>CM035839.1:415838696-416278458 GCA_020510985.1 Pholidichthys leucotaenia | reverse complement strand
CTGAACGGAGGTCTTCTGGTTCCGATTCCGCGGCTGCTGTGCGTCCTGATCTGGGGAATGTCAGTTTCCTCTGCTTTTGGTTAGGCATGGTGTTATTGTCTTTTTTTTTTTTTTATTTAAGTTTTTGTAAAGGGTATACAGGTCGTTACAGCAATGCATTGTTTACATTTTCATCACATGTTCCCTTATTTTCTGATATCTGACAACATTGGAAGATTAATTCTTACAACACCCCTTTTTTTTTTTTTTAAGTGAAAGAAAAAGTGAAATTAAAGAGAAAAAAAACAAAAAACAAATAACAAAAAAACAAACAAGCCAGTAAAAAACAAACAAAAAGAAAAAGTAAGTAAATAAAGATAAAAGAGCATCTGAGTAGCGTTGGAACAAAGAGCGGAACCATTATTGAAATGGTATTTGTCAAAGATTAGATCTAATGGAAGACACATATGCGGTCCAGGGTTGCCAAAAGTTCATGAACCCATCCATGTCCTGTCTCAGTGCGAATGTCAACTTTTCCATCGAGTAAATGTCTTGGATCACGTTAGTCCAATCTTCAGGTGTAGGACAGTCCTTCAACATCCATTTTTTAGTTAGAGCTTTTTTGCTTGCCAATATTAAAACATTGAATAAGTATTTTTCTCCTCGTCTTTCCAGTGAGTCCGGTAGTAAACCCAAATACAAAGTTACAAAAGAAAAGGGAACTGTTATTTTGAATATTTTCCCCAATATTGTCTGTACCTTGGTCCAATATTGGTGGATAACTGGGCATGACCAAAACACATGAAAATGATTTGCAGTCTTTTCACCACACAAGCGCCAACAGTTCAATCCCTTATGGGTAAATTTGTTTTGTGCAGGTGTTCTGAAAAATCTTGCCAAGTTTTTCCATCCAAATTCTCTCCACTGCAGGGATGAGGTACTTTTCCATTGCTGTTTATTTAGCTTTTCCCATATTTCCAGTTGTAAAGTGAAATTCCCCTCTTTTTCCCATCTCTCTTTTATATAAGATGTGTTGTCTCCTTTTAAGTCTTGAAGACCTTGGTATATTTTAGAAATGTATCTGATCCCTGGGATCCCTTTATATGCCATTAAGAAGACCTTCAGAACACCTGACTGGGCCCTTTCCAAAACCTCCTTTTTAAGTATATTGTTTATGTGGTGTCTAAGCTGGAAGAACCTGTAAAGGTCTTGATTTATTAGGCCTTGTTTTTTCAAATCTTCAAAACTTCTTAAGATTTGCCCTTTAAAAAAATCGTAATATTTTATCAGCCCTTTCTCCTTCCACTTTTTAAATCTGGTGTCTGTTTTATTAGGAGTAAAGTCCTGATCATAGGCAATCCATTGCAGAAGTCGATAGGGCTCTTTAGTTTGATTCTCTCTGACTATCTTAAACCAAATTTTTAGCAGGGTCTCTGTCCACGGGTTAGTGTTATTCAAAAGCTTAGGTAAGGCATTGTTCCCTATTATCGCCTGTAGGGGGATGTCACTTGTTATTTGGCATTCGATCTCCTTCCATTGTGCAGTGTAGACTGGGTTACATATCTCTACTAAAGTTTTAATTTGTGCGGCTTTAAAGTAGTCCCTGATATTTGGCAGCGCGAGCCCACCTTTGTCTTTGTTTAGCTGTAGGGTTCTATATCTGATTCTAGGTCTCTTGCCCTGCCATATGAATCTTGAGATCCTTCTGTCCAGCTCCTGCCATGTTTTTTTGGGAGGTTCTACCGGTATTGTTTGGAAAAGGTATAGAAGACGTGGAAGTATATTCATTTTGACTGCTTCAATTCTTTGTGCAGTACCCAAGAATGGTATCATATTCCATCTTGCTAGGTCAGATTTTATTTTTGTCACCAGTGGATCATAGTTTAGTGATATCATTTTGTTGAGTTGTTTCGGGATATTGACCCCCAGATATTTCATAGATTCCGACTCCCAGTTAGTTTTGAGTTTGCTTAGTGAATAATGATTTGGGTCATAGTTGAATGTTAAAACTTGGGTTTTATGCATGTTTAATTTGTACCCCGATAAATCTCCATACTCTGAAAAAACTGAGGTTAGTTCTGGTAAAGAAGTGTTCGGCTGCCCTAGGTATATTAAAATGTCATCAGCAAAGAGTGCTATTTTATGTTCCTTCTGACCAAGTGTAATACCTTGAATTTTTTGGTTTTGTCTTATCCATTGGCTCAGAGGTTCTATGAAGATTGCAAAGAGCAGTGGAGACAGGGGGCAGCCCTGACGACATCCTCTTTCCAGTTCAAAAGATGATGATAAATTACCGTTAATCCTTATTTTAGCTGTTGGTTTTTTATATAATGCCTGTATAGTTCTAATGAAGTTGTTATGAAAATTGAAACTGGATAAGATTCTATATAGAAAAGACCAGTCAACCGAATCGAATGCTTTTTCAGCATCTAATCCCAATATGACTGCATTTAAGTTATATTTTTTTATATGATGAATTATGTGTAAAGTGCGTCGAATGTTGTCTTGTGTCTGTCTTTGTCTTATAAAACCTGTTTGGTCTAAATGAATTAGGTCTGTCAGTATATTTTCTAACCTTTTGGCAAGGATAATGGTAAAAAGCTTATAGTCCTGATTTAGTACACTGATTGGTCTGTAGTTGGAGCACTCTAGTTTATCCTTTTCAGGTTTAGGTATAACTGCAATGACCCCTTCTCTCCAGGAGGGGGGGGATTTCCCCTGTGTGGAGGACATAATTAAATGTTTTCAGGAGGAGAGGAGATAGTTGCTGTTTAAAGGTTTTGTACCACTCTGCTGTATAGCCATCAGCTCCTGGGGATTTGTTAGCTTTAAGTTTCATAATTGCTTTTTCCAATTCTTTAGGATGTATTTCTGACAGTAGTGTTTTATTTTGTGACTCCGTAAGTTGGGGAAGGTTTAATGTGTTTAGGAATGCCTCGGATGCGTTTTTATGTTTTTTGTGGGAGTATAAGTTCTTATAGTAATTCTCGAAGTTTTTAAGAATATCCTGAATTCTGAATTTTATTTCCTTTGATACTGGGTCTCTGATTTTGTAGATTGCTCTTTCTGTTTGATGTTTCCTCAATTTATAGGCTAGCAATTTTGCCGATTTACTGCCTGCTTCATAGTATTTTTGTTTCAGAAATGTAAGTTTCTTCTGGATTTCTATTGTGTAGATCTCATTTATTTGGTTTTTAATTTCCTTAATCTTGAGCGAGTCAGTAGAATGAGTGTTGCCTTTGTGTTCTTTTTCTAGGTTCCTAAGTTCTGACTCTAATGTGGATAGTTTTTCTTGTCTTAGTTTCTTTTGGGTTGCCAGTTTTGCAATAATCTTTCCTCTTATTACAGCTTTGCATGCATCCCACAGTATTAAAGGGGATACTTCTCCATTATCGTTATCTTCCAAATATCTGAGAATATCTGATTCCAATTCATCTTTCAATGGTCCTTTCAGGACATTTGAATTTAACCTCCAAGAAAATGTATTATTTGTGTATTTTTGGATATTTAAGTCCATGTAGATCGGACTGTGGTCGGAGAGATCCATCAGTCCTATTTTACATGTTTTTACTCTTCCAATGTCTCTATTAAACATAAAAAAAATAGTCAATCCTTGAGTAAGATGAATGTGGAGTTGAGTAAAATGTATAGTCTTTTACACTGGGGTTGAGTTCCCTCCACACGTCACAGATTCCCATTTCTTTTAGTAGCATCCGAGTCTTCCTGTTTTGGGTGTTATTTTGATGTGGGGAATTACCAGAAGCATCCCAGTATGGATTCAGTCTAAGATTGAAGTCCCCACCACATATCACTAAACCTTGAGCTTTAGTTATCATTAGGTCGAATACATTTTTATAAAATTTCCAGTTAGCCCCTGGGGGAGCATACACATTCAGCAGGGTGATATCTTCTCCCTCTAGCCGCCCAGTTACCAAACTGTATCTCCCTTCTTTATCTTTGTGTTCTGATTTTTTTTCAAATGTAATTTTGGTTGATATCAATGTCGCTACTCCCCTCCTCCTCCCTGATTTATATGAAGATGAAGAGATCATTTTAAACCCTTGTCTACTGAGTTTATTGTGTTCCACGTCTGTTAGGTGGGTTTCTTGTAAAAATATTATTCCTGCTTTGTCTTTTTTCATTTTGCCTAGAATCTTGGATCTTTTAACTGGATTCAGGATTCCTTTTACATTATATGAAATTATTTTGGTTACACCCTGTTTCTCCATTGTGTTGTTTTGTTTAGTATAACTGTGTGGTGGCCCTCATTTGTGCTACTCAGAAACTGAAAGAACATTAAAAACAAGAAAAACATTAAGAACATAGTGTAAAAAACTTTAAAACAAAAAGCTGTCATAAGAACTTCCTGAGCTGAGGTCTTTTTTTTTTTGTAACTTGGATTTTTATTCATTTTTCATCATATATAATGCATTCAGATCACATTCTACATTTAAAAAACAAAGGGGTTAGGGTAGGGAAAAATAAAAAAAAAATAAACAAAATAAAAATAAAAAATAAAAAATAAAAGGGGGGGGGACAAATGTTGGAGCATCAAGTTTTTAGTTTCCATCTCTTAATTCTTCTGGTTTTTTCAGTGTCTTTGGTTATTCTTTCAATTTCTGCCTCGTTGTTGCACTTTGTAGTGTGTCCATTTCCGCCATTTTTTCTCCCATATTCCTTCTTGCATTCTTCGTCGATATGTTAGTTTTTCCATCATACGTATGTCCTCAACAATGTCAGTCCATTGTTCTTGGTCAGGAAGAACTTCTGATCGCCATTTTTTTGTGATAGTTTTTTTTACATGCAATCAACAAGATTTTAACTAGATATCTGTCCTCAGCCTGTATAACACTGTCTTTTTTAAGATCACATAAGTACATCAGGTTACAGTTCATTGGTATATTATATCCTAATATCCTCTGTATTGTCACATGCATAGATTTCCAAAATGATGATATTTTGTAGCATTTCCAAAACATATGTGAGTGGTCTGCATTTTGAGCCCCACATCCCCTCCAGCATAAAGATTGGGTATTTGAATATTTTCCTTGAATCTGTGGTGTAATGAAAAAGCGAATCAGGTTTTTCCATCCAAATTCCCTCCATGCCCTTGAATTTGTTGATGTGTGTTGTGTTTTCCATATTTCCTGCCAGCTTTCTTCTGTTATGTTTAAATTGAGCTCTTTCTCCCATTTCTCCTTTATATAGTTACTTGTATGATTGTTTGTCATAAGTTTCTGATATAGTTTTGAAATAATTCTTATTTTATTTCCTGCATATGAGCTTAAAATAAGTTGTATAATCTCGTTCACATCTGTTTGGAGGTTATGCCTAATCTTCTTCATATAGTAATCTCTCATCTGCAGATATCTGAAAAATTCCGATCTTTCTAATTTAAATTTTCTCCTGATATTTACAAAGCTCCCGAGATCTTTTTTTCCGATATTGCCCCATGCTGTGATTCCCTTGTTCACCAGATTTTTGTATCCCCTATCTTGTTTTGCCGGTTCAAACTGACTGTCAAATGCTACCCATTTCAATAGTTTTATGTCTTCCCTTATATTATATTTTTGTACTATTTTATACCACAGTTCTAAAGTAAATTTAGTGATTGGGTCTATTTGTTTGATTTGCTTATATGCATCTTTATCCCCTATTATGCTTTGTACTGGGAGTCCCTCAATTTCCTTTTCCATTTCTTTCCATTTTGCCTCATATCCCTCGTCGCACCAACATATGATATGTCTTATTTGTGCTGAGTAGTAATATTCCTTTAGACTCGGTAGGCCCATGCCTCCTTTCTCTTTTGGTAATTGGAGGGTTTTATATTTCACTCTTGGTTTTTTACCTCCCCAAACAAATCTCGATATCATCCTGTCCCACTTTGAGAATTGGGCATCTGGAATCTCTGTTGGTATAGCCTGGAAGAGGTAAAGTAATCTAGGTTGTATGCTGATTTTGACTGTCTCAATTTTTGAATTCAGATCCATATTTAAGATTGACCATCTATCAATATCTTTTTTTATTTCTTGTTCCAACCTATCATAGTTTGCTTTATATATTTTGCTTAGGTCTTTAGGTATGTTCACTTCAAGGTATTTTATTTCTTTTTGCTTCCAGTTTAGTTTGATCTTATCAGTTATCTGGTTTAAAGGGTTATAGTGGAATGTCAGTATTTGTGTTTTTGTTATGTTTATCTTGTATCCTGATAATTTTCCAAAATTTTCTATCAAGTTCATCATTTCCATTATTGATTTATCTGGTTGTTCAAGGTAAACTATAATATCGTCTGCAAATAGCCCAATCTTGTGTTCCGCCCCCTTTATTGTTACACCTTTTAATTTCTTATTTTGTCGTATCGCTTGAGCCAATGGTTCTATGAACAGAGCAAACAAGGTGGGTGATAAGCAGCATCCCTGCCTAGTTGATCTTTGTATATTTACTTTGTCTGTTAAGCTACCGTTTATCTTGATTCTTGCCACAGGTTCTTGATATAGCGTCCTTATGCATTGTACTGATTTTTCGTTAAATCCAAAGCGCTCCAGTACACTATATAGGAATTTCCAGTTAACCCTGTCAAATGCTTTTTCTGTGTCTAAACTCATTATTACTGCGCTTTTCTTTTCTTTATGTATTTGGTTAATTATATGTATTGTTCTCCTGATATTGACATGTGTTTGGCGTCCCTCTATGAATCCAGTTTGATCATCTTCTATCAATTCCGTCAAGAATGTCTTTATTCGTTTACATATAATTGTTGTGTATATTTTATAATCTACATTTAATAAAGAGATTGGTCTATAGTTTCCGCATTGTTCTTTATCTTTCCCTGGTTTTAAAATAACTGAAATGATTGCTTCGTTCCATGTTGGAGGTATTTTGTTGTTGTTCAGCGTCCAATTAAATGACTTTAGGAGTTGTGGCGTGAGTTCTTCTATAAACAGTTTATAAAACTCAGATGGGTATCCATCACTACCTGGTGATTTACCGTTTTTAAGTGACTTAATCACATCTCTGATCTCTTGTGTTGTTATTTCTGCTGTTAGTTTTTCATTTTGTTGATTTCCTATTGATGGCAAGTCCAATGTGTCTAGAAATTTTTTGATATCTTTAGTATTTGTTTCTTCAGGTTGCGAGTATAGTTCTTGGTAGAAATTATGGAAAATTTCTTCGATGTTTTCTGGGTTAACTGTGGTTTTATTTGTGGTGGGGTCTTTAATCTTGTATACATTATTCATTGTTTGTTGTTTTCTTAACCGTTTTGCCAGCAGTTTTGTGGCTTTTGGCCCCGTTTCATAATATTTTTGCTTTAGATATCTATTTTTCCTTTCAATTTCATCCATTTGTGTTTCTTTTATCTTTGTTTTTTCTTCTTTAATTTCTTGATATATTTTTGGATCATTTGTGCTTTGATGTTTACGTTCTAATTCCCTCAGTCTCTCACATCTTTGTTCATACGCTTCCAGTTTAGTCTTATTTGCTTTTCCTGTTTCAACAATTAATTTACCCCTTAACACGGCTTTTAGTGCGTCCCATAGTATTGTTGGGTCCACTTCTTCATTGTCATTCTCTTGGATATATTCGTTTATGTTTATTTTTATTCTTTCTTTCATTTTCTCATCATTTAACAGTCCTACGTTAAGTTTCCATGTTGTTTGTCGTTTTCTATTGTTTAAATATATTTCCATGTATATAGGATTATGATCTGATATTTCTGCCCCTCCAATCCAACAATTTCTCACCCTGTGTCTGTCACCTTCATTCATAAGGAAGTAATCTATTCTAGAGTGTACTTTATGGGCTGCTGAATAATGTGTATAGTCTTTTTCGAGTGGGTGTAGGTCCCTCCATATGTCTACCATACCCATTTCTGCCAGTGAAGTTCTTATGAACTTTGTTACATGTTTTTTTGTCTTCTTAACACTTGTTGTGTCAACTTCATGATCCATGACAGCATTTAAGTCTCCTCCACAAATTAGGACTCCTTCACTGTGTGTTGCTATGAGATCAAACAGATGTTGAAAAAAACCCTTGTCACTTTCTGGTGGGGCATAGATGTTCACTAATGTGATCTGCATACCATCTATTCTTCCCTTTATTATTACATACCTGCCTTCTTTATCCTGGATTTCCTGTTCACTTTCAAATTGTATTTTGTTTGAGATTAGTATCATAACCCCCCTTTTTGCTCCTCCCTTAAATGAACTGTAGTAGGAGTTCTTATAGCCAAATCTCTTTAGTTTCACATGTTCTGCCTTGCTCAAATGTGTCTCTTGCATAAATATAATTTCAGCTTTTTCCTTCTTGAATTTTCTTATTATTCTTTCCCTTTTAACAGGTGAGTTCAGACCATTCACGTTTAGTGTCATTATCTTAAGATTTTTACCCATATTCATGTTTTTCCATTTTTTTAACTTGTGCTCCTAGCCCCTTTAACAACAAAAATAACACATATTTATATAAAAACACATTAAAAAAACTCGACCTCCGTACTTTGGGCCTTTCTTCTGCCCACTGGTCCCTGTTGGTGGGTGGGGGGTTTGTCTTCACAGAGTGAAGGGCCCTCCCTAGACTTCTAATTACTATCAAAGTAATAGTCATAAGTCTAGAAATGTCCAACAAATATCACTTAAACCTCTCCTAGCCGTCTGTTTCTCTTTTACCTTGTCTTCTTGGCCTTCATTTCTTCTGTGCCTTTCTTAATCTTTGTTATGATCTAGGCTTTCAGTTGAAAGCCTTGTAGTTTGTCCTGGGCCCGCTGCTCTACGTCTCTCCCCCTTCTTCCGCCGTTCACTCGTCTCCACTCCGTCTGTCGTGGTGCGTTCAGGGCCGCCGCTGCTCCAGCCGTCTCCTTCGGCACGCTCACCTCAAGGCCCCGCTCCATCATATCCCGCGCTGCCTCTTCGGCCGTGTTGTAGGTTCTTGTGCCTTCCTCCCAATGAATCCTCATTTTCGTTAGCGGCGTTTGGAATCTAATTTTTTTCTCTTTCAGCGTTTTTTTAATATTGGCATATTTCTTCCACTGCTGCACGATTTCTGTCGGGTAGTCATGGTCAAAAAATACCTGTTTGTCGCCGATTCGTATCTTTTTTTTCCATGCTTGCGTCAGGATTCTTTCCTTTATGTCATATTTCACAAAGTTTACCACAACTGACCTGGGTGGAGAGTTTGTTTTCGGGTTCTGTGCCGGTGTTCTGTGCGCCCGTTGAATCTGCAGATCCGTTTCTCCAGGTATTTCCAGTTCTTTTTTTAAGAACTGATCCATGAATTTTGTCATCGAGTTGCCTTCAATGCCCTCCGGAATTCCAAAGATGCGCATATTGCTTCGTCGGGATCTGCTCTCCAAGTCGTTTATTTTCTCCTGCATCCTCTGCGTTTGCGTCGTCAGGGTCTGTAGTTGTTCGTTTGCCTCGCTTTTCCAATCTTCTAGTTCCGAAATTCGGGTCTGCGCTTCTGTCATACACGCCCGCTGGGAGCGCAGCTCCTCCATGTTTTCCGTTAATTTACGCTCCATTTCTCTTCGGAGGTCCATGATTTCCTCCTTAATTTCTTTTTTCAGTTCCTCCTTAAGAGCCGCTAAATCCTGTTGTAGCTGTCGCTTGAATTCTCTCAACTCTTCACCCAAACTGGCGATGCCAGCGTTCATGTTGTCGAGTCTGGTGTCCTCCATTTTCTCTGCTGTGGACATCTCGTTTTTTTGGGCTTTGCGTACAGCGGTTTTTCCTGCGTTGTTGGAGAGGAATTCTTCAATTTTACCCTGTTTTTGTCCTTGTGCCCGGTTCCTTCGTGTTTTCATCCCTTAGTTTATTGATTCGTTTATGTCGAGTTGGCCATTTACCGATGATTTTTAATCCGGCTAGGGAGAGCTCTTTGTTTAAGTGTTATGTCTCTCCGCCATCTTCCCGGAAGTCCCCGAGCTGAGGTCTTTTTAAAGACCCTGGAAGAGCCTTGATGGAGTGAAGGCCCTGAGGGAAATTCCTCAAACTCTGTTACGTGTTGAGGGCCCTCTCTTACCACTGAAAGTAGTCCCAGGCTTTTAACGTGAGTTTCAGAACCCAATCCAAACTTGTAATGATTTTTTTTTTCCTTTTATGCCTAAACCCTGTGAAATTGTGTGCACCCTCCCACCCCCATCACATCAAACATTCACGCAAAAACAGTATTTGTTAGTATGAGGAGAACATGTGGATTATTGTCACATTTCTATTTTAACAAGTTTTGTTTGTTTTTTTTTATTACAAAGACTTATTTGTTTCAAATAATATGATTGTTCCATGAAATGTTTTACCACATGCTGAATATGCATCTCCTTTAATGTTTGTTATCTTGTATGAGGGGGGTTGGATGTGCGGATTGATTCAAGAGAAAAGAAAAAAAAAAAAAGGTCGCTATTCCAACCTGAAAACGGATAGTTTATCCGCGACGCTCTGGCGCTCGGTTTCCCGCTGCTGGTCCGTGGATTTTGAGGGTCTTTGTGTTGTCCATGTTTGCGCTTTGATCTTCTCACTCGGGTCTGCTGCGGGTTTAAATACCGTTACCGGGAGCCCTCTTTTCGCCATGTCAGCTGTTGCTTCTTCCGCCGAATTATAGAGACACGTTTCATCGCCGTAGAAGACCCTTAACTTCGCAGGAAATGGAGTCTGAAAGCGCAATTTCTTCTCTCTTAACACCTTTTTCGCGTCATTGTATTCCCTGCGCTTTTTAAGGACCTCCGGGGCGTAATCGTGTTCCATGTAGACTTTTCTCTCCTGGTGCATAAATCCTTTTTTCTGCCAGGCCAGTCTTACAACCTCTTGTTTTATTTTGAAATTGGAAAATCTTACCAACACCGAACGTGGGGGCGCTTCCGCCGCCGGCCTAGCGGCTAATGAACGATGTGCCTTTTCTATCTTCAAGTCGGTGGTTTGTGGAATATCCAATTTCTCTCTTAGTAAGGATTCCACTCATTCTGCCATTGAGTTAAAACCATTTTCGGTTCCTTCTATCAGACCATGAATTCTTATGCTGTCTCTTCTTTGTTTTCCTTCTTGGTCGGTTAGCTTAGCCTCTATAGCTGCTTGTCTTTTGCGTAGGTCTAGCACAGAATCTTCGAGCACTTTTATTCGATCCTCTGTTTCCAAGATTCGGTTCTCGGCCTGGTCCACTCTGCTGTTTGTCCTTTTCAATTCTTCTCTGAATTCCCGAAATTCGGCCGTAACTTCTCGGCGAAATCGTCGTAGCTCCTCAAATAGTGATTTCAGGCTAACCCTTTTGTTAGCTATCACTAGTTCCTCGTCTTCTGAACGGAGATCTTCCAGTTCAGATTCTCCGGCCGATACGTGTCCTGGCCTGGAGAATTTCAGTTTCTTCTGTTTTCCTTTAGACATGATGATTTTGTCTTTTGATTTTCACTCCTCCAAAAATCCGTTAAGTTTGATTTTCAAGGTGTTATCCTGGATTGGGTCTGAGAGCTTCAGTGTTAAGCTGCAGTCGCCATGGCGTCCAGACCGGAAGTCGGTGTTATTGTCTTTTGAATTTTAATCTTCCAAAAATCCGTTAGGTCTGATTTTGAGGAGGTTTTCCTTGGATTGAGTCTGGGAGTTTCACCGTTAGGTTGCTATCACCATGGCGTCCAGACCGGAAGTCGGTGTTATTGTCTTTTGAATTTTAATCTTCCAAAAATCCGTTAGGTCTGATTTTGAGGAGGTTTTCCTTGGATTGAGTCTGGGAGTTTCACCGTTAGGTTGCTATCACCATGGCGTCCAGACTGGAAGTCCATGGTCCAATGTTTTGTCCCCTCTTGTGTGACAGGAGACATGCTGGTAGAATTTAGGAAGCACTGTCTTGAGTTTAGAGTGGTTAAAATCACCCGCCACAATAAATGCTGCCTCAGCAGCATTTATTGACCCTTACTGTACCCTTACTGTACCCTTATTGTACCATTGACCCTTACTCTGTGTCCTGTTGGTTAAGAAATCCAGAATCCAACCCACCAGATTATTGCTCAAATCAAATTGTTGCAGGAGCCTTTCAACTAAAATATGAGGTTGGATTGTATTAAAGGCGGAGGAAAAGTCCACAAATAAAAGCCTGGCGTGTGTCCCATTAAAATCCAGATGTTTAAAAAGCATGTTAAACAGAGTGACAGTGGCGTCCTCCACTCCTTTGTGAGGCCTATAGGCAAACTGCAAAGGATCCAATGCATGTTCAGTCTGCTTTAGGACCTCAGATCTGACCAGTTTTTCAAAAAATTTTCATTAAAATTGAAGTCAAAGCAACTGGTCTAAAGTCGTTTACCGTTTTAGGACAGCTGGATTTTGGAACGGGAACAACCACGGCATCTTTCCAGATCTTACGCACATGTTGTGTCTGTAAGGACTTACTGAAAATGTAATGAAATACAGGCCTCAGTTCATATGCACAGCACTTTACCAAGCGCCCACATATATTATCAGGGCCCTGACTTTTGTTCACTTTTACAGCACAGAACTCCCTTTTAATATCCTGCACCTCAATATTAAACTGCTGATTGTCTTTGAGTTTCTGTTTCAAATCTTGGGTTTCTGTGCTAAAATCAGAGGAATCAAAATGACCATAAAAACAATTAAGAGCATTAGCCAGCTCTATATCTGAACTAAAACCATCTAAAAACACACGATTACTGCGCTCTGTGCTCTGAAGGCCTGCAATAGTTTTCATGCTGGCCCAGGCTGAACCAAGTTTCTTTGTTGCCATCTTGCTTTCCAATTCTGATTTATAATTCTGTTTTGCTCTTAAAATTTCGGACTTCAGCTATTTTGTGGCAACCTGTAGCTCAGAAACAGACCCCTGTCTAAAGGCAAGTGCTTTCCTCTGTAAGCAGGATTTAACTGATTTTGTAACCCATGGCTTGTTGTTGGGATATATATTTTGACACGTTTACGTGGAACGATCATATTTTTACAGAAAGCCATGTATGAGCATGTGACATCTACCAAAGAGTCCAAATCATCCCTGCAGGACAGTGTGAACACCTCCCAGTCCGTACAGTTAAAGCATTCCTGGAGGCAGTGCACTAAATCCTCTGTCCACACATCTATGTCTCTGGTCTTCACCTTGCCTCTTCTGAGAGCAGTTTTATATGTGGGCAGCAAATGTACACAGTTGTGATCTGAGGATCCTAAAGGAGGAAGGGGAAGTGATTTATAGGCCCTCTCAATGGATCCATAGCACAGGTCCAATGTCTTTTCGCCTGGTTGGGCAGGAAACATACTGATAAAAGTTTTTATGTGTCTACTTTAAAGAAACATGGTTAAAATCCCCAAGAATAAAGTTTGGAGCCTCTGGAGAAATTGACTGCAGCCGCTGTACCACATCAAAGATGGTGCTGGAGGCGGAGTCAGCGTCTGCCGTCGGGTGAATGTACACAGTCATGATGAAAAGTTGGGGGAACTCGCGGGGCAGATAAAAGGGGCGTAGCGATACGGACAGAAGCTCCACATCAGGTGTACAGATGCGCTCTCTGACCGTGACAGATGTGCAGTACTGTTTATTAATATATAAACATACGCCGCCCCCCTAACGTTTCCCCGTTACCCCTTCCTGCCGATCCGAGCGAAGTGGGGCTCCAAAGCCGTCAATCCACAGGTCCGCATCCCGGTCATGCGCCGTAAGCCATGTCTCCGTGTAAGCCATGACACAGCAGTTCTTGAAGTCCTTCTGGTAGCGTACATTCCCTTGAATTTCATCTACTTTATTTCTGAGGGATTGTACGTTCCCCCAAAATCATGGAAGGAAAAGGAATGCTGTTAAACTGACGCCTTCTCAGATTTAATTTTACACCTCCATGCTTTCCGCGTTTCCTCCTCTTGTCTCTCTTTTCATCGCTGTGTCCATGAAAGTCTTTTAAAATAAAGTCCGGCAGTCGCGGCACAGACTCAAACACAGACGCTGCATTATCCGTGTTTAGATGCAGTAACACGTCTCTGGAATATTGTATTCTCCCCGGCATGATCGTGATTGCGCTTACCTCAGAGACAGAGAGCCGGTGTGAAAGAAGCAGCAGTGCAAAAATAAGGAGGAAATCCATATTGATGGAACCAGGGAGCTCTTCATTATATAGTCCACAAACATTCAAGGACAAAAACGACACAGAGAATTTTGTTTAAACACATTAAAGTGCGTAAAAACAGAGACACAGACGACAGACTTTTTTCACCAGCTGCCGGTTGCTGCGTGCGCATGCGCCCAACCCCAAACATGAAGCTGGTCAGGTTGTTACAGACTCGTGGTTCTGGTCACCTGACCCGGTCAAACCATCTCCGCTTCCATGATTGCGGTTTTTGCAAACCATTTTTCAAAACAAATAAGAACAGTAGTAATAAAAAAAGACTGGCTAACAGCTGAGAGTGGCTAACGCTACTGTTACACACAGGTCTCAATGTGTGTCACCCAGCGGCTTAGACAAAAAAGATTTTACGCACGGCGATGCATGCGTTGCAATCGTCAAACTTCTCTGCTTCAATTGGCTCGTTGTATTCGCGGTCGTTGGTAGGCAGGTCCTTCTTGCTAGGTTTTCAGTCATTGGTTTTTCAAGGTTTCAGAAACCCAATTCAAGGCTCTTATTAGTCGAATGAGAGGTCAATCAAATCTAAACCAATCAAACACTCCTTTGGCTTTCTGCTCACGGCTGTGTCTATACTGGAAGAACGGAAATGCAGCTTTTTTTTTTCAGTGCGCACTGAGACGCACTATGACGCAGAGACGTGACAGCCCGCGGAATCCTGGAGTTCAACAGGTTAAAGCAATCAGACAAGAGGAATGAAATTGAAAATTCAAATATAGTTTATTCAATTGGTATTTAGTAGCAATTATCTTATTTAATATGGGCCTGTCTTTGGTTTGGGAATATGAGGATTCAAGCAGTTTAAGTTTATTTTCTAATTCAGTGAGTTCCTTGTTTGCTATTTTTTCTTGAAAGAAGCATATAAAATAATTCGACCTCTCAGATAGGCTTTTAAAGTGTCCCACCATATGGCCAGCATAGTGTCCTGTTTTTTTATTTAATTCCTCAAACTAGGGATGGGCATAATTTACCGATTAACCGATAATTGATCATTAAGAATTTCACCGAGGAAGTTCATTTTCGTCGACAAACCGTTTTTTTTTTTTTTTTAAACAATCCGAGGTTATTAAGGCCTAGTGCACGGCCGTCCTCAAACAATGCAATGGCAAAATTTGGGCACCAGGGGGCAACATTACACCATCGCCGTACCCTGGCGTGCCTCCGTTGATACATGCAGGCTTCCGTAGGGCGATCGCCAAACCATGAGGCGGTTACGGCGAAGTGTTGCGTGGGACCATTTCAATTTAAAAAATGACCAGGTGTACTGCAATCACTGCAATGCAGCATACAAATATACCTCATCGACAGGGTCCATGGAACACCCTTATTACGCGAAGAAACCGCCAACAGTGGTTGCGCGCTGAGTAATGGCGGTCGTGAAGATTCTTTTTTTTTTTTTCAGAAACTTTATTGAGAAGGTCATGAAGATTCAGTGTACACACGTCGAGGGAAGCTGCAGGAGGCGGCGTAGTGCCTCGATGGGAAGACTATTTCGCACAAAATGGCACAAGAGAACAGCAAAAAGTTCCACGCGGCTAGACTAAGCAATACGAGCCATAGAGCAATGAATGCGGTCTTCGTTTGTTGGGTGGCCGCTCGGCAGGGAGAGAGAGCTGGGTAAAACGTCTCGGCCAATCAGCTTGCGGGGTGAAACGTCTCGGCCAATCAGCTTGCGAGATTCCCGAGCCGAGCAAACACGAGAACAGAGAGAGAGAGATTTGAGAGAGAGAGGTAGATTTGAGTTGTGCGGCTCTCCGTGCCCTCCGTGCTGATACCTGATGTTCTAATGTAGTCTACCTACCTAAAAATGTTAATGATTAACCGATTATTAATCATTAATTCTCCCGGCGATCGGTGAAGAAAATTTCACCGAATGCCCATCCCTACCTCAAACAGATGAGTTTCATCCCTAATCATTTTGAGGAATGTGTCATCTTTAAGTAAAGATGTGTTCAAGCGCCATCTCTGGCTCCTAAGAGTTTGTGAGAACTTTGGAAAAGTAACACTGGAGCGTGATCAGAGATTACTGTTACCTATTTGCGAACTGACACATTTATCAACTAATGACTGAGAAATCAAAAAAATAATCAATTCTAGTGTAAACATTGTGGGGAGTGGAAACAAAGGAGTAATTTCGTATATCTGGATGAATCAGTCTCCAGATATCAACTAGACCCAAATGTGAAACCAGTTGTTTAATAGCAGTAGCTGACCTACTTTCTACGTTGAATCTAG
Source organism: Pholidichthys leucotaenia (assembly GCA_020510985.1). Taxonomy (NCBI): domain Eukaryota; kingdom Metazoa; phylum Chordata; class Actinopteri; order Cichliformes; family Pholidichthyidae; genus Pholidichthys; species Pholidichthys leucotaenia. Next base: position 416,262,161 of record CM035839.1, on the reverse strand, counting down.
GTATGGATCTGTCTAGATTCTGATCCAGTATTTGATTGAACTCACCACCTAATATAATCTGAGTATTGCCTAATTCCAGAAGGAGTTGTGATAAATTATGGAAAAATTCTGGCCTATCAGAATTTGGTGCATAAACGTTCCAAAGAATAGCTGGCGTGTCCAACAATTGCCCCTGTACTATTTATTATATAGCGTCCGTCTGAGCCTGTAACTACTATTGTCTCTTTAAAATTAATTGACTTGTGAATCAAAATAGAGACTCCTCTACTTTTACCAGTTCCTGGGCTTGATAAGTTTTTACCCACCCAAGACCGTCAAAGTTTCAAAGATTCTTTCCTGTTCAAATGCATTTCCTGGACAAAGGCTATGTCCACCTTAGATGATTTTAGATATGTTAGGATTTTCTTTTTCTTAACTACGTTATTCACACCCTTAAGGTTCCAGCTGGCTATTTTAAGATCAGTTATGTTTGTCATAGTTTGTGAAGTAAATCAAATATGTGTACATTGTCAGAGAGGTGGACCAGAGTGGGGTTAAAAGAGGAGTAATAACAAAACAAAAACAAACACACAAAGCGAACTGGAACAAACTATGTACAAACCCAACCAGTTTACAGAAGCTGGAACAAACAAGCATAAAGTGAGTCATAGCTCACTTCAGCAAGAAAACCTGAGCTGATCACCCAAACTGGGCCTTCCTTTAACCAAACACCTGACACCTGTAATACCCCATAACAGTAAACTTGGAATACAAGTAGTAGTTAAGGATTAAAATGTTAGTCTCTGGTGGAAATAACCATTGTGCTTTTTCTTATATAGGCTGCAACAGAGAAATTTGTCCATTAACATATTTACCCAGTGTACAATGTCTTAAGTCCCTTCTTTGACGATATTCTTCCTGATGAACTCTGCAGCTTTATCAGGTGAGTTGAACCAGTGTTGTGCTCCGTTGTGCTTTATCTCCAGGATAGCAGGGAAGCGGAGTGAATACTCTACTTGCATGCTTCTCAGATCAGACTTGACTTGCCTGAAGGATCCCCTTTGTTCCACGGTTTGCATGGAGTAATCAGGGAAAAACATGATCTTAGCTCCGTGCCACGTTATCTGCCCCTTCTCCCTGGCTGCTCGAAGTATTTCTTCTTTCACCGGGTAGTGGAGTAAGTTGACCATGACCGGGCGCAAATGGCCTCCCTCTCTCAGCTCCTGTCTCGCCGGGCCGGTGAGGACACAATGGGCTCGCTGTATCTCCAGGTCTGTGAGCTGCTGCTCCAGAATAACTGGAATCTCTTGTTGCAGAAAGAGAATCATGTCATCTCCTTCTCTTAACTCCGGTATTCCCAGAATTTTTATGTTGCAGCACCGTCCTCTATTATCTAAGTCATCCAGGTGCTCCCGCATCTTTTGCATTTCTTCATGCATGGTTTCGATTTGCTGCTCGGATGTATCAGCGGCATTTTCTAAAGCGGGGACCGGCTCCTCAGCTTCGTCCATGCGGGAGCTTAGCGTGCTAATTTTCCCCTCAGTGTCCTCCACAGTAGCTTTAATTTCTTTTGTGTCCCGTTCTATATTTCGTGTGGATACTTGAATTGCTCATATTTCTGTGGCAACAAAGTTCATTGTGTGCTCACTGGCAGCCGCGTCTGGTGCAGCTGCTGAATCCTTGTGAGGTCTGCTAACATAGGCATCCATGCTGTTGCTAGCTTTAGCCGGCAGCATTGGCGATGACTCTTTACGACGCTGGGTCTTCCGAATTTCTCGATTAGGCATTGATATCTTGGTTCCAAAGGGTCGGTGGTCTAATCCAGTAGTTATCTGACTGAAGTTTGAGTTCCTACGTGGGGATTTGTGATCGTTGGATCAATTTTCAGGTGCCAGGCTACGGGAGCAACTTTCTAAGCCGCCATCTCAGTCAAGAGCACACGTGATCTCCCTGGGGCAATCACTTTTTCACGCAGGGCCATGCAGATTTGGATTTTTTTTCTCCTTAATAGTAAACACCTCCATTTAAAAACTGCATTTTGTTTTTGCTTGTGTTATCTTTGTCTCATATTTAAATTTGTTTGACGATCTGAAACATTTAAGTGTGACAAACCTACAAAAAAATGAGAAATCAGGAAGGGGGCAAACACTTTTTCACACCATTGTACATGCCCAAAGCACTGCTGCCGTGTCCACTTGTTTAGTGATGTGGCCTTCACTACATTTGTCCCACTGTCTGTTGTGATGCAGACTTGTCTTCTCTCATTCTCCAGGATGCAAGTGCTTCTGTCAGTCCTAAAGCAATGACTTCACCTGTATGGTCTTCAGGAAAGTTTGAAGACAATTGCGTTTCAAATTCCAATCTTGATCAATGAAGTGGGCAGTGAGGCTCATATATGGTTCAGATGTGCAACTTGACCATAAATCTGATATAGTAGCTAAGTATGGCACACTTTGCATCTCATTTTTAACTCTTTGAGTGTGTCTGTTGCCGAATTGCGACATAACCCCTAGTGGTCAAGAGTGGTAAATATTTTTTGTCAATAAAATAGTTCAGATTTCCAAGGCTATAACGTGAAAGCGGTAAGAGATAATGGTTTACTGTCAACTAGAAAGATGTAAAATATGATCCAAAGTTTCAGATAGGAATAAATTTATGCATCTAATTTGCATAATGTCGCAGTACCTCTTTAAATTCCATAACTCAGTCAAAACTGGACTTTGGACATATTTACACAAAGAATGGTTCAGTCTTTTGACACCGTTTTTTGTACAGAGGTACCTCATCATCTTATCTTCAAAGAATATGAACAAGAAATCAGTACAATATTAAAAAAAACACACACACAAAGAACATACAAACTCCACACAGAAAGGTTCCTACCCCTGCCAGCCTGGGGATTCAAACCTGGAACCTTCTAGCTGTAAGGCAACAGTGCTAACCACTACACCATCGTGCTGCGCAGGTTAACGGTTTCCCAACATTCTGTGTACGGCTGGGGAAGTGCCGTCTGAGAAATATTTACGGCTAGGGAGTTGGTAACAAGGTCAATTACTTTAATCAGCCACTTAAATCTGACATTCTGTGTGCTCAACAGGATGACACTACTTCAGATGGTAAAAAAAGATTTGTAGTGTTACCTGATTTTGTGGGAACGTGCTTGACAGTTTGCAGTGCACGCTAAGCTGCTTCTTGTCAGACTTTAAATAGTCAAAATATCTCCACATTACTGAATTCCTCGGACTGTTCTTTTCAACAATCTCCTTGTCTATTGAGCATTAGGTGGTGTCCATTTTGGTGTCTTCTTTGGCAACACTGTCACTGGACTTTTTATTAACGTTTTCTGTTGTCTCCTACACAGCTGTGCTAACCCAAACACGAGCAGGTGTGCTAGGCTAAGCCCCAGCTGCGTGCTGGTCCTACACACTTACGCACACTGTTGTGTGTGTCAATCGAACGTGACTTCCAGCCACATGATTGGTTCAGTGCGGTGTATTCTCATTTTCATTGGCTTTTTGTGTTGCCTTTAAAAACACAGAACGAATGAGTTCTATCGAAGTTCTATCTATTTTCCTTCTCGAGGAAAAGTTATTTTGCGATAATTATCGTTATATCGCCCAGCCCTAACTATGGTCCTGAAACTGCTGACTCCAGTTGTGTAGGAATCCCCAACTTGGGTTCAGCCACCATCGAGAGGAGGACCAAGAGAAAGAAGAAGAGGAGGGACTGCATTCATGTTGCCTTTCGCTGACATGGAAGAGGCACTGCAGGCACCAATGTACAACAATGGCAAGTTAAAAATTCAAATTAGAAATTGCAATTGAAATTAGACAATTTTCCGCAAGCTCCTAAACATGCTCTCATAAATCTCCTGGGGCTTGAGGACCCCTAGTTGAAAAAACACTGATTTAAGATACCAAATTTCTCATTTTCATACAATATACTTTCATATAAAATATCCATCCATCCATCCATCTTCTACCGCTTTTCCGGAGGTCCGGGTCGCGGAGGCAGCAGTTCAAGCAGAGAAGCCCAGACTTCCCTCTCCCCAGCCACCTGCTCCAGCTCTTCAGAGGGGATACCAAGGCGTTCCCAGACTAGCTGGGAGACATAGTCTCTCCACCGAGTCCTGGGTCTGCCCCGGGGTCTCCTCCCAGTGGGACGTGCCTGAAACACCTCAAGCGGGAGACGTCCAGGAGGCATCCTAATCAGATGCCCATACCACCTCAACTGACTCCTTTCAATGTGGAGGAGCAGCGGTTCTACTCTGAGCCTCTCCCGGATGACTGAGCTCCTCACCCTATCTCTGAGGGTGAGTCCAGCAATCCTACGGAGAAAGCTCATTTCAGCCGCTTGTATCCGCGATCTCGTTCTTTCGGTCATTACCCAAAGCTCGTGACCATAGGTGAGAGTAGGAACGTAGATTGACTGGTAAATCGACAGCTTTGCCTTAGAACTAAGCTCCCTCTTCACCACAACAGACCGGTACAACGTCCGCATCACTGCAGATGCTGCTCCAATCCATCTGTCGATCTCTCGCTCCATTTTCCCCTCACTCGTGAACAAGACCCCAAGATACTTAAACTCCTCCACTTGGGGCAGGAGCCTGTCCCCAACCCGGAGAGGACAATCCACCTTTTTCCGGCTGAGGACCATGGACTCGGACTTGGAGGTGCTGATTCTCATCCCAGCCGCTTCACACTCAGCGGCAAACCGTCCCAGCAAGAGCTGTAGGTCATTGCTGGATGAAGCCAACAGGACAACATCATCTGCAAACAACAGAGATGAGATCCTGTGGTCACCAAGCATGACACCCTCCATTCCCTGGCTGCACCTAGAAATCCTGTCCATAAAAATTATGAACAGGACCGGTGACAAAGGGCAGCCCTGGCGGAGTCCAACTCTCACTGGGAATGACTCCGACCGAGTGCTGGCAATACGAACTAAACTCTCACAACGGTCGTACAGAGACCGAATAGCTCGTAACAACAAGCCCGATACCCCATACTCCCGAAGCACCCCCCACAAAAATCCACGAGGGACGCGGTCAAATGCCTTCTCCAAGTCCACAAAACACATGTAACTGGTTGGGCAGACTCCCACGAACCCTCAAGAATTCTCGAGAGGGTAAAGAGCTGGTCCGATGTGCCACGGCCAGGACGAAAACCACATTGCTCCTCCTGAATCCGAGGTTCGACCAACGGCCGGACTCTCCTCTCCAGTACCTTGGCATAGACCTTCCCAGGGAGGCTGAGGAGTGTGATCCCTCTAAAGTTGGAGCACACCCTCCGGTCCCCTTTTTTGAAGAGAGGAACCACCACCCCGGTTTGCCATGCCAAAGGCACTGCCCCCGACCTCCACGCAATGTTGCAGAGGCGTGTCAACCATGACAACCCAACAACATCCAGGGCCTTGAGGTACTCGGGGCGAATCTCGTCCACCCCCGGGGCCCGGCCACCAAGGAGATTTTTAACCACCTTGGCGACCTCAGCCCCTGTGATAGGCGAGTCATCCCCCTTGTCCCCAAACCCTGCTTCCTCTGTGGAAGGCGTATCAGTGGGATTGAGGAGATCCTCGAAGTATTCCTTCCACCGCCCGACGATATCCCCAGTTGAAGTCAACAGTGTCCCATCCGCACCATACACAGTGTGGACGGGGAGCTGCTTTCCCCTTCTTTCTTTTGGTACATATAAAATATATGAAAGTTTATTTTTGGAACTGAATTATGGAAAAAAAATAAAAATGTTCACAATATTCTAATTTTTTTAGATGTATCTGTATAGCATCAATTCATGAGTGTGGCTCCTTTTATGTGCATATGTACAGTTTAGTGATACCAGATAATGAGAGAAATCTAATCAAACTAAATGATGATTGCTTTGTAATGCCAGCAACAAACATCTAAATAAAAAAAAAAACTCAATATATAACAGCTAAAACAGGTCTGGAGTAGTTTATTTTCTTTCTAACATTGATAATGGTGGTGCTGTTGACTCACAAAGTTTAATATATTACTTCTAAAAATTAAAACTACACTCAACTATATTTTTTTAAATAGACTTTAAAGAGAACACCACAAGACATTCAAATTTGTCACAAACATTATGTAGCATGAATATTATGAACACTTACTGCACTGCTTGATTCATGAGGGACTGAAAACTACAAACAGAAAATGTGTCTGCACCGCAGCTAGAACACCAAAAACACACATGCTCTCATAACGTCTGGTTCTTTAGACACTGTCTGTCTGCGTCCCAAGCCCTCGAGTAATGGCAGTCATTACCGTGGCCAAGCAACATGAGTGCACACTCACACATTGTCCAGCAGGTTATTACAGTGGCAGTGTAGCTTATTACCCTGCCTCAGCACCACTCAATTATTCAGCCAGAGTCCACAGGGAAAGAAGAAGCAGCTCAGTGTGCTACTTACAATATGCCTAAGTAGGCCAAAGAGACTAACTTAAGTGTGACACAGGGACACACCAGAAAATCACAGTGCATACAGAAGAAAGCCTGAACTCCAGATAACATTTTTTTGCGCTGTCTTGGCAAATAACCACTGAGTGTGTACGTGTATCGCTCATGTTGACCTCTTTCTAACAAAAAGACAACTCCTCATAATGTAATCTGTTAAATTTCAGAATGAAGACTGGTAAAAACTGAGACTGGGGTTTAGTATGAGGGCTTGCCTGATAGTTGCTTTCACCTCTGAAAACAATGGCTATGTATTCTGTGTGGGGGGCTTTTTTTAATGCAGCCATCTTTCATCTTTCATATTTCATCCGGCAGCCGGTGGCTTGTCACCAGACTGCAAACCAAATCTACCTACGGGTACAAATAAGTACGGTAACAAAAAAAAAAAAAAAAATTTTTTAAAAATCTGTCAGTCATCACTTACAAATGTAAATACAAGCAAAAAGAAAAATCATTTTCTAACAAGCAAAAAGTTGGAATATGCCTTGCATAAAGAACTGCATGCTCAAGTCATCCAACTAAAACTTTAACACAAGTTGTTTTTTTTTCCAACCATTCTACTGATTTGGTCAACCAGTTCAAACATGGTCACCATGTTTCTATGCATTACACCATGATTCAGTTTCAAAAGCACTAAAATCATATAGAGATGGCAGAAGATAGCGAGTGATACCATAAAGCACTGTCCCATGCCAGAGGTGTGAGTTTGAGTCAACTGTGGGTTTTTGGACTTGTTTTTGTTCATTTTTACTTCCACATTGGCGATTCACTTATTTTATGCATAAAGAGGGTGGCAGTGGTTCAGGAGGCAGAGCAGGTCGTCCAATAACCAAAGGGTTGGTGGTTCAAATCCTGCTCTCCCCAGCCATCCTGCCGTTGTGTCCCTGGGCAAGACACTTCACCAACCTTGCGTCCATGACACTGGGTATGAATGTGTATAACTGTCCGGTAGTGGTCGGAGAGGCTGCTGGCACAGAATGGCAGCCACGTTTCCGTCAGTCTGCCCCAGGGCAGCTGTGGCTACAGCAGTAGCTTACCACTATCATTGAATAATGGACTCATTGTGGAGCACTTCGGGTATCTGGAAAGGCACTATATAAATGCAATCCATTATCATTATATTTAGGGGTGGGACAAAAGATCGATTCAGTGATGGATCACAATACTTGACACTAACAACAATGCACCGATCCCTAAATGCATGGATCAGCCTTTTATTAATTATGTAAACATTGCATACTCTCTTGGGTATTCAACCAATTGCTTTTTCAGTCCAACAGATGGCGCAAAGCAAGCAGCCAGTCAAGTAAAGTCAGCTTATCTCGTGAAATTTGCAGCCAGATGGTGCAAAAGCATCCATTATTGGTGGAAGTCATATATTCTCTCGCAAGATTTGCAGCCAGCTTTGAAAGTTAGGAACCAGTTAGCTCAAATGTCAGGACTTTTGTGGATTTTATAACAAAGATGGAAGGAAAGACCATGACATGACAAACAACCCGCAAGAAGCGCTTCACGAAAAAACAAACAAACACTCGGAACACGTGAGTCAGCACATGTATCGGAGCAGCATTAGCAACAACTAGGCTAAAAACACACTGGCTTTTCACAGACATATAGTCACAAAGCACTGTACAATAAAATAGAATAAAAGGAAGTTGATCAATAAAAATAATTTTTAAAAATACAAAAACAAGTTAAAACACAAGATTAAAATAATTTAAAAATATCAGACTTAAGCAGCTCAGTGGGGTAGTGGTTAGCACTGTGGCAGCACAGCAATAAAGTCACGGGTTCAATCTCACTCCTGACCATCAGTGACCCTTAAGTGTGGAGTTTGCATGTTCTCTCCATGTCTGCGTGGGTTTTCTCCGAGTACTCTAGTTTCCTCCCACAGGCCATGGGGGAGACATGCATGTTAGGCTAATTGGCATCAACTGGGGATTCTAAATTGTCCTTAGCTATGAATGTGAGAATGAATGGTTGTCTGTCTTTTTGCGATGGACTGGAGATCTGTCCAGGGTGTGCTCTGCCTCTCACCCAAAGATGCTGAGATAGGCTCCAGCCCCCACCCCCACGACCTGAAAAGGATTTAGTGGTACAAGATGGATGAATGGATGGATGGAATATCAGACTTACCATTAAAAAGTAGTTGAATTGAAACTCAACGGAAATCCTCATTAAAAAAAAGTTTTCAGCTGCTTTTTAAAAGGGTCCACAGAGTCAGCTAAACATATCTGAAGTGGGAGTCTATTCCAAACACCAGCCACCGCCCTCCCTGTGTGCAGACATGTCTCCGCGGAAAATGAAGCTCCAAGAATAATTTACTATATGAAAGAGTTGTCAACAGTTTTACTTTGGGACATGATTTGGGGTTGAGTAAGTTGAAAAAATTTAAAATAATGGGATCGTGAGACTTGATATAGTGATATTGTGGGTGACCCTCACAACAGACTGGGACAAGCAGAGCGCTCAGCTGGAGCAATTAGCAGAACAATGAGATGTGTGTATTGATATCAATAGGCAGCCGCTCTTTGTCTAGCTCCTTCCTGCCAGTCCTGCTGTTGATATGTATGACTCAAATGCAAATGTTCATGCTTCCTGCTCTGACTGTGATGCAAATGTCCCATGCCTTTCATGTATTGTCTGTAACTGGGTATATAAGTGACTGAATATCACATGCTCACTCTCTCTCTGACCACTGCTTCCGACTACACGTCTTGCCTGAGAGCCTCCGGGCCTGCTCCGGCGCGCCTGCACGGCGCTGGAGTGGGTGTTGTGATGGCGGTATGATTAATAAACTCCCTCAAAAACTCTCAGTTCGCTCCTTATTATTCCATGCCGCCACACTGGTGACCCCGAAGAAAGCACACGCTTTGTGCAATGCAACCTTCTGGCCTGGACAGCCACACTGGTGACCCGACCAAGAAAAGAACACGCTGGCAGCCCCCGGCGGTGACTCTCCAACGACAAGCAAATGCAGCAGCCTGACGCAAATGATCTGCCCTCCCTTCTGCTACAGGGAGACCTCGACGCAGAGCCACCACCAGGCGAACTCTCCAGAGATCACCCACGACCGGGAAAGCCGCAGAAAGCTTCATGGTGCGACCCTCGCCTGAGATCGGGACATCCACGCTGGAACCGGCCGAGGGACACAAAACGTCTACTCCCTCTCGCCGCCCCTCCGCATCGACACGAGCCCAAGGGACAAAGATCGTCTCCTCCCTCTCACCGCTCCTACGCATCGACACGAGCCCGAGGGACAAAGATCGTCTCCTCCCTCTCACCGCTCCTACGAATCTACACGAGCCCGAGGGACAAAGATCGTCTCCTCCCTCTCACCGCTCCTATGCATCTACACGAGCCCGAGGGACAAAGATCGTCTCCTCCCTCTCACCGCTCCAACGCACCATGACCCGACACGAGCGAACGACGCAACAGCTTCAACAGGGATGACCATCGGCGCCGACGACGCTGATCTCCAGCAAGCTCCCTGACCCTGACTCGCATCTATAGCGGACCTGCCATGCACCGAACCCCGCACGCACACCGGGGGGTTATGAGGACAGCGCACCACGCACGGGACCATACCGGCTCCACAGACTGCCATCGTCCTTCGCCGCTGCACACAGAACCTTCAGGGCTGTTCACACACCTGAAGCATGCACGCAGCTCGCTCACAGGATTTTGTAATGGTCTCAGCCACGGCGCACAAGGGAATTCAGCCATCAGCTGTCCCCGAGGACTTTAGGACTGCGCGCGCACCTAAAGTCAACACGCCAAGTCCCACACTGCTGCAGCTCCTTTTTTTCTTCATGGCCGCGAGAGGAGTCAGAGACTAATTTTTCTTCTTACAGCTGCTGTGGACCTCCGCACGTTCAACGGGACAGCCCCTCAACATCGCGGATCCACAGGCAATTTTTGCGCGGCCCAGACAATTTCGCCGTCCCGGGCCGGCACTGGCTACCCCCACCCCCCCTCCCTCCACCGCCGCCTGCAGCGAGCTTTCCCCCGCAGCTCGCTCCCAAAGCCGAACTATCGAGGCCTCAGCTCCCCGCTGAGCCCTCTGGGGGGGGGAGTACTGTGGGTGACCCTCACAACAGACTGGGACAAGCAGAGCGCTCAGCTGGAGCAATTAGCAGAACAATGAGATGTGTGTATTGATATCAATAGGCAGCCGCTCTTTGTCTAGCTCCTTCCTGCCAGTCCTGCTGTTGATATGTATGACTCAAATGCAAATGTTCATGCTTCCTGCTCTGACTGTGATGCAAATGTCCCATGCCTTTCATGTATTGTCTGTAACTGGGTATATAAGTGACTGAATATCACATGCTCACTCTCTCTCTGACCACTGCTTCTGACACACACATTCCGTGTCTCCTGACGAGAGCCTGAGAGCTCACTCCGGCGCGCCTGCACGGCGCTGGAGTGAGTTCCGTGATGGCGGAATGAAATAAAACCCACTTTTAAACCTCAGTTCGCTGCTTATTATTTCATGCCGCCACAATATCGTGATTATCGTTGAATCGTGATAGGATCGTATCATGCGATCCGAATCGAATCACAAGGTCCCTCGAGATTCCCACCCCTATTATATATACATTTAAGGTGTTTAAGGTTAGGGTTAAGCACGAAAAAGGGTAGGGTGAGCGTTACAATCAACAAATTGGGGACGGCAGTGGCTCAGGAGGTAGAGCAGGTCATCCAATAACCACATGGTTGGCAGTTCAAATCCCGCTCTCCCCAGATATCCTGCCGTTGTGTCCCTGAACAAGACACTTCACCCCCAATTGTTCCAGGTGGGTCTGGAAGCACCATGTTAGGCAGCATGCCGCCATCAGTGTGTGAATATGTGTGTGAATGGGTGGATAGCAGGATCTGTAAAGCGCTTTGGTCATCAAGAGATGAGAATAAAAGCGCTGTGGCAGCATGAAAAAATAAGCAGTGAACTGAGATTTAAAAGTGGGTTTTATTTCATTCATCCCGCCATCACAGAACTCACCCCGGCACTGTATAAGCGTACCAAAGCGAGCCCTCCGGCTCTCAGGCAATGTCTGTAGTCAGAAGCAGTAGTCAGAGAGAGAGAACGTGAATTTCAGTCAGCTTATATACCCAGTTACAGACAATACATGAAAGGCACATTTGCATCACAGAACAGAGCAGGAAGTCACAAACACCTGCTTTTGAGTCACACATATCAAAAGCAGATTACTGGCAGGAAGGAGCTAGACCAGGGGTCAGCAACCCGCGGCTCCGGAGCCGCATGCGGCTCTTTCATCCCTCTGCTGCGGCTCCCTGTGGCTTTGGAAAATAAATAATGAGTATTTAATTAAAATGTATTTTATTTTAGTTCATTAGTTTTTAAAATGTAATTCTAAATTTGAAGATTATGGTGATCTTGTAAAATCTAAAAAAAAACATGTTAAAGTTTAATCACCATCAGCGAAAATCAACACGATTACATAAGCGCTTGGCACTTCCCCGGAAGTCGTCTCCCGCGATAACCCGGATGTGTTGTGTTCAAGCTACTGCTGTATTGCAGTAGCTTGACAGCCCTGCGAGTGGATAGTTGCAAACGATTGGACCAATCAAATGGCTCGTTGTATGCTTTTTCAAAGATTCATGGCGGCGTGTTCTCAGGAATGTGATTTTCTGCTAATTCGCCAAATTCCTCTTTATTTTATCTTCCAGGAAGATAAAGTACGTTAAGTACGTTAGCGGCTTGTGGTCCACGAACTCAGTGAAGCTGCGCCCTTTCAGGCAGGACTGGAAGTGGCGTATGGCCACTTCCGGTAATCGGTATGGCCAGGTGGAGAGTCATTAACTCTCTGTTACTGGCGGCGTACAACGGCTGTATGAGCTGGGCTGGCGCGAGGGAGGAAGCGGTAATAAAAGTTAACCATCCCCTTTTATGATTCCAAACAGTTTGAAATTGACAGTGCACAGTGGATATTGACTCATAACATTTGAATATTTCTAAGACTTGGCTACATCAGTGATTGTGCAAAATGAACTGCTCAAGTCTCAATGGAGATTGAAACTGGTGATCTGAAATGAATGCTGAAATTATAAAAAGTAATGGTATGCTGGAATTTTATTTCTATTATGGAACAGAACACAGGGAACGAACGGAACGAACAAACACAGGGAACACGGAGTGGGCTTTGCAGTGAAGAACACCTTGCTGAAGATGGTGGAACCGAGCAGCACTGGCTCTGCACGACTCCTCACCCTCCGCCTGAACACCACTCAAGGCCTAGTCACCCTCGTCAGTGTGTATGCCCCAACACTGACAGCCACACCAGAGGCAAAAGACGAGTTCTACGAGAATCTCGCAACAACTGTCAGGATTGTCCCCAACTCTGAACAACTCATTCTCCTTGGAGACTTCAATGCCAGAGTGGGTGCTGACCACGACTCCTGGCCCTCCTGTCTTGGACCTTTTGGCGTGGGCAGAATGAATGACAACGGACAGCGGCTGCTCGAGTTCTGCACATATCACGATCTGTGCATCACAAACTCGTTCTTCAAGACCAAGCCCCAACACAAGGTTTCCTGGCAACATCCACACTCAAAGCACTGGCACCAGCTGGACTTGATCCTGACCAGGCGCACCTCACTGAAGAACGTGCTAATCACCCGTTCGTTCCAGAGTGCAGATTGTGACACAGACCATTCATTGGTGTGTTGCAAGGTCAAGCTGCAGCTGAAGAAATTCCATCGTGCTAGACGACCTGGAAAGGCACGGATTGACACCAGCAAGATGGCTCAACCAGAACTTGTTGAGCAGTTTGCCTCCACCTTTGAGAAGGAACTTGGTGTACCACAAGAAGGAGAATCTGCAAAGCAGAAGTGGGAAGAGCTGCGAAACACCATCCACCGCACAGCCTTGGCTACCTTTGGGAGGAAGACCTCGAAGTCACAGGACTGGTTTGATGCCAAGTTGACCGAGATGACCCCTGTCATTGAAGCCAAGCGCTCAGCACTTGCTGAGTACAAGAAGTACCCAAACGAGAAGAATCTCCAGATTCTCAGGGCTGCGAGAAGCAAAGTTCAGCAGACTGCTCGGTGCTGTGCCAACGAGTACTGGACTCAGCTCAGCCAAGACATTCAAACCACTGCCATAACAGGGAACATCCGTGGTATGTACGATGGCATCAAGAAAACACTTGGTCCGGCTCAGAGCAAGACGGCCCCCCTCAAATCCTCCACTGGGGAGATGATCACAGAAAAGAACAAGCAGATGGAGAGATGGGTGGAACACTACTCCGACCTCTACTCCAGACAGAACACCGTGACACCGTCAGCCCTTGATGCCATCGACTGCCTGCCATCCATGGACGAACTTGACGCCGAGCCAACCATCGACGAACTCAGCAAGGCCATTGATAGCTTGGCCGCTGGCAAGGCACCCGGCAACGATGGCATACCCCCCGACCTGATCAAGCACTGCAAGACCGCCCTACTGCTGCCATTGCATGACATCCTCTGCCAGTGTTGGAAGGAAGGTGCCGTACCACAGGACATGAGGGACGCCAAGATCATCACCCTCTACAAAAACAAAGGGGAGAGAAGCGACTGCAACAACTACAGGGGCATCTCCCTCCTCAGCGTTGTTGGCAAAGTCTACGCACGAGTTGTTCTCGTTCGTCTACAGAAGCTTGCCGAACGTGTCTACCCCGAGTCTCAGTGTGGCTTCCGAGCTGAGCGATCGACGGTAGACATGATATTCTCCATCCGCCAACTCCAGGAGAAATGCAGAGAACAGAACATGCCCCTGTACGTCGCCTTCATCGACCTCACCAAAGCATTCGATCTGGTCAGCAGAGAGGGCCTTTTCAAGATCCTGCCAAAGATAGGATGCCCACCAAAGTTGCAAAGCCTCATTGAATCGTTTCACACCAACATGCAGGGGATAGTGCAGCACGATGGCAACGTCTCAGAGCCTTTCAACATACGCAGCGGAGTGAAACAGGGCTGTGTACTTGCGCCAACCCTCTTTGGGATTTTCTTTGCTATGCTCCTGAGGCATGCCTTCAGCACAGCAACAGAGGGAATCTACCTGCACACAAGATCTGACGGCAGACTTTTCAACCTCGCCCGCCTGAAAGCCAGAACCAAAGTACGCGAGGCTCTAATCAGAGACATGCTGTTCGCAGACGACGCTGCAGTCGCAACCCACACACAGCAGGAGCTTCAGACCCTGATGGACCGCTTCTCCCAGGCATGCAAGGACTTCGGGCTTACCATCAGCCTGAAGAAGACTAACGTCTTGGCGCAAGGCACGGAAGCACCACCAACCATCAGCATTGACGACTACGAGCTGGAGGTTGTGAATCAGTTCACGTACCTGGGGTCCACGATCAGCAACAACCTCTCCCTTGATACAGAGATCAACAAGAGGATTGGAAAATCAGCCTTCACACTCGCTCGCCTCACCACACGAGTGTGGGAGAATCCCAAACTCTCTGTCAAGACGAAGATGGCAGTGTACAACGCCTGCGTCATCAGCACACTGCTCTATGGGAGTGAGACGTGGACAACATACGCCCGGCAGGAAAAGAGACTGAACTCCTTCCACTTGCGCTGCATTCGCCACATCCTGGACATATCCTGGCAGGACAAAGTGCCCAACACAGAAGTTCTGTCCCGCGCCGGCCTTCCCTCCATGTTCACTCTACTCAGACAGTGCAGGCTCCGCTGGCTAGGCCACGTTCACCATATGGAGGATGGCAGAATCCCCAAAGACGTCCTCTATGGAGAACTGGCAACTGGCAAGAGAGACGTTGGCCGCCCACAGCTGCATTTTAGAGACGTCTGCAAGAGAGACATGAGGGCCTTTTCCACTAGCACGCTTTAGCGCGACACGGGACGGCTCAGCACGCTTTGTATGCTTTTCCACAAGCCCCAACACGGTTTAACAGCCGCAATTCTCAGCCCCGCTGCAGGGCAGGGTACAGCAGTGCTGAGCTGTGCCGTGTTGTGACGTTAACAGACTGGTCGCCGCTGATTGGTCAGGTCGTAACCGGTGCTGATTGGTCAGGCTGTAACCGCCCCTCTCCTCCTCCTCATCTACCAAATCTTCACGACCTTCTCAATAAAGTTTTTGAAAAAAAAAAAAAAAGAATCTTCACGACCGCCTTTACTCAGCACGCAACCACTGTTGGCGGTTCCTTTCAGAGTATTGCTGTGCTATTTTCATTTATTCTCTATCAAAAATGGCTTTGCGTAATAAGGGTGTTCCATGGACCAGTAAGGAGCTGCAGTGTCTGCTGACTGCATTGTCAGACGAACGTATGCAGCGCGAGTTAGACGGAGCTGCCCGGAATGAAAAAATATACCGGGAGGTCTCGACATCGGAGTCCTTTAATGGTGAGTTTTAATTGTTTTTTATTGTGCGTTTTTTCGCAAATATATTCGGTAAGATGCTCAGTTTATTTATGCAATAAAAAAGCTGTTCATTTGTGGATGGATCGCTGCTTGCAGCACACTGCGGACTCAAGCTTTTATTTTAATTATTCATGTGAACAATACGCTGAAATAAGCTTATGTATTCTTGTTAAAAACTATTGTGCTGTATTTTATTGTGTGCATTTTCCTTGTAGAATCATCCCACGCGTCCGCTGCGACAGCCCGTCCGGATTATTCAACGGAGCCTTCCTGACCCACAGCTGGCAGAGACGCCTTCATTCATCCGAGTCGTGACCCAGTTTGGGAAGCTGGTGTAGACACTCAGTGGTCGGCGTGTATAAAATGTCGATTAACCTTCATGTTGTGTTGCAAAGTTTTTTTTTTCTTTTAATATTTTGTATATAATAAAATGGAATTGTTTTGGAAAGTGTGGTTTGTCTGTTATAACACTGAATTATAAAACAGTATAATTTCATAGAAATTCCATTGCCTAATCTGATCAAAATGATACTGATCTTCCTGTCAGGGTCAACCATTGTAAAGGTAATGTAATTTTTAACTAGACCAAAAAACAAATGTTTTTGTAAGCTTTCTGTTCTTTTTATTGAAATATCATAAAAAATTAGCCCCGCATGATCCAGTTCTAAACTTTGGGTACATTTTTTATGTTAACTTATAAGAAGTTGCACAGTTGGACTTTAAAATGCAGCAGGAGAGACTGATCAAGCTTACAAGTCAATGTAAAAAAGTAAGTATATGTAAATTGAATGTTCTATCGGCATTCCAAATTCAGAGAATTACAATACTTTAGAAGGAGTGTAGCATCATCTAAACGGAAAATAATAATACTGTTGTTCCAAACGTTGACCTGAAGGTGAAAAACATGAATTTTTTTTAATTCAGTACATCCAAAATGCCCTAGGATGTAAAAAATAATAATTTGGTGTAGGCCAGTGTGCCACGTCTCATTATTTAATACGAATAAAAACAAGTTTCAGCTCTTTATTTCTAGGTCATTTGGCAGTTAATTCAAAACAAAAGTGACTTGTGTTGTTGCAGCTTAATTATGAGATAAAATTAATTGTGAGATAAATCCACAGAGCGAGCAAGGCAATAATCCTTGAATCCTTTTTTGTCTCGTGTAAATAAGGACTCAGTCGGGTGCGTAACGTCACGGGAGTGTGGCCCCGCCTCGCTCAGAATCTGCTGCTGCCCCGCTTCTAAAACCTCCTAAACCATCACAGCACAAGCACAACACCAATGGAGACAGAAGCGTTCCGAGCCGTACTGAAGTGAACCGAGCCGTACCGAGGTGTGCTGGGCTAGTGGAAAACAGGCTATGAAGGCCCTGGAGATCAACACAGGGCACTGGGAGGACCTTGCAACGGACCGCTCCAAATGGAGAGGCACCCTGACCAGACAGCTCAAGGCGGGTGAAGAGAGACTGACTGCTGCTGCAGATGAAAAAAGGACCTGCAGGAAGAACCGCCACAGACCCAGCAGCACGGAGACCACCCACAAGTGCGACCTGTGTGACAGGGACTGCCATTCGCGCATCGGCCTGTTCAGCCACAGGCGGTGCTGTTCCAGCAGAGTAGACGTTTAGGATTCTCTTCCATGGTCATCATAGACCGACGGAGGCCGACGACGATGGAACAGATAAAATTAACTGATTTTGATTTGATCAAGTGTTAAAGCATGTGATGGATAATGCTTGTTGGAATATTTTAGGAATGCTATCTTCTTGGAACATAAGTCAATATTATACATTAATAAGTGGCATTCAGCTGTTTGTTTTATGTCATTTAAGCACAGTTCTGGTACTTAAAAATCATAAAAACCCAGGAGCTTCAGGGGGCTTTGCCCCCCTTGCCCCCCCCCCCCCCACTGGGGCTCTGCCTCAGACCCCGCTGGGGGACTATGTCCCCCAGACCCCCTGCTGAATTTTCAGATAATTTCCCCAACCCCAAATCACATCGCTGGTTCGTGTTGGAATTCTGATTTCTGATTTCTGTTTTCGGTATTGTTTTCAGCGGAATTATGAGATTTTTATCGAAGGATCAGGAGTCATCAGTGCTAGAAATAGCACTCTCCTTTCAACCCAATGTCAACCTTCAACCCAATGTCTTTTTTTTTCGGAGTTCAAAATGTTTTTGTTGCATGCAGAAATGTAATTTTGTTTTCTCTGCAGGAGTTCCCTGATTTCATAAATGCAACACATTATAGTGTAACGTCAGGGCCATGTTAAGGGGGGCAGGGATTTCCCAGCATGCTTTGCCAGTTGAAACGTTACTGTGTGTGTGTATTAAATGTGTTATTACTGAGTTATACTGCTGTGTCATTATAACTGCGTTATAATGACCCAGCAGTGTTTAGCAGGATTAGGGCAAGATGTATCATGTGTGTGTAACCATGATTGAAACGGAGGTGTGGGAGAATGACCTCCCCTCCTCTCTGTGCTCAGAAGTAAGTTGGGGGTCGATGGTGTGTAAATAAAGCCTGTTCATCACAACCATCTTGCTCCTCTTTCTTTGTGTGAATCCCACAAACGTCACAATAGTTTGTTTATACATAGCATAAAGGGGAAAAAAAGGTTATATGCAGTGTTATTTCATTTTAAGTGTCAAAAGGGTTTTTGTGGCTCCCAGTGTTTTCTTTTCTGTGGGAAACGGGTCCAAATGGCTCTTTGAGTGGTAAAGGTTGCTGACCCCTGAGCTAGACAAAGAGAGGCTGCCTATTGATATCAGTCATTGTTCTGCTAATTGCTCCAGCTGTGCGCTCTGCTTGTCCGTAGGCTGTGGGGGTGACCCACAGTGCTATATAAGTGAATGCCATTTACATTACACCTGCAACCTTTCACTGACACTTCATGTACCTGGTTTTACAACCACTAGAGGTCGCTGTTTTTCAATTTAAACATCAAATGTCAACTGTCATTTACTGCATCTGCTAAATCAAGTGGTTTAAGTAATTAGGGTGAGCAAGTGCGTAAATGTAAGTGAAAAAATAGCAGCATAGAGCTACTTGAGAGATCAAGAATAGCTCATAACCTGAGGGCCTTAGTACTGGAAAACTGAATTCATAACTACAGGATTTCCATCCAACTTTTTTCATTTTTTCAGTGTATAATTCTTATTAATTAATCAATCTATTTATTTATTTATTTATTTATTTATTAATAGAAAATACAAATTGTCAGTTTTAATCAACTACACTATGCAAATTATCTTGAAGGGTGACCACTTTCTGCATACTGTTACATGGCTTTCTATGCAATTAAATGTGGATAGAAAAAAATACAAGATATATCAGAAATTAAACATTGTTTGGATAATACTGAATTGCATTTATGTTACTAACCTGAATTAAATTTAGGAAAATAGTTGTTTCCTTGTTTGATCACATATATCAATGCACTGCATCATCTTTTCAGTAGCCACGTTTGATAGGTCAGTGCTGATATATGCTGTGTCATTGTTGTGCATCGTTGTATTGCATTGCATTGCATTTAAATAAACATACGTATCTTTTTGTTTAAGCAAATCCTCAATAAATCCATCTTTGGCAAATCCAGACCATTTTAATTTGAAATATGGAGCAGAAATAATTATCACATATTTCCATCCAGGATTTATTTTGTGGAAATGGATGCAATACAGTAATACACATCCAACTGCAGCTTCCAAATTTCAAGTTTCAAGATTAAAATGTAAGTTATGTTTCAGCCTTAACAGTGGACAGTGGCTCCTGAATTGAGTCAGACATTCATCACCATTAGTTGAAACATAAAATTTAAGATTATAAAATGTGAATCCTAATATAAACAGGAAACGTTTAAAAGCCCAAAGAACCCTGCTCCATTTTATTTAGCTCTTGCTGATAAATCCTTTACACTAACCCTGGATTTACACCGACTCCGGATGCAGTACGTTACAGCTCTCATTTTTTTAATCCCAATTGGTCTGGACCACTGTGGAACGAATCCAGCCCGTCAGATTCGGTTCGCTAATGAAATGCAACAAGTCTATTTTTGACGGATGCTGGATATAATCCGCAAGGAAATCCCACAGTATCTCACGGTATTTAATAGACATTTGATCATTAAAAATGATCCACCACTGTGTCATAGAAGGTAAAAACATGACACAACATACAAACACTTCATAGAATTAAAATTAATGGGCTACTTACATTTTATTTAGAGCCCAAAAATCTAGATGGGGAGCCGCCACTACATCACACTTCCTTGTTGTTATCACGTGATCGGTTCATCTCGGTCACTCTCGGGCCTTTCTCGAGATCTCGAGTTATTTTGTATGATTCTCACATGAGCTTGTACTTTAGACTCTGTTCTCATCCATGCGGCGCAAAACACAAACGGATTTGGTAGGGACAAACGCAAGGCTCCATCCGCACTGCATCTGCAACAAACTGCATCCGGAGTCAGTTTAAATCCTGGGTAAGACAATGAAATCCATGTAAAAGGGGTAGGAAATTGTTAGCGAAATCTCTAAGGGACCAGGAATTTAATTTACTTAGTGGCATAGAAACATGAAGAATTAAAGGGTACAGTCAAAGGATGTCAAATATATCATCAATTGGATGGACACTTTTTTCAAATTTGCCCTTCATCACTGAAAATCAAGATATTCCCCTCACAACCTTCCTACTAATTCTCCTTGATAGTAATAAATTGGTATATCCCCAGTTAAACACACCTTTGTCAGACTCCTTACACTCACACAAACCACAGAGGTCAATACAACCTTGCTTGATCCCCCAGAAGTTTATTAAACAAATCTCATGGAGAAATACAGGGACAAAAAGGGAGAGGAGCTGAGGAGAAAAGCAAAAAAGGGGCTGATCTATTTAAGAGATTAAGCAGAATTGTGTTGAAATAGAACCCCTGACCAACCAAGCCATGATCTGGGGACTTACAGTATCTCTCAAAAGTGAGTACACCTCACATTTTTGTAAATATTTTATTATATCTTTTCATGGGACAACACTGATGATATGACACTTTGACACAATGTAAAGTAGTCAGTGTACAGCTTGTATAACAGTGTAAATTTGCTGTCCCCTCAAAATAACTCAACACACAACCATTAATGTCTAAGTCGCTGGCAACAAAAGTGAGTGCACCCCGAAGTGAAAATGTCCAAATTGTGCCCAATTAGCCATTTTCCTTCCCCAGTGTCATGTGACTCGTTAGTGTTACAAGGTCTCAGGTGTGAATGCATAGCAGGTGTGTTAAATTTGGTGTCATTGTTCTCACACTCTCTCATACTGGTCACTGGAAGTTCAACATAGTACCTCATAGCAAAGAACACTCTGAGGATCTGAAAAAAAGAATTGTTGCTCTACATAAAGATGGCCTAGGCTATAAGAAAATTGCCAACACCCTGAAACTGAGCTGCAGTATGGTGGCCAAGACCATACAGTGGCTTAACATTTCAGGTTCCACTCAAAACAGGCCTCACCATGGTCGACCAAAGAAGTTGAGTGCACATGCTCAGCGTCATATCCAGAGGTTTTCTTTTGAAAATAGACATATGAGTGCTGCCAGCATTGCTGCAGAGGTTGAAGGGGAGGGAGTGGGGGGTCACCCTGTCAGTGCTCAGACCATACGCCGCACGCTGCATCAAATTGGTCTGCATGGCCGTCATCCCAGAAGGAGGCCCCTTTTAAAGATTATGCACAAGAAAGCCCACAAACAGTCTGCTGAAGACAAGCAGACTAAGGACATGGATTGCTGGAACCATGTCCTGTTTGATGAGACCAAGATAAACTTGTTTGATTCAGAGGGTGTCAAGCGTGTGTGGCGGCAACCAGGTGAGGAGTACAAAGACAAGTGTGTCTTGCCTACAGTCAAACATGGTGGTGGGAGCATCATGGTTTGGGGCTGCATGAGTGCTGCCGGCACAGAGGAGCTACAGTTCATTGAGGGAACCATGAATGCCAACATGTACTGTGACATACTGAAGCAGAGCATGATCCCCTCCCTTCAGAAACTGGGCCACAGGGCAGTATTCCAACATGATAACAACCCCAAATACACCTCCAAGACGACTACTGCCTTGCTAAAGAAACTGAGGGTAAAGGTGATGGACTGGCCAAGCATGTCTCCAGACCTAAACTCTATTGAGCATCTGTGGGGCATCCTCTAACGGAAGGTGGAGGAGCACAAGATCTCTAACATCCACCAGCTCCATGATGTCGTCATGGAGAAGTGGAAGAGGATTCTAGTGGCAACCTGTGAAGCTCTAGTGAACTCCATGCCCAAGAGAATAAAGGCAGTGCTGGAAAATTATGGTGGCCACACAAAATATTGACAGTTTGGGCACAATTTGGACATTTTCACTTAGGGGTATACTCACTTTTGTTGCCAGTGGTTTAGACATTAATGGATGTGTGTGGAGTTATTTTGAGGGGACAGTAAATTTACACTGCTGTACAAGCTGTACACTGACTACTTTACATTGTATCAAAGTGTCATATCTTCAGTGTTGTCCCATGAAAAGATATAAAATATTTACAAAAATATGAGGGGTGTGCTCACTTTTGTGAGATACTGTATTAAAGACTTTTATTAAAAGTTACGGAAGTCCCTAAGAACCTTACAATGAGGGAGTCACAGTGGAGGGGGTGGTGTGGGTAGCAGGAAGGAATGGAAGAGTTTAAGCTCTGTTCCCTTCGCTGTACTCTTTCCTTTGTGGTTCCCCACACACATACACACTGCACACATCTGCAGAGACTTCTCACTCTCCAACCAGGTCAGCTAAATAAAGTCTACAGTTTTAGCCTAATTTCTGACAGCATGAAGACTTCACACAAAAGCAGCACAAACATGAATATGTACAAACCAGTTGTATGTGCGCATGCACAATTGTTGGCTAGAGCAGTATTTTTCAACCTTTTTTGACCCAAGGAATCCTTTTTACATTAAAAAAAAATCTTGGGGCACCCCACAAACCAGAAATGTTACAAAATGACACAATGTAGCCTATTACAGCATATTTAATGACAATTTAGTCTTGTAATTAGTTTATACTCACTCAGGGTGAAACCTGAGCCTGTTTAGATGAACACAAAGCTGATATCCTTGCAGGAACTGAAGAAAACAGGGTTCAGTTTTGGGACCATTATTATTCAATATGTATATAAATGATATATGTAAAGTTTCAGAAAAAATGGACTTAATATTGTTTGCTGATGACACTAACCTGCTATGCAGTGGAAACAACTTGGAACAACTTCTGGATACACTCGGAAAGGAATTAGGAAAGCTGAAACTGTGGTTTGATTCAAACAAATTAACGCTCAATTTAAGCAAGACAAAATTTATAGTCTTTAACAACCATCACAACTACCCAGTACCCAAACTCAGTGTAAATGGTGTAGAGATTGAAAGGGTATCCGAAACTAAATTCCTTGGAGTAATAATTGATAACAAACTGTGTTGGAAGCCACATATTAATTATATAAAAGGTAAAGTATCCAAATCAATTGCAATATTACACAGAGTGAAAAATTTGCTGAATCAACCCACACTATACACCTTGTATCATTCATTAATACTCCCATACATGACATATTGTAATGAAGTATGGGGAAATACATATAAAACAAACATATATCCACTCTTTATGCTTCAAAAGAGAGCTATTAGAATAATCAACAAAGCAGCTTACAGGGAACCAACAAACCCACTTTTTCTTAAACAAAAAACTCTCAAGTTGAAAGATCTGATCGACTTTAAAACCGCAATAATAATGTTCAAAGTGAAGAATCTATCACTGCCCGCAAATATCCAAAAGTTGTTCCAAACAAGGGAGAAACGATATCACTTCAGAGGAACATGTATATTTCAAAAGCCTACAGTGAGAACAACTACCAAGCAACACTGTATTTCAGTGCAAGGTGTCAGATTATGGAACGATTTTGGACCTGAATTAAAATCATGTACAAAGCTTGGACAATTTAAACAAAAACTAAAGGAAGAAATACTCCAAACATATTTACAAGACGACATGTAAACTCACATAAGGATTGACATTTCCAGCCTGTGTTGTGTTATAGCTTAGTTTTTCTTTTTTCTCTGTGACACTATGTCTTAGATTTGTTTTTGAATAGTAACCGCTTAACTTAGACTAGCTCAGTTTTCTTTTTCTCTCAGTCATATTTTGTCTTAGCCTTGTTTTAAATTGTAATCGCTCTTGTCTTGTTTTCTCTTTTTTCTCCTTTGAATTCTTGGATGGAATATGGGTGGGCAATATAAGCTGCGGCTTCAGCCATCACCCATTTCGGATAACTCACGTGGAATTGTATAGTAGAAGGAGTCTTTGTCTAATTTGACCTTGTTGTTATATTATACAGTTTCTTTTAACCTGTAATGTACTATCCGAAATAAATTCATTCATTCATTCATTCATTCATTCATTCAAAAGCATAAACGAAGCTCTTCCTCCACAGCTCTCTGTCTCGCTCTTGTTTTAGTTTTTATAGCAATCAGGCTTCAAAAGCCCAGGTTTTTCTCATTTAGGTTTCCCATTTCCCCGTGTGATCATGGAGATGAACAAAATAGTCTGTGTTCTTATATTGAAGTGATGGCTGTTTTATATGGAGATGACATTTTAGCTTGCATGGGGCCATGGCACTGCTGGATAGCTTTCCCCCACACAACAAGCATAATGGTGTGGTGCAGCAGGATCCCCAGTGGAAGTAAATCCAAAGTGAAAGGTAACTTTTGCTGTACTGCCTTGTATTAGCTGTCTGTCTTAGCTTTCTTTTGACATCCATTCACCTAGGTTAGAATTTTGTCCAGGGCCCAGTTCAGAGTCTGAATCTTTTTTCTTCAAATATTTATCCATTGTTGTTTTTCATCTAGTCACCACAACCTAGCACATTTTAACAAGGTCATTCAGGACAAGATGGCATTCCTGCTGAATTGTGGAAGAATGGAGGGCAGGCTCTGAAACAGGAATTACTCCAGCTTTATAATGCCTGTTGGACAAATTTATGTATCCCACACGATTTCAAAGATGCTATCATTCTCACCATCTACAAAAGGAAAGGATCAAGAAGTGAGTGTGGAAACCACAGAGGCATTTCCTTGCTATCACTGGCTGGCAAGATCTTGGCCAAAATCATTCTGAATCGCATCAAAAGAATCTCAGAAGAAGTGCTACCAGAAAGTCAGTGTGGTTTTTAGAGTGGGCAGATTAACAACAGATATGATCTTCAGACAACTTCAGGAAAAGGCCATCGAACAGCAACAAGCACTCTATAGTCTTTGTTGATTTATCCAAGGCCTTTGACACTGGAGACCGGCAAACACTATGGAAGGTACTAAAACTTTATGGATGTCCTGAAAAGGTAGTGTGTAACATCTGAATAATGGAGGATGGAGAGCTTGCTCTGTTGGACACTGAACACACTATATTGAACTTCACATCTCAATATATATCCCAGCTGTAGCCTGCCTGACGTCACTCACCCTCCCAACCCCGGCTGAGCTATGGCAGGCCCCGAAGTACAATTCCCATATGTAACATAGTGCACATCATAAAACTCTTCCATGAAGGCATGATATGCTCAATGTCAAACGATGGAGACTAGGGCTGTGCGATATGACCAAAATGTCATATCACAATATAAGTAATCTTATTTGACGATAACAATATGTATCACGATATACATTATCTGTAAATTCTATCTCGCAGTTGGGTTGTGAAGCCAAAAGTCTGGGAGCTTGACTGAGACAGCGCACGAAGCGCTGGTGCTCTCCCTCCAGGTAGTCTCCAGGGTGGTGCTCAGCTGGCTCTCCATGGCACATCTTAGGGTCACTAATGTGGAGAAAGGAAGCAGGCGAGGCAACGAGCTGAACAACACAAGATGTTTTATTCCTTCTCCAACATTCAGTACAGAAAAATCTGCTGGGTCTCCGTGCATCCTCCTTTTATAATCTTTAATTCCATGCATGAAGACCAGGGAATCCTGACCATAATCATTGCGTGGAACAAAGACATGCATGACACATTAACATAACATAATGCCAGCACCGCATTCTCACACCCTTTCCTCCTCCAGCAGTCCTGGCACTTCCTCCTCTTCCCGGGGAGCGAATAGTCCTTACTGTCCTGTCTGAGACCCACCGGTGACACTTCCTCCTTCAGCACATTGTTCTCTCTTTCCCCCAGCTGCCGTCTCTGGGTGGAGAATCCCCCACCTGTACCACCACACTACAACCTTTACAGGTGAACTTAATTTGATCTTCTCTAACCTTTTGAATGCACATGTCCAACTGTTCAATGTTTCAGTACTTTTTGCATAACTTGAAGGTGCTTAATGGCAAAATTCACAGCAGGTGTTTGATCCATGAATCGTCAAATAAATTTTCTGGTTCAATTAGAAATGGTATTTAAACAGTCCTCTTCATCATGCTGTTCACATTTTGACATCATGAGACCAAGATGACACCTAACAATTGAAGGAATGAATGAATGAAT
Organism: Pholidichthys leucotaenia; assembly: GCA_020510985.1. NCBI lineage: Eukaryota > Metazoa > Chordata > Actinopteri > Cichliformes > Pholidichthyidae > Pholidichthys > Pholidichthys leucotaenia. Next base: position 416,235,787 of record CM035839.1, on the reverse strand, counting down.
GAATGAATGAATCTTTATTTCGGATAGATTAAAAGTGCAGATTAAAAGAAACTGAATAATATAACAAAGGGGGAAAGAAAATCCAACAAGGTCAAATTAGACAATAACTCCTCTGATTATACAGTTCAACATAAGTTATCCGAAATGGGTGATGGCTGAAGCCGCAGCTTATATTGCCCACCCATATTCCATCCAAGAATTCAAAAGAAAAACAAAACAAGAGCGATTACAATTCAGAACAAAGCTAAGACAAAATGTGACAAAAAACTAAGCTACGACACAACGCAGACTGAATATGACAATCCTTATGTGATTTTACATGTCATCTTGTATATATGTTTGGAGTATTTCTTCCTTTAGTTTTTGTTTAAATTGTCCAAGCGTTGTACATGATTTTAATTCAGGTCCAAAATCGTTCCATAATCTGACTCCTTGCACTGAAACACAGTGTTGCTTGGTGGTAGTTCTCACTGAAGGTTTTTGAAATATACATGTTCCTCTGAAATGATTTTGTTTCTCCCTTATTTGGAACAACTTTTGGATATTTGCGGGCAGTGATAGATTCTTCACTTTAAACATTATTACTGCAGTTTTAAAGTCAACCAGATCTTTCAACTTGAGAGCTTTTAATTTAAGAAAAGTGGGTTTGTTGGTTCCCTGTAAGCAGCTTTGTTTATTATTCTAATAGCTCTCTTCTGAAGCATAAAGACTGGATATATGTTTGTTTTATATGTATTTCCCCATACTTCAGTACAATATGTCATGTATGGGAGTATTAATGAATGATACAAGGTGTATAGTGTGGGTTGATTCAGCAAATATTTCACTCTGTGTAGTATTGCAATTGATTTGGATATTTTACCTTTAATATAATTAATATGTGATTTCCAACACAGTTTATTATCAATTATTACTCCAAGAAATTTAGTTTCGGATACCATTTCAATCTCTACACCATTTACACTGAGTTTAAATACTAAGTTGTTGTGATGGTTGTTAAAAACTATAAATTTTGTCTTACTTAAATTGAGCGTTAATTTGTTTGAATCAAACCACAGTTTAAGCTTTCCTAATTCCTTTCCGAGTGTATCCAAAAGTTGTTCCAAATTGCTTCCACTGCATAATAGATGAGTGTCATCAGCAAACAATATTAAATCCATTTTTTCTGAAACTTTACATATATCATTTATATACATATTGAATAACAATGGCCCCAAAACTGAACCCTGTGGGACTCCACAAGTAACCTTCAGTAACTGTGAGTTTTTGTTACCAACACATACATACTGATATCTATTCTTTAAGTAACTACATAACCAGGACAGTGCTACCCCTCTAATACCACAATTTTGTAGTTTCTTTAATAATAAATTATGATCCACTGTATCAATTGCTTTTTTAAGATCCAGGAATACCCCAACTGAATACTCTTTTTTTTCAATGGCAGTTGATATTTTTTCTATAAATTCCATTAGAGCAAATGCAGTTGTCCTCTTGTGTCTGAACCCATATTGCTGCTCACACAATAAATTATTCTTCAGTATGAAGTTGTCAGTTCTCTCATAGAATATTTTTTCAAGTATCTTGGAAAATTGCGGCAATAGTGAAATTGGTCTATAGTTTGAGAATTCCCCTCTGTCACCCGTCTTGTATATCGGAATTACTTTAGCTATTTTCATTGCATTGGGAAATATACCTGATTGGAGAGACAGGTTACAGATATACGTCAGTGGTTTCACTAAGCATTCAATAATAGTTTTGACTAAGAGCATGTCAATACCATCACAGTCCGTAGATGTTTTACTTTTAAACGATTTAACAATTTTAATGACCTCTCTCTCGTCTGTGTTCTTTATGAAAATGGAGTCTTTTATAGCAGTGTTTTTGCTTATTATATCACCTGTAGGTGCCGTAATGGGTATTTCTCGAGCCAAATTAGGACCAATGTTAACAAAAAAGTTATTAAATTCATCTGCAGGTGAAGCTGCATTCACACTCTGAGTCGTTTTATTATTTTTTGAAAAATCGGTTGGGTAGCTTGTATTTCTGTTTTTATTTCCAAGAATATTGTTAAGTATTGTCCATGTATTTTTAATATTGTCTGTTTTTCTCCAGTTCTTTACTGTAATAGTCTCTCTTACTACATCTTATTATATACAGTGGGGTAAAAAAGTATTTAGTCAGCCACCAATTGTGCAAGTTCTCCCACTTAAAAGATGAGAGAAGTCTCCAATTTTCATCATTGGTATACCTCAACTATGAGAGACAAAATGAGAAGAAAAAAAATCCAGAAAATCACATTGTCTGATTTTTAAAGAATTTATTTGCAAATTACAGTGAAAAATAAGTATTTGGTCAATAACAAAAGTTCATCTCAATACTTTCTTATATACCCGTTGTTGGCAATGACAGAGGTCAAACGTTTTCTGTAAGTCTTCACAAGGTTTTCACACACTGTTGCTGGTATTTTGGCCCATTCCTCCATGCAGATCTCCTCTAGAGCAGTGATGTTTTGGGGCTGTCACTGGGCAACACGGACTTAAGATAAGATAAGATAAGCCTTTATTAGTCCCACAACGGGGAAATTCCAGGATTGCAACAGCACAGGGATAGCAACACTCAGAGCAACAATCAGAAGGCAAGAAAAAAAAGCAAGAGCAGCTAATATACATATTACTATAAATATATATATATATATATATATATATATATATATACACACACAGACACACAGTGCAGAGCATTGTAGCTGGATGGAATAAATATATGAGTATTTAAACACACAGTGCAGTACTTTCAACTCCCTCCAAAGATTTTCTATGGGGTTGAGATCTGGAGACTGGCTAGGCTACTCCAGGGCCTTGAAATGCTTCTTACAAAGCCACTCCTTCGTTGCCCGGGCGGTACGTTTGGGATCATTGTCATTCTGAAAGACCCAGCCACGTTTCATCTTCAATGCCCTTGCTGATGGAAGGAGGTTTTCACTCAAAATCTCACGATACATGGCCCCATTCGTTCTTTCCTTTACAAGGATCAGTCGTCCTGGTCCCTTTGCAGAAAAACAGCCCCAAAGCACGATGTTTCCACCCCCATGCTTCACAGTAGGTATGGTGTTCTTTCTCCTCCAAACACGACAAGTTGAGTTTTTACCAAAAAGTTCTATTTTGGTTTCATCTGACCATATGACATTCTCCCAGTCCTCTTCTGGATCATCCAAATGCTCTCTAGCAAACTTCAGACGGGCCTGGACATGTACTGGCTTAAGCAGGGGGACACGTCTGGCACTGCAGGATTTGAGTCCCTGGCGGCGTAGTGTGTTACTGATGTAGCCTTTGTTACTTTGGTCCCAGCTCTCTGCAGGTCATTCACTAGGTCCCCCCATGTGGTTCTGGGATTTTTGCTCACCGTTCTCGTGATCATTTTGACACCACGGGGTGAGATCTTGCGTGGAGCCCCAGATCGAGGGAGATTATCAGTGGTCTTGTATGTCTTCCATTTTCTAATAATTGCTCCCACAGCTGATTTTTTTCACACCAAGCTGCTTACCTATTGCAGATTCAGTCTTCCCAGCCTAGTGCAGGTCTACAATTTTGTTTCTGATGTTCTTTGACAGCTCTTTGGTCTTGGCCATAGTGGAGTTTGGAGTCTGACTGTTTGAGGTTGTGGACAGGTGTCTTTTATACTGATAATGAGTTCAAACAGGTGCCATTAATACAGGTAACGAGTGGAGGACAGAGGAGCCTCTTAAAGAAGAAGTTACAGGTCTGTGAGAGCCAGAAATCTTGCTTGTTTGTGGGTGACCAAATACTTATTTTCCACCATAATTTGCAAATAAATTCTTTAAAAATCAGACAATGTGATTTTCTGGATTTTTTTTTTCTCATTTTGTCTCTCATAGTTGAGGTATACCTATGATGAAAATTGGAGACCTCTCTCATCTTTTAACTGGGAGAACTTGCACAATTGGTGGCTGACTAAATACTTTTTTGCCCCACTGTATGTTAACTTATTTTGTATGTTTTAAACCGCTGCTCTGCTTCTTTTGTCCTTTTCTTTAGGAAAGCTTTATATAATAAATTTTTCTTTTTACACGCCTTTTGAAATCCTTTGGTTAACCATGGCTTATCGGCAAATTTATGTTTAAGCTTTTTCTTTACTAATGGACAATTTTTTTCATAAAGAGTGGTTACAATGTTTATAAATGTGTCATAGGCTTCATTTACATCTGATACATAGACTTCTGCCCAGTCTTGCTTCAGCAAGTCCTCTTTAAAAGAACTGATTGCATTTGGTGATTTGTATCTGAACGATTTTAAAAATTTTTCTGTATTGGCCCCCGTGTGGCCATGGATAAGTGCAAAGGTTGGCAAGTGGTCACTTATATCATTTATCAATAATCCACTTTCTATTTTCTTATCAATAATATTAACAAACAGGTTGTCAATAAGTGTAGCAGTGTGAACTGTGATTCTGCTGGGATGTGTTATTGTGGGATATAGACTCATGCTGTACATAGAGTTCATGAACTCTGTAATTACATTTTGTTGATATGGATTTAGTAGATCAATATTGAAATCTCCACAAATTACTACCATTATCTTACTAGTAATATTATTGTACAGCTCGACTAATTTATCTCTGAATGTCTCAGTGCAAGTTCAATGCAATTGATCAACAGTACCTCGCCATCGTGAGGCTTTAAACAGGATGTTCTCAGAGGGAAGTGGCCACTGAGCTTAGAGTATCACAGAGTGTCATCAGCAAGTTGCAACAGAGATACAGAGAGACTGGAAGAGTCACAGAAAGGCACAGAAGTGGACGTCCTTTGGCCACATCCCATGCTGATCACTGCTTCATTGTGAACAGCGCCCTGTGGAACTGGATGATGAACGCCAGTCAGCTCCAGGCACATTTAAGGGAAGTGAGAGGCATCCAAGTGTTATGTCAGACCATTCAAAACCATTCACATCAGCGTGGTCTGCGTGTTAGATGACCTGCAAGGGTACCTGACCACATCACCAGGCACAGGTGTCATCATCTTGCAAGGGCCGGGGAGTATTTATGCTGGACACGGGACCAGTGGGCCTCAGTGCTGTTCTCTGATAAAAGTCGATTCACATTGAGCAGAAATGATGGCTGCCAACGATGTTGGAGACGTCAAGGAGAGCGCTATGCATCAGCCACCCTTGTCACCAGATGAGCCTTTGGTGGTGGTGGTGTTACAGTCTGGGCAGGTGTATCTAGCCAATACAGAACTGTCCTACATCTTGTGAATGGTACAGTAGCAAGCCAATACTACCTGAATAAATTCATTTATCCAATTATTGTGCCCATGCATGAACAACACAGGCCTGATTTCATCTTCATGGACAGCAATGCTCCAACTCACTGAGGTCGCATCATTAGGGAACGGCTGCTGAAGGCTGGGGTACCTCAAATGGGAGTGGCCTGCACTTTCTCCAGACCTGAATCCCATAGAAAACCTGTGTGATCAGCTGAGTCACCGTGTCGAGACTCGTAACCCTGCACCCCACAATCTCAATGAGCTGAGGGCTGCCTTTCAAAAAGAATGGAATGCCATGCCTGACTTGTGAACAGCATGAAACATCATTGTCAAGCTGTAATTGATGCTTAAGGGCACCATGACAAGTGACTGAGACATTGATATTTTTTGTTATGGTATACTCACCACTGTTGTCGGATTTTGTTTCAATAAATTGTTTGAGATGAGGAAGTAACTATTGCATGCTTCTACTTAAATGCCCTACTTTCATGATATATCACTGTAGCTTGAACTTTTTACATTTTCCATAAATTTCACCCAAAAGCCAAATATCCCTAACTTTTTGTGAGTAGTGTAATTACTGTGGCAGAATCAAATTCTGATAAGCCCATCATCCACGAATATACAACAAAGTATACAACCCATAGCTGTAGGGCAGGATCCAGAGGTGAAACCGTGTAGCAAGTATGGTGACCCTAGAGAGCTTTACATGTTCTATAGTAAGAGATCATAGGAAGTGCCAACCTTGAACTTTGACCTTTTGACCCCAAACCTGTAGTCAGAGGTTATGGTTTCAGAGTGAACCTGTGTACCAGGTTTAGTTGCCCTAGTTTTCTTTGTTGTTGAGCTATACTTTATAAGGCATTTTGATGGTGACCTTTGACCTTGCAATCCCAAAACCACAACCACACTTCAGGGTCACAGGGTGAACCTGCGCACCAAGTTTGGTGGCCCTAGCTTTACACGTTGTACAGCAATAAGGCATAAGAAATGCTAAGCTTGACCTTTGACCTCAAACCCATAATCTGAGGTCAGGATCCTAAGGTGAACCTGTGTACCAAGTTTGGTGACCCTAACTTTACTTGTTGTACAGTAATAAGGCATAAGGAATATTAATTTTGACCTTTGACCTTTTGACCCCAAACCCATAGTCGGAGGTCAGGATCCCAAGGTGAACCTGTGTAGCAAGTTTGGTGACCCTAGCTTTCTTTGTTGTTAAGATATAGTTTATCAGCCATTTTGATGTTGACCTTTGACTTTGCAATCCCAAAACTATCGTCACACTTCAGGGTCACAGGGCGAATCTGTGTACCAAGTTTGGTAACTAGGGCTGTAGCTAATGACTATTTTACAGCTCGGGTAATCACCCACTCTAACTGAAGCTTGCTCGAGTAATCTGATACTTGTTTTTTTTTAAAGAAACTTGCATTGACCAACATTTGTGGAACCTTGTTTCCTAAAGAGCAGTAGTAATTGTACCAAACACTCAATAACACAGGCACACATTTATTGCAATGTTTATTGCAATGTTTACTGCATAGAACGTAACATTAAACGGTACATTACACCATAAAGTTCTGTTCGCTAGCTGTTAGCATCTGCTTGTGGACGCCGTTAGCATCGGTGGTGGCTATATGTTTTTTGGTCATATAAGCATAATTAATAATAATAATAATGCATCAGATTTATATAGTGCTTTATCATAGACACTCAAAGACGCTTTACAAATAGATTGTGGTGATGTGAAAATGACGAGACAGAGTTCTCTCTCAAAGTCAACTTTATTCACAACACCATCATCTCACAGCAGAGAGAAAAAAGAGAAAGAAACAGTAAACTCTCGTCCTTAAATATCAGGGACTTCACCTTTGTAGATCACATGTCACACAGACCAATTTGCATTATAAAGACAGTCACAATGCATTTCTCTCCATGATATCACTTCCACTCATTTTAGACAACAGAACAACAAGAGAATACACATCAGTCCACATGCTGTATAGGCTTCAGCCTCCTGCCGTATCTGCTGAAGTTGGGGTTCAACGTCTCTGCAGCGCTGTCACGCTGGGGGTTTGCCGTCTGGGGGCGGAAACCCTTTGTCAGTCTCTGCGGGTGTTCTGGGGAAACATTCTTGTGTGAAACATTACTGTGTGAAGCCCCACGAGGTGGTCTACCTCTCCGCGGGGCCTTTGCCAACAGCACTTGTTCATCTGCCACCACAAAAGCGGGTTTAAGTCTGTTTATGCCAATTTTCTCTTTCCTACCCCCCAAATCTAGCAAAAACTGCTCGTCCCCCGTTTCTAGCACTCTGAATGGTCCGTCATAAGGCGGTCGCAACGAGGTCCACATGAACGTGATCGAACCTCTTGGCCGGAATGTGAAACGGTTCCAAAGGAGCCCTCGTGTGCCTGTGTACTTTGGCTCGTTGACACGCTGTGCAGGCTGCTGCCCACTCTTTGACCTGTTTGTGGAGGCTCGGCCACACAAATTTCTCTCCCACCATTTTGACCGACGCGCACACTCCAGGGTGCGCTAACGAATGAACCGAGTCAAAAACGCGGCGGCGCCACGCGGCCGGTACTACTGGACGCAGCCGTCCAGTGGAGACATCGCAGATTAGGGGGGGCATACCGTCTTGCAGCACCCTGTTCTCCAGCCTTAACCCTGTTGGTCCAGACTGGAGCGCGCGCACGACCGCATCATTAACCTGCTCCGCGGCCATGGCTGCATAATCTACCCCTACGCTGACTGGGGCTGCCACGGCGCGCGAGTGGCAATCTGCCACTACATTGAGTTTGCCCGCCACATGCCGAATATCAGTGGTAAACTCTGATATGGCGGCCAGCTGTCTCTGCTGCCGGCCTGACCACGGTTCAGAGACCTTGGCCATCGCGAATGTTAGCGGTTTGTGGTCAACGAACGCGGTGAAAGCGCGTCCTTCCAGCCAGAACTTGAAGTGGCGGATGGCCAAATGGAGAGCGAGCAGCTCCCTGTCGAATGCGCTGTATTTATGCTCGCTATCGCGCAAGGTCCTGCTGAAAAAGGCGAGGGGCTGCCAAACCCCGGCTACATGTTGCTCCACGACCGCCCCTATGGCCACCTCTGACGCGTCAGTGGTGAGCGCTATGCGGGCCGTTGGGTCTGGATGTGCCAACAACGCAGCCTTTGCCAAGGCTGCTTTCACCTCCGAGAACGCTTGATCCCGCTCCGGGGGCCGCTCAATCTTATCCGCGGGTTTCTTTTTTTTGAGCGCGGCATACAACGGCTGCATGAGTTGCCCGCGCGGGGGAGAAAATGGTTATAAAAATTCACCATTCCCAAAAACTCCTGCAACGCCCTGACCGTCTGCGGCCGGGGAAAATCTGCCACAGCGCGCACTTTGTCAGGCAGCAGAACTGCTCCTTCGGGGGAGACGCAGTGTCCTAAAAAATCGATCTGCGCCACCCCGAACTGACACTTCGCTGGGTTGATTATTAACCCGTGATCTCCCAACCTTCGGAAAACTGAGGCCAGGTGTTTTTCGTGTTCATCTTCGGACGCACTGGCTACTAAAATATCGTCCAGGTAGACGAACACGAAAGGGAGATCGCGAAGCACCGCATCCATCATGCGCTGGAATGTCTGAGCAGCCCCTTTAAGTCTGAATGGCATGCATAAAAACTCGAATAGGCCAAACGGAGTTATTACTGCTGTTTTGGGTATGTCCTCAGTGCGCACTGGGACTTGGTGGTAACCGCGGACCAAGTCTATTTTAGAAAAAATGCGCACCCCTGCCAAATGAATGGAAAAATCTTGGATATGTGGGATTGGGTAGCGGTCATGCGCTGTAGCGTTGTTTAACCTGCGGAAATCCCCACAAGGGCGCCGTGATCCGTCAGCTTTCGGGACCATATGCAGGGGGGAAGCCCACGGACTGTTTGAATGTCGGATAATGCCCAACCTCTCCAGGTTGGCGAACTCCTCGCGCGCTATGGCCAGTTTAACTGCGTCCAAGCGCCGAGCTTTTGCAAAAACGGGCGGTCCGGTAGTGGTAATAAAATGCTCCACCCCGTGTTTAGCGACTGTTGCCGAAAATGTGGGGACCGTGAGTGCTGGGAACTGAGTGAGCAGTGTGTGGAACTTACCGCTTGCTGCTGTGACGTTGGCTTGAGCTGTTGGCAGGGCCACTCGCGCTGTACAGGGGATAGAATCAAAAGAAAGTGCATTAACCAGGCGCCTGTTAGCGAGATCAACCAACAAACCATGTGAGCACAAAAAATCAGCCCCCAACATATTGAAATTTACTGCTGCTACAACAAAAGTCCACTCAAATGTACGGCCGTGTAGAGACAGAAGCAGAGTCTTCTCACCAAAGGTCTTAATCTCCGAGCCGTTTGCTGCCGTCACCCGGGGACCTCCGGAACCAGCTAGTCTGTCCCCGGAGGAAGGTGTGATGAAGCTCAACTGGGAGCCTGTGTTGACGAGGAACTGCCTCCCCGAGCGTGCGTCCGACAAGTAAAGCAGCTTGTTCTCTTCCCCGAGGGCCGCGGCTGCTACCGACCCCCGGTCTTGGCGTTTCCCGAACACCCGAACTGGCACGGCAGTACACACTTGCGTGCCCTCTCTGCGAAGTGGCGATGGTAGAAACAAAGGACATCTGGTCCACGTTCTCTGGCCCTTGCCGCCGCCGTCGTCGGTGAGTCTGGCACCACTGCCTCTGGCCCCCTGTCATCTCCGGTCGTCGCGCCGCGTTCCGCTGCAGTGGCCGTGGCTGCGCGCCGCTTGGTGATGTTGACAATCCGCTGCGCCTCCCGGCCCAGTGCGCAGTAGTCCCGTAGGGCCAACAGTGGCGAACTGGCCAGGGCCGCTCTCGCTGCTGACGGTAGAGTCCTGAGGAAGAGGTGGGTGAAAATGAAGTGATCATCGTCAGAGTCTTTCAACCTCAACAACTTCTCCATTAGGCTCGCGGGCATGTCGTTTTCCCCCTCCGTCAGCGCCAGGAGCCTCTCTGCTCACTCCTCCGCCGAGGGGGTGAATTGCTGGATGAGTGCAGCCTTCAACGCGCCGTATTTGTCGCTCTCCGGCGGCTGGTCGATCAGGCTCTCCACATGCTGGGCCGTGTTGTTGTCCAGCTTTGCGACTACGTGGTAGAATTTCGTGGCATCTACCGATATCCCCTGGAGGTTGAACTGCGCCTCAACCGCGTTGAACCAGGAGCGCGGATTGTTCTGCCAGAAGTCAGGTAGCTGGACTGTAGCGGCATTCGTTTGGCTGGGGGCTCCTGATGCGGCTGGCCCGGGGGAATTTTCTTCTTCCATGATACGTCTCGGGTCACCAGTGTGGTGATGTGAAAATGACGAGACAGAGTTCTCTCTCAAAGTCAACTTTATTCACAACACCATCATCTCACAGCAGAGAGAAAAAAGAGAAAGAAACAGTAAACTCTCGTCCTTAAATATCAGGGACTTCACCTTTGTACATCACATGTCACACAGACCAATTTGCATTATAAAGACATTCACAATGCATTTCTCTCCATGACATCACTTCCACTGTCTCCCATGCATCCTTTCCTTAATCCTTTAATTGCACCCCCACAGACCAAAGCTAATATTCCTGCAGCTTTCTGCCTTTGTTCTGACCTAAAATGGGAGTCACAGAATCTCCATGAGTGTGTCCACCACAAGATACATTATTCATTCACTCCAGACAGACAATGGTAGTGGCAAGCTACTACTGTAACCACAACTGCCCTGGGGCATTCTGACGGAAATGTGGCTGCCAATCCATGCCAATGGCCTCTCCAGCCACTATCAAATATCTATACACATTCATATCCAGTGTCATGGACACTCGAGGCAAGGTGGGTAAAGTGTCTTGCCCAGGGACACAACGGCAGGATGGCTAGGGAGAGCGGGATTCGAACCGCCAACCCTGTGGTTACTGGACTACCTGCTCTAACCTCCTGAGCCACTGCCATCCCAATTAGCGTAGCCGACTACATTCTATTCATCTTAATTTTAAATCTCAATCATGTACCTTGTCTCGGGTGCGCTGGCTGTGCACGATGTGGGATGCTTTCTGCCGAGACACTGTCATAGCCGACATTGTAGCATGCTAGCTCACCGCTTGGCTTTACCATGTACACACTGCACAATGTTTTCCTTCAATTTGAGCTTGAAATGATTCCAGACTTGAGATACTTTTCTCATTTTTAAAAAAAAAAATTTTTATCTTCGCCGGCCTGCACTATGTCACTCTGACATGGCGCCATTAAACAAATCTGCATTTTGTTTAGGTAGTGTGACTGGAAGAAGGTCGCACCGGAAGGAGGCAATATAGACAGGAAGTGCTACATTAAGTGTTACATTAAACGACACGTCAACGCATAAATTTTGAATCGAGAATTTATTTGTAATCAAATTTGAATTGTAATTGAATTATTCACATTATTCGAGTAATCGTTGCAGCCCTACCGGTGATCCTAACTTTACTTATTGTACAGTAATAAGGCATAGGGAATGTTAACCTTGACCTTTGACCCCAAATCCATAGTCAGAGGTCAGGATTCCAAGGTGAACCTGTTTAACAGGTTTGGTGGCCCTAGCTTTACTCATTTTATAATAAATGTAGCATTTACTATTTACCGTAGTGCAACTGCAATGTTAACTTTGAACTTTGACCTTTTACCCCTTGACCCCAATCCCATAGTTAGGTAAGGATGTAAGTCATCCAAGATGTGCATTAGATACAACTGCTGTATTGATTTGAAAATCCTACATCATTTCTTTCAGTCGTTATTGTGTTTAGAAGATTTAGGGGGAAAAAAATCTGACCTCTGACCTTTGACCTCAAGGTCATCCAATGAGAGTGAAATTGCAATATGCGCATCATCAGAGTATCTCAAACCATGGTGCCAAGTTTCAAAACAATCAGAACAAAACTATAGGAGGAGTTGATTTCACAAGACAGTTACTGTCTATGAAGTGAGGTGAAACAGGAGGTCATAGGTCAGGGGCTACAATTCCTGCAAAAATCATCTGATTGGAACCAAATTGCAATACCCACATTCTCACAATATATCAAACCATGGTACCAAGTTTCAAAACAATCAGACCAAAACTGTAGGAGGAGTTGATTTCATAAAAGTTGGACAGACAGACAGGTGGACGGATGGACAGACAGACAGACAGACAGACAGACAGACAGACAGACAGACAGACAGACAGACGGACGGACTGACCCATATCCCTTTGGGCTTCAACCAGTGGGGGATAAAAACCATTCCAGGCAATCACCACTGTATTTCTCCAACGCTGCAGTGTGAAGCACAGCCACTGAGCATAACAAGGTCTAATCCAAGCTGATTAAAGCGCAAGTTATGCACCCGCATTGACATGACGCAGCTGTGATGGCGTCGGCACAGCAGCGACGTGTGTTCTTACTGCATTGTCCAACGTGCACCTCTACAGAGAAGGAGAGGTGCACGTCGGCGACACAGGCCATATTAGCTGTGATTGGTCTGCTTTGTCTCCTCCTTCACATTTCCTGGTTCTTGTCGCTGCTTCGATGTGCCTGTTCACGGCAGCACAACTTCCAAGGCAAGTCAGTTAAACAGCGGTCCAAATTCAAAAGAATATGAGCACATATAGAACATTTTGTGGCTCGTCATAACCCCAATAACTACACAGATTGTCAAAACTGCAGCAGCGGTGGTCACACGCACCGTTTTCTCTGACTTCTCTTTTCCTCTGTGCAACAATCATATTAAAAGTTGCTTTTTTATACATTTTTTAGCTCCAACTCCATTACAATCTGCTTTTTTTCTGTCATTATTTCATAACCAAAACCACACGATGAACACAAATCACTACACACATCAGCTGAAACCCGTTTTGGTAACGGAACAAAGCATTTCACCCAACACAAGAAAAAAACTGCCGATCACTGCATCTATGACGAACGTCGGTAATGGTGTCGACGTGATGCGGGTGCATAAATCCAGCTTTAGTTTGTTGCAGCCCTGCATTACTGCAGTCCATAGAGAGTAGAGGGAGTGCTGTACCACCTGCTTATTGATTAGCTAAAAGATGAGGCCTGCAGAGTTAAACATCCAACAAGGGAGGTGTTGGCGTAAAACTGCCGATGCACCTCCCCAGGAACCTTTTGGATGTGAAGACCACAGTGTGTATCTGAGTCTGTACATATATGAGAGAGAGAGAGAGTGAGAAATGACCTTAAACAGCCAGGAAGAACACAGTAAAAGTGTATACATACATTTTCCTTCAGTGTACAGTCCCTCTCCTACCCTTCTCTAAATACTACCCATCATCAGCTCTTTGTCCTTCAAACCAGAGGAGGCAGGAAGCATAATGGAAACCATGGCAACGAGACAGCAGTGCTTAGGGTGAGTGAGGATGGATGAATGTATGGATAGATGGGTTTTCTGAGAGGACAAGTGAAGGGGAAGAGAACTGACAAGATACGTGGAAAAAATAATATGATTCTCAACACTAGTTTTCTACACCCTCCCCCTTGCACACACTGAATAACACAGATGCATGAGCTTGCAGATGCACGCACACACACACTGTGAAAGTTCATTTATTTGGCAGATCTGCGGGACTTTAAGGCATAATGTGAGTTGCTGCTTTGGTTTAATAAGGGCTCCGTAGGGTTTTCTTTACAGTTTCCAAGTCTGAGCTATCAAAGTTACTCATTAAACATATGCAGCCCAGAGAACTGAGCTGGACTCAAACCAGAAGAAAGCATGCAGTTATTCCCAACGTCTTGGCACCAAGTCGGTTTTATGAACCTTAGCTAACAGGGTGTACTGGCTTAAGATGTTATGTAGGTTCCCCCCAGCAGTAAGCTGGAATTATAATGTCAGATTTAAAACAAATGTCACTGAAACAAACAAAGAAGGATTAATGTGAATTTATTCTAATTTATTCCAGGTTTAATCCCTCATGATATCCCTCTTAAGTAGCTGTAAGCAGGCAGAGGCACATACCCTCACACAAGCAGTACAGCCACCAGTTGGCTTTCCTCTCCTCAGTAACCATCACTGCTTAAAAGTCAAATTTGGTCTTTCTTGTTCAGATTTACGGAAGAGACCCACTGCTCAAATGCATCCATGTTTTACCCTTAATCATGCCATCCATTCCTGTTCAATCATGAATAAGTTCTACAAAGTAGAGCCAAAGTTGAACATCACAGGTGTTTATCAGATTTGAAAGGCGTCATACTACTGCATCTAAAAAAATGAAAAAAGCTTCAAATTTATGAAAAAAAACAGAGTTAGAAATAAACTGTAAATTTCCAAGACCTTTATGTGTCACAAATTTGCCATAAAAAAATTAAAAATTATCAGGAAAAAAGTAGGTGCTGGGCATAACAATATGGCCTAAAAACAAAATCCCTGATTTTTTAATGCCACTTTTGATTTTGATCAATATTTTATTGAAGGCAAGGATTTATTCAAATCAACCTTTTTTCCCCAAACAAACATGGTTCCCAATTATGAACAGTGTCGGGCAAGTTACTAAAAAACAGTAACTAGTTACAGTTACTAGTTACTTCTTTTCAAAAGTAACTGAGTTACTTTTGAGTTACTGCATGATTAAAGTAACTAGTTACTTGGAAAAGTAACTTTCACGTTACTTTTAAAAGCATACTTAAATCATCTTGCACAGACAACAAGATCAATGGCGCCTTGTTCTCAGAAAAAAGAAGAAAAGGAAAACTAATGAGAAAAAGTCTCATTTTACAAAGAAAAAATGTCTCAGATTTACGCAAACTATTGTAATCAGTAGAAAGTCAGAAATTTACTAGAAATAAAGCTGTGAATTCACAGAGAAAATTTGGGACCCCCTGGTGGGCTGTTTTTGGCCCACGAGCCATATATTTGACATCCCTGGACCAGCCCATTAAAAATACATATTTAGAGGATTTACTTCCATGAAACAGTTGCATATCACAACAGCATGTAAATGAATGAGATAAAATAAAAAAGAAAGCACAGATAAATGAAAGTTCACCACTTAGAAGAAGCTGTTCTTTACTGCAACAAATCACAGTCACTTTTTCTCTGTGTGTAAAAAACTTTAAATGCATTTAATGCGGACATTAAATGCGAGCTTCTTGCTCAAAAAATACTCATGTTTAACCACAGAGGTAGGAGCTGTAAGGGGCTACTCACCGCTCGGACAACAGGTGATCAGGGCGGGATATGAGAAGTCGCGACCGCCACGGCATGTCTTCCCACAAGGTTGTGATGTGAACTGGGGCAGAACAAGAAACGGACCCGCGGAGGAGACTGTGTGACGCCTGCGTCAGTTACGATAGGGTCAGTTTATATTTATTTGCTTTTTTATTTGCTTGCCTTTGCCTTTGGCATGACAACCTCCAGTGGCTTGAGGCCACTGGAGACGCTGGGGATGGCAGTTGTCCCGCCAATAGCCACCGAAACTGTGTACTCATCCCCAGTTGGCAGCTGATGAGAGGAGGGTGTCTAGCAACTGCACGTTGTATGATCGTCTATTTGCGCTAAAATATCTATCCATATTAATAAAACAAGTAACACATCTGATCAACTTTCAGTAACTGTAACGCATTACTGAATTCATTCATTCATCTTCTCCCGCTTAATCCTTTTCGGGTCACGGGGGGGCTGGAGCCTATCCCAGCATCTTTGGGCGAGAGGCAGGGTACACCCTGGACAGATCGCCAGTTTTAAACAATAATTTCGTTACACAGCACGTTACTGCAAAAGTAGTGGCGTTACAGTAACGCGTTACTCCCAACACTGATTATGAATAAAGTGCAAACCTGGCTTCAACCTAATCAAACCTTTATATTATATTTATTACCTCCGCCAGGCTGCAGGCCGCAGGAGGTTATGTTTTTGCCAGCATTTGTCTGTCTGTTTGTCTGTCTGTTGGTTAGCAAGATAACTCAAAAAGTTTTGGATGGATTTCAATGAAACTTTCAGGCGTTGTTGGAAATGGTACAAGGAAGAACTGATTAAATTTTGGGGATGATCCGTCTCACCATCTGGATACAGGAATTTTTTAAAGGATTATTTAACATTGTGAGATACAGCCATTTTCAACATGTGTGCAGGCTCAATGGAGGGCGCTGGTCGTCGTGTCTGACGAACACGAACTCCGCGTTCTTCAAAGTTTTAGGCACAAAAGCACGCGTAAAACAGTGGTGGGCAGGGCCTGGCAGCGTGCTTGTGTTTGCGCTACGCTGCAAAAGCTGAGACGGGCAGCTGTCCGGCGCCGGATTATTTGGCAGAAATTCCCCGGGCAGCCATAGGGGCTGCGCAAAAACAAGCTCTCTGCCGGGGAAGCTTCCAAATCCTCTTTTGCCGTGGAGCGCAACCCCAATATAAAATCCACGGCAACCTGTCTACCCAATTTGCATCCGTCAGTGAACCCCTGAGTGCTGCTTTCAGTGATCTATGAAAACGCTCGCATAACCCATTGGCCTGTGGGTTGTACGCGGTTGTGCGATGAATTGCAACACCCACAGCCTGGGAGTTTGCAGATGGAGGAGATGGACACAACACCAACACTTCAGTTTATTACCTCCACCAAGGAGGTAATGCTTTTACTACTGAACCACTAATCCTATCATTGTGAATCCAATTGCTAGTCATATGTTTTCATGGTCAAGGAATCTGAAAACGTACACACAAACACTGTATGGGGGGAACTGTGGCACTTGGCGGAGGTCTGCGCTCTCCGAGTGCTTTTCTAGTTTATTTATTTATTACACACACACACACACACACACACACACACACACACACACACATCTAGCTGCAATGCTCCTGAACTGTGTATATATCTGTGTACATATGTATACTCATTTACTGCTTTGGCTAACCAGTTCTTATCATCTTATTAACTACTGAGTACTGCTATCCCTTTGCTGCTGTAATCCTGGAATTTCCCCATTGTGGGACTAATAAAGGCTTATCTTATCTTATATAATAAATGTCTGATCAAACAAATGTAAATTCACACATTTCTGATTACTAAAGTACCAATTTAACTTTTATAAAAATTACCTTATAGGGTTGTGGGAGTTTTTTAGATAAGATAAGCCTTTATTAGTCCCACAATGGGGAAATTCCAGGACTGGGTTAGGGCTGGAGGCTACCATATTTACTCTTGTGAATGGGAAAATTGATTTTCACCGTATTCATTTTTGACATTGTCCAAACTAAAAAAGCTGAATTTCATTTAAAACTATTTATTGGCCAGCCCCAGAAAAAAAACATGAATTTATAAGAAAACTGTGATAAGAGGAAAAAAAGATACTGATTTATGATGAAAAAACAGAGAGCGTAAAGTCATTACTGACTACTTGAGTAACTTTTCAGTAGATTCTTTAATACTCCAGTAGCGTAATTAGCTGGCTACTGTTAGGGTAAAAGGAATGTAGTAAAACCATCTAAGGCTACTCTTCAAAGATTGTCTATGTGTGTAGATGGTTCACCCAGGTTCGTTTTCAAGGAAGAGATTAGTTTACTTGGAACACGTATTTATTTAAGCAAGTTGAATATAGCAGTTTACAGCGCTGGGTCAAAAACTCTCTCCCTGACAACAACAGGCAATGTCAGGTCGTGAAGTATGACTGACTATGCTGGCCCTGACCCAGAATATTTATACATAAATGAACAAAAGTGAAAGCATGCATTATCAAATGACAGTCCAAGTGCATGGTCCACGGTAGGGAGTCACAGTCCGTTCCTGGCACCGAGTGTATCCACTGAAGGCCATTCCTCCTCCCAGGTCAAAGTAGCTGATCCTCGGTCATTCCTCATCACAACCGGTTCCTCATCTCCTCCCATAGATCACACAGGACGTTGTTATCCCGGCCGGGTCATGCCGAAGACCTTATAAAAGTGGAACTTCCTGCCGTCCAGCTTGGTGCTCAGCAATAATGGAATGGAGGAGGGAAATTTGTGGCGGCGCCTTGCATGGCAGCGGCCCTCTGATTCTACACTTGGGGTGTGTGTGATTGACACAGTAGATAGGTAAAGCACAATCTCGTTCTACTGTACATGATTGGTTGTACAGTTGAATGACAATAAAGGGTGATTTTTAATTTGATTTAATTTAATTTATTCTCTGTGCTGAGACAGAGGTCCACTCTTTTTGCAGGTAATGAGCCACACATTTGGCAATACAGTGGGGGAAAAAAGTATTTAGTCAGCCACCAATTGTGCAAGTTCTCCCACTTAAAAGATGAGAGAGGTCTCCAATTTTCATCATAGGTATACCTCAACTATGAGAGACAAAATGAGAAAAAAAAAAAATCCAGAAAATCACATTGAAGGATTTTTAATGAATTAATTGGTAAATTCCTCGGTAAAATAAGTATTTGGTCAATAACAAAAGTTCATCGCAATACTTTGTTATATACCCTTTGTTAGCAATGACAGAGGTCAAATGTTTTCTGTAAGTCTTCACAAGGTTTTCATACACTGTTGCTGGTATTTTGGCCCATTCCTCCATGTAGATCTCCTCTAGAGCAGTGATGTTTTGGGGCTGTCGCTGGGCAACACGGACTTTCAACTCCCTCCAAAGATTTTCTATGGGGTTGAGATCTGGAGACTGGCTAGGCCACTCCAGGACCTTGAAATGCTTCTTACGAAGCCACTCCTTCATTGCCCAGGCAGTGTGTTTGGGATCATTGTCATGCTGAAAGACCCAGCCACGTTTCATCTTCACTGCCCTTGCTGATGGAAGGAGGTTTTCACTCAAAATCTCACAATACATGGCCCCATTCATTCTTTCCTTTACACGGATCAGTCGTCCTGGTCCCTTTGCAGAAAAACAGCCCCAAAGTATAATGTTTTCACCCCCATGCTTCATAGTAGGTATGGTGTTCTTTCTCCTCCAAACACGACAAGTTGAGTTTTTACCAAAAAGTTCTATTTTGGTTTCAT
The DNA here is from genome assembly GCA_020510985.1 of Pholidichthys leucotaenia. Taxonomy (NCBI): domain Eukaryota; kingdom Metazoa; phylum Chordata; class Actinopteri; order Cichliformes; family Pholidichthyidae; genus Pholidichthys; species Pholidichthys leucotaenia. The sequence goes on along the minus strand of CM035839.1, from coordinate 416,216,558 downwards.
CTGACCATATGACATTCTCCCAGTCCTCTTCTGGATCATCCAAATGCTCTATAGCAAACTTCAGACTGGCCTGGACATGTACTGGCTTAAGCAGGGGGACACGTCTGGCACTGCAGGATTTGAGTCCCTGGCGGCGTAGTGTGTTACTGATGTAGCCTTTGTTACTTTGGTTCCAGCTCTCTGCAGGTCATTCACTAGGTCCCCCCATGTGGTTCTGGGATTTTTGCTCACCGTTCTCGTGATCATTTTGACCTCACGGGGTGAGATCTTGCGTGGAGCCCCAGATCGAGGGAGATTATCAGTGGTCTTGTATGTCTTCCATTTTCTAATAATTGTTCCCACAGTTGATTTCTTCACACCAAGCTGCTTACCTATTGCAGATTCAGTCTTCCCAGCCTGGTGCAGGTTTACAATTTTGTCTCTGGTATCCTTTGACAGCTCTTTGGTCTTGGCCATAGTGCAGTTTGGAGTCTGACTGTTTGAGGTTGTGGACAGGTGTCTTTTATACTGATAATGAGTTCAAACAGGTGCCATTAATACAGGTAACAAGTGGAGGACAGAGGAGCCTCTTAAAGAAGAAGTTACAGGTCTGTGAGAGCCAGAAATCTTGCTTGTTTGTAGGTGACCAAATACTTATTTTACTGAGGAATTTACCAATTAATTCATTAAAAATCCTTCAATGTGATTTTCTGGATTTTTTTTTTTCTCGTTTTGTCTCTCATAGTTGAGGTATACCTATGATGAAAATTGGAGACCTCTCTCATCTTTTAAGTGGGAGAACTTGCACAATTGGTGGCTGACTAAATACTTTTTTGCCCCACTGTATATATTCCATTATGGTATATTGGTTATAGTACCTAAATATAAGCAGAGTACAAATATTTTGAGTCACACAAATAACTGTTATATGGTTATATTGATCACTTTATCCCATCACTACCAAGCTACTTAGCCTACAGCTAAGCTACAGGCTAAGTAGCTATAGTTGCAACTTAATTTCTAAGTGTAATTTTTGGTTACTTTACTCATTTCTGTCTAACTTATACTTGTATTAGAAGAAGACTTACTCAAAGGATATTTTGAAGAAAAAAATAATAACCTGAAGCATGAGTTAGTGTAAAATAAATTGGTAGCATTTGGGCTAGCTAATGTACGGCTAACAAACATATAGCTTGAAGCATGTTTTACTGACAATACTCTTTTTTACTAGCCAAACCTATAACTCTAAAGCAAAATTCAGCTAACAATGACCAAATAACTGGCGACCTTCCCTCATTACACTGAAATTTACCAAAGTTTTAAAATACTTTACTTCAGCATACTTTAGCCAAACACAGGCAGAAACAGGATCGTCGTTTGACTCAGGTGCTTCTTGTGGCTTTGACAACGAAGGCATAATTTTAAAAGAAAAAGTTACAGTTTTTTTAGTCACAATTTAACAAATCACAATTAACAAAATGTGTATATTTACTTATATTACTTACGTAGAGCAGGAATCATAAATTTTTTTCCACAATATCTTTATTGAACCTTTTTTTTTTTTTTTAACAAACATGATACAATCAAACACTAACATTAAAGTACTACAAAAAAAAAAATGCACTAAAAACACCAACAACCACCAACAAAATCAAGTCTTCAACAATGCTCCTCTGTTTAGTCTAGACAATCCAATACATAAGTATACATATTATGTTCACCAGTTTGGAATTTACAAGGTCCACACACATCATTCACCTTCTTCTTCAAGAGTTATGTTTAAATTTTTTACATAATCAATAAAAGGTCTCCATATATTCTCAAACACAATTTCCTTTGATTTCAGTATATATGTTATTCTTTCTAATGGAAGGTTTGTTAACATCTGTCTTAACCACTGAGTCACATCTGGTCTATGAGTCTTTTTCCATAATAGTGCAATACATTTTTTGGCATTAAGCAAACTGAGGTCTATGAATGTTCTTTCACTTTTATTAAAATTATGCTTTTCTGGGTACAGACCCAACAAAAACAGTTTAGGATTCAATATGATTTGTTTTGAGATTATTTTTTCAATTGTTACCCTCACCTCTTCCCAAAACATTCTTATTAATCTACATTCCCATAAACAATGAAATAGGGTTCCTTTACTTTCCATGCATTTTGTGCATGTATCTGGTATATTTTTGTTATATCTATTTAACTCCTCCGGTGTAACATACATCCGCATTAACCATTTGAAATGTATCAATTTAAGGCGTACATTTATTGATTTGGTTTGAGCTTCTGTACAAGCCAATTCCCATTGTTCCTCTGAAATTTCAATTTGCAGATCTTCTTTCCAGTAGTTTAATCTTTTCAGTGAATTTTCACTTGAAGATAGTGTCAATGAGTTATAAAACTCTGAAATAATACCCTTTCTTTTACTATCTTTCATCATCATTTTTTCCAAGGATGAATAAATAGGTCGAGTGAGAGCTTTATTTTGATTTGATCGAATAAAGTTTCTAAGTTGAAGATATTTAAAAAAAATGTGTTCTATTGAGATTAAATTTGATCCTCAGCTCTTCAAAAGACATTATGTTGTCTGCACATGGCAAATATAAATCCTGAATCTTTTGTATCCCTTTTAAATTCCATACTTTAAATACGGCGTCCGCTCTCCCTGGTTTAAAATATTGATTACCCCATATTGGACTAAATTGTGACAATAACTGTGGTTCTTTTAAATAGTTTTTAGCTTCACACCATATTTTGATCATATGCTTTACAAATGGATTTTTAACTTGTTTTTGTAATTTTTTTGCCGAATCTGAGTATATGAATATGGGAAGAGGTAAAGGTAAATTGTATGATTCCATTTCAGTCCAATGAGGGAGATCATTTGATGAAAAATAATATGTCATAGACCTCAGTTGTGCCGACCAATAATACAACATAAAATTTGGACATTTCAGACCTCCACGATCAAATGGTAAATATAATAAAGACAAACGTAATCTAGCCCTCCTGTTGTTCCATATAAATTCCACTAACTTTTTTTTTATTCTTGAGAATAGATCTAAAGGTGGTGATAAGGGAATGTATTGAAATAAATAAAGTATTTTAGGTAAAATATTACTTTTAAGTATATTGATTCTCCCGATCATCGACATTGGTAGTGACATCCATCTCTGAGTTAACTCATTGATATCTGACATTAAGGCTTCATAGTTGACACTGGCGACTGATTCTAGCTTAGGCATAATATGGATTCCTAAATATTTAAACTGATTTACAACATTGAATTGATTTACCTCAGGGGCTGGGTAATTTCTCTGGGTCTCATTTAGCATTAATATTGAAGATTTAGTTTTATTTATTTTATATCCTGATATTTCCCCAAAATTCTTTATTAAATTCAACAAGGTTGGAATTGATTTTTTTAGATTCGACATAAACAAAATTATATCATCGGCGTACAGGGAGATTTTATGTTCTGTTGGTCCAACTTTAATTCCATATATTTGTGAATGTAAACGTATCGCTATCGCTAAAGGTTCAATTGCCATAGTAAACAGTAAAGGTGAAAGTGGACAGCCTTGTCGACATCCTCTATTGATTTTTATTGGTTTTGAAATATTGTTATTTGTTAGGATTTCTGCTGTAGCATTATTGTATATTATTTGAACCCATTTTATGAAATTATTTCCAAGTCCAAACCTTTGTAGGACTTCAAAAAGAAAGGGCCATTCAACTCTATCAAAGGCCTTTTCGGCGTCCAATGATAGGAGAGCTGTATCCGGTGCTTCTTTATTAAAATAAATAATATTAAATAGTCTTCTTACATTATGGAAGCCTTGTCTACCCTTTATAAAGCCATTCTGATCTCTATTAATAATATTTGGTAAAATTTCTTGTATTCGTCTTGCTAAAATTTTACAGATTATCTTAAGGTCGGCGTTTAATAGGCTTATTGGTCTCATATTTTCACATTTATTAGAGGGCTTACCTGCTTTTGGCAGCAGTATAATTAAGGCATTATTTATGTATGATGGTAAATTATTATTTTGAAATGCTTCTAAAACCATTTCCAAAAAAGGTTTTATTAATTTATTCTTAAATTTTTTATAAAGGTCAACTGGAAGACCATCTGGTCCTGCACTTTTTCCTGATTTCATATTATCAATGGCTAGCCCAACTTCTTCTTGACTAATTTTAGACTCCAATATCTCCCTGTTTTCATTTGGAATACACGGTATAGATAGTTCGTTCAAAAACCCATTTAGACTTCCGGTCTGGACGCCATGGCGACTGCAGCTTAACACTGAAGCTCTCAGACTCAATCCAGGATAACACCTTGAAAATCAAACTTAACGGATTTTTGGAGGAGTGAAAATCAAAAGACAAAATCATCATGTCTAAAGGAAAACAGAAGAAACTGAAATTCTCCAGGCTAGGACACGTATCGGCCGGAGAATCTGAACTGGAAGATCCCCGTTCAGAAGACGAGGAGCTGGTGATAGCTAACAAAAGGGTTAGCCTGAAATCACTATTTGAGGAACTACGACGATTTCGCCGAGATGTTACGGCCGAATTTCGGGAATTCAGAGAAGAATTGAAAAGGACAAACAGCAGAGTGGACCAGGCCGAGAACCGAATCTTGGAAACAGAGGATCGAATAAAAGTGCTCGAAGATTCTGTGCTGGACCTACGCAAAAGACAAGCAGCTATAGAGGCTAAGCTAACCGACCAAGAAGGAAAACAAAGAAGAGACAACATAAGAATTCATGGTCTGATAGAAGGAACCGAAAATGGTTTTAACTCAATGGCAGAATGCGTGGAATCCTTACTAAGAGAGAAATTGGATATTCCACAAACCACCGACTTGAAGATAGAAAAGGCACATCGTTCATTAGCCGCTAGGCCGGCGGCGGAAGCGCCCCCACGTTCGGTGTTGGTAAGATTTTCCAATTTCAAAATAAAACAAGAGGTTGTAAGACTGGCCTGGCAGAAAAAAGGATTTATGCACCAGGAGAGAAAAGTCTACGTGGAACACGATTACGCCCCGGAGGTCCTTAAAAAGCGCAGGGAATACAATGACGCGAAAAAGGCGTTAAGAGAGAAGAAATTGCGCTTTCAGACACCATTTCCTGCGAAGTTAAGGGTCTTCTACGGCGATGAAACGTGTCTCTATAATTCGGCGGAAGAAGCAACAGCTGACATGGCGAGAAGAGGGCTCCCGGTAACGGTGTTTAAACCCGCAGCAGACCCGAGTGAGAAGATCAAAGCGCAAACATGGACAACACAAAGACCCTCAAAATCCACGGACCAGCAGCGGGAAACCCAGCACCAGAGCGTCGCGGATAAACTATCCGTTTTCAGGTTGGAATAGCGACCTTTTTTTTTTTTTTTTTTTTTTTTTTCCTTTCTCTTGAATCAATCCGCACATCCAACCCCCCTCATACAAGGTAACAAACATTAAAGGAGATGCATATTCAGCATGTGGTAAAACATTTCATGGAACAATCATATTATTTGAAACAAATAAGTCTTTGTAATAAAAAAAAAAAAAAACTTGTTAAAATAGAAATGTGACAATAATCCACATGTTCTGCTCATACTAACAAATACTGTTTTTGCGTGAATGTTTGATGTGATGGGGGTGGGAGGGTGCACACAATTTCACAGGGTTTAGGCATAAAAGGAAAAAAAAAAAAAATCATTACAAGTTTGGATTGGGTTCTGAAACTCACGTTAAAAGCATGGGACTACTTTCAGTGGTACGAGAGGGCCCTCAACACGTAACAGAGTTTGAGGAATTTCCCTCAGAGCCTTCACTCCATCAAGGCTCTTACAGGGTCTTTAAAAAGACCTCAGCTCAGGAAGTTCTTTTGACAGTTTTTTGTTTTAAAGTTTTTTACACTATGTTCTTAATGTTTTTCTTGTTTTTAATGTTCTTTCAGTTTCTGAGTAGCACAAAAGAGGGCCACCACACAGTTATACTAAACAAAACAACACAATGGAGAAACAGGGTGTAACCAAAATAATTTCATATAATGTAAAAGGGATCCTGAATCCAGTTAAAAGATCCAAGATTCTAGGCAAAATGAAAAAAGACAAAGCAGGAATAATACTTTTACAAGAAACCCACCTAACAGACGTGGAACACAATAAACTCAGTAGACAAGGGTTTAAAATGATCTCTTCATCTTCATATAAATCAGGGAGGAGGAGGGGAGTAGCGACATTGATATCAACCAAAATTACATTTGAAAAAAAATCAGAACACAAAGATAAAGAAGGGAGATACAGTTTGGTAACTGGGCGGCTAGAGGGAGAAGATATCACCCTGCTGAATGTGTATGCTCCCCCAGGGGCTAACTGGAAATTTTATAAAAATGTATTCGACCTAATGATAACTAAAGCTCAAGGTTTAGTGATATGTGGTGGGGACTTCAATCTTAGACTGAATCCATACTGGGATGCTTCTGGTAATTCCCCACATCAAAATAACACCCAAAACAGGAAGACTCGGATGCTACTAAAAGAAATGGGAATCTGTGATGTGTGGAGGGAACTCAACCCCAGTGTAAAAGACTATACATTTTACTCAACTCCACATTCATCTTACTCAAGGATTGACTATTTTTTTATGTTTAATAGAGACATTGGTAGAGTAAAAACATGTAAAATAGGACTGATGGATCTCTCCGACCACAGTCCGATCTACATGGACTTAAATATCCAAAAATACACAAATAATACATTTTCTTGGAGGTTAAATTCAAATGTCCTGAAAGGACCATTGAAAGATGAATTGGAGTCAGATATTCTCAGATATTTGGAAGATAACGATAATGGAGAAGTATCCCCTTTAATACTGTGGGATGCATGTAAAGCTGTAATAAGAGGAAAGATTATTGCAAAACTGGCAACCCAAAAGAAACTAAGACAAGAAAAACTATCCACATTAGAGTCAGAACTTAGGAACCTAGAAAAAGAACACAAAGGCAACACTCATTCTACTGACTCGCTCAAGATTAAGGAAATTAAAAACCAAATAAATGAGATCTACACAATAGAAATCCAGAAGAAACTTACATTTCTGAAACAAAAATACTATGAAGCAGGCAGTAAATCGGCAAAATTGCTAGCCTATAAATTGAGGAAACATCAAACAGAAAGAGCAATCTACAAAATCAGAGACCCAGTATCAAAGGAAATAAAATTCAGAATTCAGGATATTCTTAAAAACTTCGAGAATTACTATAAGAACTTATACTCCCACAAAAAACATAAAAACGCATCCGAGGCATTCCTAAACACATTAAACCTTCCCCAACTTACGGAGTCACAAAATAAAACACTACTGTCAGAAATACATCCTAAAGAATTGGAAAAAGCAATTATGAAACTTAAAGCTAACAAATCCCCAGGAGCTGATGGCTATACAGCAGAGTGGTACAAAACCTTTAAACAGCAACTATCTCCTCTCCTCCTGAAAACATTTAATTATGTCCTCCACACAGGGGAAATCCCCCCCTCCTGGAGAGAAGGGGTCATTGCAGTTATACCTAAACCTGAAAAGGATAAACTAGAGTGCTCCAACTACAGACCAATCAGTGTACTAAATCAGGACTATAAGCTTTTTACCATTATCCTTGCCAAAAGGTTAGAGAATATACTGACAGACCTAATTCATTTAGACCAAACAGGTTTTATAAGACAAAGACAGACACAAGACAACATTCGACGCACTTTACACATAATTCATCATATAAAAAAATATAACTTAAATGCAGTCATATTAGGATTAGATGCTGAAAAAGCATTCGATTCGGTTGACTGGTCTTTTCTATACAGAATCTTATCCAGTTTCAATTTTCATAACAACTTCATTAGAACTATACAGGCATTATATAAAAAACCAACAGCTAAAATAAGGATTAACGGTAATTTATCATCATCTTTTGAACTGGAAAGAGGATGTCGTCAGGGCTGCCCCCTGTCTCCACTGCTCTTTGCAATCTTCATAGAACCTCTGAGCCAATGGATAAGACAAAACCAAAAAATTCAAGGTATTACACTTGGTCAGAAGGAACATAAAATAGCACTCTTTGCTGATGACATTTTAATATACCTAGGGCAGCCGGACACTTCTTTACCAGAACTAACCTCAGTTTTTTCAGAGTATGGAGATTTATCGGGGTACAAATTAAATATGCATAAAACCCAAGTTTTAACATTCAACTATGACCCAAATCATTATTCACTAAGCAAACTCAAAACTAACTGGGAGTCGGAATCTATGAAATATCTGGGGGTCAATATCCCGAAACAACTCAACAAAATTATATCACTAAACTATGATCCACTGGTGACAAAAATAAAATCTGACCTAGCAAGATGGAATATGATACCATTCTTGGGTATTGCACAAAGAATTGAAGCAGTCAAAATGAATATACTTCCACGTCTTCTATACCTTTTCCAAACAATACCGGTAGAACCTCCCAAAAAAACATGGCAGGAGCTGGACAGAAGGATCTCAAGATTCATATGGCAGGGCAAGAGACCTAGAATCAGATATAGAACCCTACAGCTAAACAAAGACAAAGGTGGGCTCGCGCTGCCAAATATCAGGGACTACTTTAAAGCCGCACAAATTAAAACTTTAGTAGAGATATGTAACCCAGTCTACTCTGCACAATGGAAGGAGATCGAATGCCAAATAACAAGTGACATCCCCCTACAGGCGATAATAGGGAACAATGTCTTACCTAAGCTTTTGAATAACACTAACCCGTGGATAGAGACCCCGCTAAAAATTTGGTTTAAGATAGTCAGAGAGAATCAAACTAAAGAGCCCTATCGACTTCTGCAATGGATCGCCTATGATCAGGACTTTACTCCTAATAAAACAGACACCAGATTTAAAAAGTGGAAGGAGAAGGGGCTGATAAAATATTACGATTTTTTTAAAGGGCAAATCTTAAGAAGTTTTGAAGATTTGAAAAAACAAGGCCTAATAAATCAAGACCTTTACAGGTTCTTCCAGCTTAGACACCACATAAACAATATACTTAAAAAGGAGGTTTTGGAAAGGGCCCAGTCAGGTGTTCTGAAGGTCTTCTTAATGGCATATAAAGGGATCCCAGGGATCAGATACATTTCTAAAATATACCAAGGTCTTCAAGACTTAAAAGGAGACAACACATCTTATATAAAAGAGAGATGGGAAAAAGAGGGGAATTTCACTTTACATCTGGAAATATGGGAAAAGCTAAATAAACAGCAATGGAAAAGTACCTCATCCCTGCAGTGGAGAGAATTTGGATGGAAAAACTTGGCAAGATTTTTCAGAACACCTGCACAAATCAAATTTACCCATAAGGGATTGAACTGTTGGCGCTTGTGTGGTGAAAAGACTGCAAATCATTTTCATGTGTTTTGGTCATGCCCAGTTATCCACCAATATTGGACCAATGTACAGACAATATTGGGGAAAATATTCAAAATTACAGTTCCCTTTTCTTTTGTAACTTTGTATTTGGGTTTACTACCGGACTCACTGGAAAGACGAGGAGAAAAATACTTATTCAATGTTTTAATATTGGCAAGCAAAAAAGCTCTAACTAAAAAATGGATGTTGAAGGACTGTCCTACACCTGAAGATTGGACTAACGTGATCCAAGACATTTACTCGATGGAAAAGTTGACATTCGCACTGAGACAGGACATGGATGGGTTCATGAACTTTTGGCAACCCTGGACCGCATATGTGTCTTCCATTAGATCTAATCTTTGACAAATACCATTTCAATAATGGTTCTGCTCTTTGTTCCAATGCTACTCAGATGCTCTTTTATCTTTATTTACTTACTTTTTCTTTTTGCTTGTTTTTTACTGGTTTGTTTGGTTTTTTTTTGTTTTTTGTTTTGTTTTTTTTTTTTCTCTTTAATTTCACTTTTTCTTTCACTTTAAAAAAAAAAAAAAAATAAGGGGTGTTGTAAGAATTAATCTTCCAATGTTGTCAGATATCAGAAAATAAGGGAACATGTGATGAAAATGTAAACACTGCATTGCTGTAACGACCTGTATACCCTTTACAAAAACTTAAATTAAAAAAAAAGAATAACTGAAAAAAAAAAAAAAAAAAAAAAAAAAAAAAAAAAAAAACCATTTAGTTTTGTTAAATCAGGTTCATTTTTGGTATCATATAATTTTTCATAGTAATCTCTAAAGGATCTATTTAGAGATTACTCTAAATAGATCTATTAATTTCTAAAGGATCTATAACTACCTGTCCCTTACTTATAATACTGGTAATTGGTGTTTTAATTTCCAATTGTTTAATCTGCCATGCTAATAATTTTCCTGATTTTTCACCTTGTTCATAAAAAGATTGTTTCAATCTTAGAAGACTCGAGGCAGCTCTATTCGCTGATTTTTTGTCGTATTCAGCTCTCAAAATCAGTAATTCATTCTCCAACCTTGGGTCACTTCCTGCATACACTTTTTCCTGAAGACTTTTTATTTTATGTTCCAATTTAGCTCTCTCCTCTCGAGTCTTCTTAGATTTTGATCCTGTATAACTAATAATATGTCCCCTAATAAAAGCTTTGAAAGCCTCCCACTTTACACATGCTGATGTTTGTGTAGTATTGATGTCAAAGAACTCGTCTATCTGTTTTTCTATATACTTGACAAATTCCTCATCCTGAAGCCATTTATGCTGAAATTGCCATCTACCTGATTCCTTTGTCAATTTTTTATCTACATATATTAGACAACAGGGTGCATGATCAGAGATCACGATGTTATCATAAAAGCAGTTTTGAATCTTGGACCTTAATTCTGTGGAAATCAAAAAATAATCAATACGTGAGAATGTCTTGTAGGTACTGGAATAACAAGAATAGGCTTTAACTTGTGGTTTCATTTCTCTCCATATATCTAACAATCTCAATTCTTTCATAAAATGATTAATAGTCATCCTACATCCAATGTGCGTACAATCCAGTCCTGTTGATCTATCCACACCTGGATTCAATGTACAATTAAAATCCCCTGCTATTATATGTTGCCCTGTAAGTGATGATAAGATGAGAAATAAATTAGCAAAGAACTTCTGATCATCTATATTGGGACCATATAAGTTCACAAGATTTATATTTTCTAATAGCAAAGAACCTTGAATGATTACATATCTTCCAAATTTGTCTCCAATTACATTTTTCACTTGAAAAGGAACTGATTTATGTATGAGAGTCATAACTCCCCTGGCTCGGGATGAAAATGAAGAGGTGAATACACTTCCCTGCCATCTACTCCTAATTCTTTTAACATCCTCCTCTATGAAGTTATGAAGTCATGAAGTCATGAAGTTATCCCCCCTCATGGATCGTCACCTTATCGTGGTGGGGGGGGTTTGCGTGCCCGAGTGATCCCAGGAGCTATGTTGTCCGGGGCAATTTGCCTCTGATAGGGTCTCCCAAGACAAACTGGTCCTGGGTGAAGGGCCAGACGAAGAACGATCCAACAGACTCTCATGATAAATTGTATATCAAGGATTCAGTGTACCCCGCCCGGTATGGGGTTACCGGGGCCCCACCCTGGAGCCAGGCCTGGGGGAGGGGCTCGAAGGCTAGCGTCTGGTGGCCGGGTTTCCACCCATGGGACCCGGCCGGGCTCAGCCCGAAGGAGTTACATGGGTCCGCCCTCCAGTAGGTTCACCACCTGCAGGAGGGATCATGGAAGTCCGGTGCTATGTGGATTAGGTGGCAGTCAAAGGCGGAGACCTTGGCGGACTGATCCCAAGCTTTCTAAACTGGCTTTTGGTACGTGGAATGTCACCTCTCTGGTGGGGAAGGAGCCTGAGCTGGTGTACGAGATTGAGCGATACCGGCTAGATATAGTTGGCCTCACCTCAACACACAGCTCCGGTTCCGGAACCAGTCTCCTGGAGAGGGGCTGGAGCTTGGCCTTTTCTGGAGTTGCCCCGGGCGAGAGGCGACGAGCAGGGGTAGGTATTCTTGTATCGCCCCACCTTGCTGCCTCTATATTGGAGTTTTCCCCGGTGGACGAAAGGGTTGCTTCCCTGCGCCTTCGGGTTGGGAAACGGGTCCTGACCATCATTTGTGCCTATGCACCAAATGATGTTTCAGAGTACCCACCCTTTTTGGAGTCTGTGACTGGGGTGCTGGAGGGTGCTCCTCCTGGAGACTCCATTGTCCTACTGGGGGACTTCAATGCGCACGTGGGCAACGACAGTGAAACCTGGAGGGGGGTGATTGGGAGGAACGGCCTGCCCGATCTGAACCCGAGTGGTGTTCAGTTATTGGACTTCTGTGCTAACCACAGTCTGTCTATAACGAACACCATGTTCAAGCATAAGGGTGTCCATATGTGCACCTGGCACCAGGACACCCTAGGCCGCAGGTCGATGATCGATTTTGTTATCGTATCATCAGACCTGCGACCGTATGTCTTGGACACCCGAGTAAAGAGAGGTGCAGAGCTGTCAACTGATCACCACCTGGTGGTGAGTTGGATCCGATGGCAGGGGAGGAAGCCATTCAGACCTGGTAGACCCAAACGTATAGTGAGGGTGTGCTGGGAGCGTCTGGCTGAGGCCCCTGTCCGGGAGGTCTTCAACTCCCACCTCCGGAAGAACTTCAACCACATTCCGAGGGAGTCTGGAGACATGGAGTCTGAATGGGCCATGTTCTCCACCTCTGTTGTTGAAGCGGCAGCCCAGAGCTGCGGCCGCAAGGTGGTCGGTGCATCTCGTGGTGGCAACCCCCGAACCAAGTGGTGGACACCAGTGGTGAGGGGGGCCATTAAGCTGAAGAAGGAGTCCTATCAAGCTTGGTTGGCTTGTGGGACTCCCGAAGCAGCTGAGGTGTACCGGCAGGCCAAGCGGAGTGCAGCTCGGGTGGTTGCTGAAGCAAAAACCCGGGTATGGGAGGAGTTCGGTGAGGCCATGGAACAAGACTTTCGGTCGGCTTCAAAGAGATTCTGGCAAACTGTTCGGCGGCTCAGGAGGGGAAAGCAGCTCCCCGTCCACACTGTGTATGGTGCGGATGGGACACTGTTGACTTCAACTGGGGATATCGTCGGGCGGTGGAAGGAATACTTCGAGGATCTCCTCAATCCCACTGATACGCCTTCCACAGAGGAAGCAGGGTTTGGGGACGAGGGGGATGACTCGCCTATCACAGGGGCTGAGGTCGCCAAGGTGGTTAAAAATCTCCTTGGTGGCCGGGCCCCGGGGGTGGACGAGATTCGCCCCGAGTACCTCAAGGCCCTGGATGTTGTTGGGTTGTCATGGTTGACACGCCTCTGCAACATTGCGTGGAGGTCGGGGGCAGTGCCTTTGGCATGGCAAACCGGGGTGGTGGTTCCTCTCTTCAAAAAAGGGGACCGGAGGGTGTGCTCCAACTTTAGAGGGATCACACTCCTCAGCCTCCCTGGGAAGGTCTATGCCAAGGTATTGGAGAGGAGAGTCCGGCCGTTGGTCGAACCTCGGATTCAGGAGGAGCAATGTGGTTTTCGTCCTGGCCGTGGCACATCGGACCAGCTCTTTACCCTCTCGAGAATTCTTGAGGGTTCGTGGGAGTTTGCCCAACCAGTTTACATGTGTTTTGTGGACTTGGAGAAGGCATTTGACCGCGTCCCTCGTGGATTTTTGTGGGGGGTGCTTCGGGAGTATGGGGTATCGGGCTTGTTGTTACGAGCTATTCGGTCTCTGTACGACCGTTGTGAGAGTTTAGTTCGCATTGCCAACACTCGGTCGGAGTCATTCCCAGTGAGAGTTGGACTCCGCCAGGGCTGCCCTTTGTCACCGGTCCTGTTCATAATTTTTATGGACAGGATTTCTAGGCGCAGCCAGGGAATGGAGGGTGTCATGCTTGGTGACCACAGGATCTCATCTCTGTTGTTTGCAGATGATGTTGTCCTGTTGGCTTCATCCAGCAATGACCTACAGCTCTTGCTGGGACGGTTTGCCGCTGAGTGTGAAGCGGCTGGGATGAGAATCAGCACCTCCAAGTCCGAGTCCATGGTCCTCAGCCGGAAAAAGGTGGATTGTCCTCTCCGGGTTGGGGACAGGCTCCTGCCCCAAGTGGAGGAGTTTAAGTATCTTGGGGTCTTGTTCACGAGTGAGGGGAAAATGGAGCGAGAGATCGACAGACGGATTGGAGCAGCATCTGCAGTGATGCGGACGTTGTACCGGTCTGTTGTGGTGAAGAGGGAGCTTAGTTCTAAGGCAAAGCTGTCGATTTACCAGTCAATCTACGTTCCTACTCTCACCTATGGTCACGAGCTTTGGGTAATGACCGAAAGAACGAGATCGCGGATACAAGCGGCTGAAATGAGCTTTCTCCGTAGGATTGCTGGACTCACCCTCAGAGATAGGGTGAGGAGCTCAGTCATCCGGGAGAGGCTCAGAGTAGAACCGCTGCTCCTCCACATTGAAAGGAGTCAGTTGAGGTGGTATGGGCATCTGATTAGGATGCCTCCTGGACGCCTCCCACTTGAGGTGTTTCAGGCACGTCCCACTGGGAGGAGACCCCGGGGCAGACCCAGGACTCGGTGGAGAGACTATGTCTCCCAGCTAGTCTGGGAACGCCTTGGTATCCCCTCTGAAGAGCTGGAGCAGGTGGCTGGGGAGAGGGAAGTCTGGGCTTCTCTGCTTGAACTGCTGCCTCCGCGACCCGGACCTCCGGAAAAGCGGTAGAAGATGGATGGATGGATGGATCCTCCTCTATCAGATGAGTTTCTTGTAAAAACACAATTCTTGAACCCATGTCCTTTATTTTATTCATAACTTGTTTAAGTTTTTTTAAATTTTGTAGACCTCTGCAATTCCATGAAGTTAAATTAAGATTAACACTTTGGTTTATGATCAATAGAGAGTTTAGGATTACCTTGCAGTGTAAACATGCTCATACAGAGAAGCAAAAACATGAGTGGTTGAACATTCATCCTACAAACTACACACAAACAAATTTCCCCTTCCCACACTTGTGGCAAACCCCCCAAAATCAAAAGAAAAATTCTGTCTCCCGATATAGCCATCGACCGTTCCACACCCACGGGGAACAGCCTAAGCCACTCCTTCTTCATCCTCCCAATCACCCTAACTCTACTGCTTTTAATGACGTAACATTAACTCTCCTCTGTAGTTTTCCAACTTAACTCCAAAATTTTTAACAACTTTGTACATCATAGTTTTTTTTTTGTTTGTTTTTGTTTTGTTTTTTTAATATATAATACAATCTATATTTTGTAAACTTACTATTTACTTCAAGTCAGTCAGATGCCTGTGCAAATACTTAATTATTCTACCTTATATTTTGTTCATGCTTAGCTCCCACCAGTCTCTTCTTCTTCTTTGATCTTCTTGATGAACTCCTGCGCCTCCTCTGGGGTCTTGAAGATGTGGGTTCTGCCCTCATACGTGGTCAGCAGTCTCGCAGGATAGATTACACCATGACGAATCCCAAGGTTGCGCAGCTCCTTACGTACGGGATCAAACTGCTTCCTCAATTGCTGGATTCCTGTGGCCAAATCTGGGTAGAACCGCACCTGCTGGTCCTGGTGTTTAATCTCTCCTTTAGCACGTGCAGCGTTGAAGATCTTCATCCTGTCTCTATTGCTAAGAAACTTCATAATTAAGGTCCTCGGCGGTCCCTTATCTCTCCGTGGGCCAATACGATGTGCTTTTTCCAGAACCACTGCTGATTGCAACTCCTCGCTGCCCAGCACCTCCGGAATCCACTTTTCCAGAAAGGAACATACGTCCCGACCTTCTGATTCCTCTGGAAGACCCACCAGCCTCAAATTATTCTGTCTCGACCGAGATTCCAAATCCAAAATATTATCTTCCAGAGATTTTTTTTTTTTTTTCCAAAGTGCGCACCTTTAATTGAAGACGGGTGACGTCATCTTCAGCACTAGCGAGACGGAGCTCCATCTGCGCCGTTCGTTCTACACAGTCACCCAATTCCTTTCTTATTCCTTCCAACGCTGTCATAATCCCATCAAATCTAGAGGAAAAGTCCGCTCTCATTGAACTCATGGCAGCCATCAGCGCATCTGCGCCTCCCCCCGCAGACATCGCACCGCCGCCAGCCTCCTCCGCCATATATGGAGTTTTGTTTACTGCGTCACAGACCTGAAAGTCCGTTAATTTGGACTGTTTCGGCGGCTCGCTTTTTCCTTTTCCTGGTTTTCCAGCCTTAGGCTTCGCCGACATATCCTCGCCCAAATGCTGGGATACGTTCTGTCCCAAATGAGAGAGTTATTTGCCGATTTTTTTTTTCCAGGAGCAGAGCAGAGCGAGACACGTCCGTCCTACGTGGCAGCCATAACCGGAAGTCCAGGAATCATAAATTTACCTGAAAAGCTTATTCATAAAAAACTTGTAATTTTAAGAGACAATAATAATAATGATAATTTAAGAGGTTGGATATGTGTAGCCTAACAGAAATCCTGCATAATTAAGAAAAACACTTTATTCTTATAACTAGGCTGTTTTAACCTCATTTTAAGGTTTAGTATGTTTTGCAAATAGCCTGTTTTTGAAAATCTGAAATGAGCATAAAACAAATTTGAGGCATTTTTTTTTCCAAGCCCATGTTTGCATTAACACTTTATCTTATAAATTAACATATCAGTGAAGCAAACAACTCACCTTTGGCTCAGTTTAAGAACTGCACAGGAAAGCACTTAATCTGTAGTCTATTTATAGTCTAATATCTTCAAAGAATGGTCATTCATGTTATTAGTTCTACTTGTAATTGTTACATACCCCATAAACCAGCTTCTCAGCCAATATAACTTCATGCAAGACTTGAAAAAACAAGTCTCATTTTTGAACTGCTTTATGGCATGAACAATGGAGAAACCTAATGCAGGGCTACTGCCATCTCAGTCTGTGCCTATGAATACCTATAGGTGCTCCTATACTGAAATGGACCGTGATGTGCAAATGTAAGTATATGGAAGTGTAGTGCACACAGAACCAAGTGGTATGCTTCAGGTGTGAAATGTCCCATCTTGTTTAACTGCAGTGATCACTGTTTCACTTCCCAGCTGCATGATCTGTCCTGCATGTCTTTCCCGTTCTTCACCTCTCACTTTCTCTCTCTCTCTCTCTCTCTTAACTGTATCTGTACAGATACAGTCCAAGTCAATCAGTCAATCAGAGCGGCCTCAGCTGAGCTCCACGCCTAGCGGTCCAGTCTTCACAGTCTAGCATATAGGTGGCAAGCTCGCCAGCGTTGGCTGCACCAGTGTCTCTCTTCAGAGTATCCACATATGATGCTAATGGCCATCCTGGGCAGCGAAAGCCATGCATCGGTTCCCAAAGTACCAGGTGGCCTGCTATGAGCTCTTGGTAACAGTAACAGTGCCCTGCGAGGCCAAGTCTTCACCAAGCCACTTTGTCTGATATTCTGGGAAGGTGCCCATAGAGATCTTCATTGGAGATGTGGTCTTGCCAGTTTACATTGAGGACGGTGTGCGGCATCCGGGTGTAGGAGCTGTCCAGTGACCTCTGAAGGGAGACGTTTAATGACCAGCACTCGCTTCTGTGTAGCAGTATGGATTCCACTGTTGCACAGAAGACTTTAACTTTTAGTTCTCTTGACATGTTTGAGCGCCATATAGCTTGCATGTCATTGAGAGCACCCCGTGCGAGTGCCTTGAGCACCTTCATATCATGACTAGTAGATCATATCGAGGAGCCAAGGTACTTGAAGTTGCTGACGACTTCCAGAGGGTTGCCAGTACTCGTCGACAGTGGAGCTATAGAGTTAGACACATCCCCAGGTGTCATCACTTTGGTCTTCTTGTCATTAATGGTGAGACGGATCCGAGAGCATTCCAACTCCACAAGTGACAACAATCTCTTTGCCTGTAAGCTGTTGTTTGACAGCAAAATGATGTCATCTGCATAATCCAGATCTGCTATTGCTTTCGCCAGTATTCTTCAGGATCTACGAGGTGTTAATGTTAGACCCAGCTCTGCTTCTCTCCCATCAATGGCTTTCCGCAGGGCATAGTCTAGGACAATAACAAACAGGAACGGGGCCAAAGAATCACCCTGGAGTACTCGTGAAGTGATCTCAAATTCATCCGACTCGCCGTCTACAGTGACAACCTTGACACATGTGTTGGTATACATCGCCCGAATAGCATTACACAGCCTTACAGTCCAATAAAGGCAAAAAAAAAAAAAAGCCCCAAAATTAAAAAAAAAGGGCTATCAAGTCTGCATGTGCTACTTGAGTTAACACCACCACTACCTAAACCAGCATCACAGGTGGACAGAGGTATTCAAAGGTGCAGTCTGTGTGACTCAGCCTGTATTGCATAAAATGTTACCAATGATAACCCCAAGCTTCTATAATTACAGGGAACCTGTACCTATAAAGCACGCACCAAACCAGATCACCAAAAGGCGTTGCACGTTTTCCTTATACACGCCAAATTTTTCATGCATTAATAGCCTGTGATGGTTTTCTCTCAAAATACAAACCCTGAAAATGCATCTGCCGTGCTCTCCACTTTCATCGCACTTTCAGGTTTGAACACATAAACAGGTCCGTCACAGCTTCTTGAATATGGCTGACAGTGATTGACAGTGTTTTGCTTTAGATTTGGCTCCCCAATGTTGTTTTGAAAGACTCGCAGGGATCACAGAGGAGGTAAGAGCAAAAGTACAATGCACTGCTGCACAGATGGACAAAGAGATGGAAGACTGGGCTGTTTTTTTTATTTTATCCTCCTCCTTTATTAAAGTTTTTTAGTTGGCAGAAGCTCCATTCATAATATCAATGTTCACTTTAACTTCATTGTTATCATCAGTTTGTTAGTTTCTCAGTCTCTTGCGAGTGAAGCAGGGTATTACATGCTGTTCGTTTTTCCCATTACCAATGAAAAGGAGTTGTAGAACACCATTTTAACACACATTCCCTAAGTTGTAACTTGATGTATGCACTCTAACAATGAAAGCAACTAATGTCAAAGCAGCTGGGGAAGACCGATTTAAACAATTTCATCTCATCTCATTTCCACATCCTCTAGTTCCCCCCCCCCCCCAACACCGCTTCTGCAATCTTCCTTCAACCGTTCCCTTCATTAAGTTGCAGCCTCCTCCTTGTTGAAAGATCAGGAAGAAAGCTGGTTATTCAAATTTAAATCAACACTGACAGAGGAGCAGATGTAAAAGGAGAGAGAGGGGTGAAGAGAGCTACAAAGCTTGTACCTGACATTGTTAGTATTAATGTGATTCCACTGCAAGGGTTGGGATCGATGCAGTCAGATGAGGGACTGTGTTAACATCCTAATCTCTAATAGCATCAGAGCAGCCAGACAATAAAAACCTTCACCAGTTCAACCATGAACGTGCACACACACATAAGCACAGATGAAGATGATAAGACAGACTGAGAGGACACCAGGAGCCATTAGAGGAAGACCTGTATTGTGTGCTGAAAGAGAAATCCTAGATGGCCTTGATGACCCCGCGCCTGTTCTTTACAGCTCACACAGATGCTCACGCTCCACAAAACAAGTAAAGAATACCACATACTGTATACGGTACAAATACATCTATCTGCAGACTTGGCTAGAAAGTGAAGGTCAATTTTTACTCATGATTTTGTTACACTCATAACAATACAAACGTTCACCTGCCCTCCCCCCCCACACACACACACTTCTTCTGGGCTAGTGTTGTATTAAAGCTGCACCAGATAAAGTGTTAAAGTGGGAGAAAAAAACTGTTATCAACCCACATAGAGTATATAACTCTAGACTGCACAAGAAAAAGAACCCCTGTGGTGGCACGGGGTGGGGGGATTCTCCACCCAGAGAAGGCAGCTGGGATAAGGGGGAACAATGGACCCGAGGAGGAAGTGCCACCGGGGGGTCTCAAACGGCACAGTATGGACTATGCATCCCCGGGGAGAGGAGGAAACGCCAGAGCCGCTGGAAGAGAGGAGGGTGTGAGCAGCGGCGCCGGCGTTAGGATGTTAATGTGCCATATAGGTCTTTGTTCCAAACAGTGTATTATGGTCGGAAGTTACGGGTCTCAGTGGTAAATGGCATTCACTTATATAGCGCTTTTTCTCATCTCTGGATAACCATAGCGTTTTACAGATCCTACTATCCACCCATTCACACACACATTCACACACTGATGGCAGCAGAGCTGCCATAAACACACAAGCGCTAGCCTGGCCACCAGGAGCAACTGGGGGTTCATTGTCTTGCTCATGGACATTTCGACATGCAGACTGCAGACAGAACGGGAATCGAACCCATGACCCTCCGATCAGTAGTCGGTCACACTACACCTGCGCCACAGCCGCCCCACAGCCAATGTGTGGGATTAAAGGTATAAAAGAGGAACGCACAGAGACCCGGGAGCTCATTTTACTGTATTATATGTTGGAGAAGGAATAAAGTTTCTGTGTCATTCAGCTCGTTGCCTCACCTGCTTCCTTTCTCAACATTGGTGGCCCTAAGACGTGCCATGGAAAGCTAGCTGAGCACCACCCCGGAGACTACCTGGAGGGAGAGCACCAGCACCGCGTGCGCTGTCTCAGTCAAGCTTCCAGACTTCTGGCTTCACAACCCAACCACATGGTTCTTGCACATAGAAGCCCAGTTCACATTCCGCGGGATAACAACGGACGATACCAAGTATTACTACATGGTCACTGCGCTCGATGCGCGTGCCACGCAGCAGATAATGAGCCTGCTCCAGGAGCCAAGGCCCAAGGAAAATATGAAGCGCTCAAGAGGATGCTTCTGAGTGAGAGGGCAGAGAGACTCCTAACGCGTTCAGAGTTAGGTGACAGATCAGCAGTGGAGCTCATGGAGAGCATGTTGGCGCTGAGGGGAAGGACGATGAATCTTTCCTGTTCACCCACTTGTTCCTCAGGAACCTACTGGCTACAGCAAGGGTGATCCTGGCCAACTCACTGCAGCTGGTTGCTAAGGACTACCGCACCCTGGCTCAGGAAACAGATCGCATTATTTTGGCAACCAGAACTCTCAGCATGCAGGCAGTGGCACCGGAATCCATGAGGGATTCCAGCGAGGTTGAGGAGCTGTTGGTGGTAGCTGGGACAGACACCAGGAGATGAAGGAACGGGGCGATCTGTTTTTATCATCGCCGTTTCAGCTCGAATGCCCAACGCTGCCTGTTGCCATGCCAATTCAAGAAATCGGGAAGATGGTACGTTCAGAATTCAGTTGCAGCTGCAACCGATGGCGAGAGGAACAGACTGCTTTATGTCACGGACACACGTTCGGGGAGACGGTTTTTCGTGGACTCCGGCTCCCAGAAGAGCCTCATCCTGCCGGTCAACGCAGACAGGGTGGCAGGAGGCAGTGGTCCCGAGCTCACGGCGGCCAATGGATCCACCATCAGGACATTTGGCGAGCAGACACTGACGATATGCTTACACCAACGCAACTTTCAGTGGGACTTTGTGGTAGCTGCATGTTCTGCCCCATTTTAGGTGCAGATTTTTTATGTGCTTATGGGTTGTTAGTCGATGTTGCTAATAGGCGATTAGTGGATGCTGTCTCTTTTACCTCACTGCCCTGTACAGCTCGGGGAGCTGGGTCGACAACACTGGCTAACGTTATAGCTCCAGGGGGTAAACACCAACATTTGCTCACACAGTTCCCAGCACTCACGGTCCCAACTTTTTCAGCTACGGTAACGAAACACAGGGTCGAACACTTCATAATGACAAAAGGCCCGCCGGTGTTCGCACGACCTCGGCGCTTGGACGCAGCTAAACTGGCCAGTGTGCAAGAGGAGTTTGCCAACTTAGAGCAGTTGGGCATCGTCAGGCGTGCCAACAGCCCATGGACATCCCCGCTACACATGGTGCCCATAAAGCCAAAGGGTCGTGGCAACTGTGTGGCGATTTCCGGTGGTTGAATAATGCCACGGAACATGATTGTTATTCCATTCTACACATCCAGGATTTTTCTGTGCACCTCGCCAGGGCGCGTGTTTTTTCGAAAGTGCATCTGGTCCGTGGATACCATCAGGTCCCAGTGCGCGTGGAAGACGTTCAAAAAACAGTGGTAATAATTCCTTTCAGCCTTTTTGAGTTTTTACGAGTGCCGTTCGGATTAAAAGGCGCAGTGGAGACCTTCCAGAGGATGATGGATGCAGTGCTTTGCGACTTGTCCTTCGTTTTTGTCTACTTAGATGACATTCTGGTAGCTAGCATGTCCGAGGAGGAGCACATTGCCCATCTCAAGACGGTTTTCCAGAGGTTGGAAGTGCATGGGCTTATAGTGAACCGGGCGAAGTGCCAGTTCAGTGTGCCTGTGATTGATTTTTTGGGCCACTGCATTTCGCCGGAGGGTGCAATTCCACTACCGGATAAAGAGTGCACTGTGTCGGACTTTCCCCATCTGCAGACTGTGAGGGCCCTGCAGGAGTTTTTGGGGATGGTCAATTTTAATAACCATTTCCTTCCCCGGGCAGCCCAGCTGATGCAGCCGTTGAATGCCGTGCTGGAAAAAAAAGAAGCCCGTGGAAAACGTTGACTGGACTTCCGAGCGAGTCCAGGCTTTCACGAACACCAAAACAGCGCTTGCGGATGCTGCGTTGCTAGCTCATCCAGATCCGTCGGCACAGATAGTGCTCACTAAGGACGTGTCTGATATTGCCATAGGAGCAGTGGTGTAGCAGTATGTCTCCAGTTCGTGGCAGCCGCTCGCATTTTTCAGTCGGACTTTGCGTGACAGCGAACACAAATACAGTACGTCCGACAGGGGACTGTTGGCTCTACACCTGGCGGCGCACCATTTCAGTTTTGGCTAGAAGGGCACGAGTTCACCATGTTCGTGGACCATAAGCCACTGACATACGTGATGTCCAAGGTCTTGGAACTGTGGTTGGCCCGACAGCAACAGCATTTGGCTGCAATCTCAGAGTTTACAACCGACATTCAACACATTGCCGGTAAGCTCAACATCATGGCCGATTGTCTGTCACGTGCGTTAGTCTCCCTGATCTACATGGGAATAGATTTCCCTGCAATGGCCACAGAGCAAGCCGGAGATGCTGACATTTGTGTGATCCAGTCTGCACCTACTGGGTTAAGGTTGGAGAGCAGGGTGGTGCAAGAAGGGTGCCCTCCCTTGCTCTGCGACCTCTCCACCGGCCGCCCATGCCCAGTGGTTCCGAGCTCTTGGCGCCATTGCATTTTTGAGTCGGTCCACTCCCTTTCGCATCTGGGAGTGTGCACTTCGGTGAAGGTAGTGGGGGTGAAATTCATCTGGCCGCACTTGCGCAAGGACGTGAAAGAGTGTTCTGCAGCTTGCATTGCGTGCCAGCGGGCAAAAGTGCACAAGCACACCAGAGCCCCCCCTTAAGCCGTTCCAAATCCCGGCCAGGAGGTTCAACGACGTTCACATGGATTTGGTGGGACCCCTTCCACCGTTGCAAGGTTTCATGCACTTTTTAACAATCGTGGACCATTCCACGCGCTGGCCTGAAGTGGTCCCACTGGCTTCTACCACGTCCGCAGAAGTGGCTCGTGCTTTTTTGTTAGCTTGGGTGGCACGGTTCGGCTCCTCATCAGAAATCACTTCCGACAGGGGTCCACAATTCGTTTCGGAACTCTGGTCCACGATGGCCCAGAGTCTGGGGGTCAAAATTCACCGCACTACTGCATACAACCCCCAAGCTAACGAATTATGCATGCGTTTTCATAGATCGCTTAAAGCAGCGCTCAGAGCTTCGCTCACGGACACAAATTGGGTCGACCGCCTGCCCTGGGTTCTTTTCGGGTTGTGCTCTGTGCCTAAGGAGGATTTGGCAGCCTCCCCAGCAGAACTCGTTTTTTCTCAGCTGCTGCAGATCCCTGGAGAGTTTTTACCGGAAAACCCCGCGCCCGAGGCTGATTCGCCAGTGCAATTTTTGCACAGTACGGAGGCTTTTAATGTACTGGGCCCCACCCACCATTGCTTTTCCTGCACTTTCATCCCCAAGAGTTTACAGAACGCCAGCTTTGTTTTCGTCAGGCACGATGCGCACCAGACCCCGCTGCGCCCACCGTACGACTGACCATTCAGGGTGTTGGAACCTGGGGTGAAACATTTTGTGTTAGACTTGGGGGACGTAGGGAGACCGTCTGCATCGACAGGCTGAAGCCCGCTTTTGTGTTGGCAGACGAGCAGGTGGTGTTGGCCCAAGCTCTCCGGCACAAACGTCCACCATTGGTGGCTCCGCAAGTTGGTGTTCCCTCGGTAGGGACCTGCACACATGAAGATGACATGTTTTCCCCCCTCCCTTTTTCCCTTCTCAGACTGACATGCCCTCCTGTACTCCTCGCTAGCAGGGTGCCCCGTCTGGATCAGCGACCCTCCGCTACAGCCGCTATGGGTGCCAGCTGAAGCCGGGGGTATTAGTGCCCTTTCTGGGTGTTCGGGGGGGGGGGGGGATTCCCCACCCAGAGAAGGCAGCTGGGATAAGGGGGAACAATGGACCGGAGGAGGAAGTGTCACCGGGGGGTCTCAAATGGGACAGTGTGGACTATTGTAACCCTTGCCTTATGTTAATTAGGTAAGGGAAATTATCAAGTGTAGACCAGCTGCTAGGTTCGTAAGGGTTACAATAGGGAATTAAAATGAGTGTGGAATGAAATAGCTGGAGGCAAGAAATGAGCAATAACGGTTGTTATTTATAGGGAAAAAGGGAGCAATATATACAGACAATTTACCACTATACAAATATACAACGGCCGGTATAAAATAAAACCCCAAAGATGTCCTACTGAGCTCAGTGTTTGTTTGTCCGTTTGGTTTAGTCGTTTGACCAGTCAAGATATCTTGTATCTCCAGGCTCAGGTTTCTTTTCCTCTTTTAAAGCGACGACTAGGGTTGTTACCACTTTGAATCTTGGGCACTGGAGAGAGGAAGGATGCTCTTCAATCGAGATCTTGGTTAGATCTCAGTTCAACCTCGGTTCAGTCTCGGGTCAGGCTCGCCATCTCCATTCGGAGAGAATCCAGGATCCAGAAGGTTCTTGATCGGCAACCAAAAAAACCTAGCCAAGATGAGGTCTCAGTGTGAACACAGCAAAAGTCACCGCTTCATGGCCTCTCAAGCTCGTGCTCCCGTCAACAAGAAGAGGTATCAGTGTAAACCAGGCCGCCCACAACCTCTCTCGTCCACTCTCATACCATGAAAGACCGAAACCCAAGTGCGCGCTTGCTGCCTCTACTCGGAAGGCGGGGCTAATATCGCTCTTAACGAATGGGAAGACCCAGATCACCCAACGTGACCATTAAACGGGAATTTAAAAGTTGGATAATGAAGACCACACTTCCTCTTCCCCAAAATAATTGGTTTTCAAAATAAAATCACACAATTGTATTAATACAATTGACATCTGAGGAAAAAAAGGGTCATTTTCTCAGCTGGGTTACACTATGCACCCTCTGGGGAGAGGAGGGACCGCCAGAGTCGCTGGAAGAGAGAAGGGTGTGAGCAGCGGCGCCAGCATTATGCTGTTAATGTGCCACACAGGTCTTTGTTCCAAACCATGTATTATGGTCGGAAGCTCCGGGTCTCAATGCATGGGATTAAAGGTATAAAAGAGGAATGCACAGAGACCCGGGAGCTCTTTTTACTGGTTCGTATGTTGGAGATGGAATAAAGTACATGTGTCGTTCAGCTCGTTGCCTTGCCTGCTTCCTTTTTCCACACCCCAGCCTTTCTGGGCATTGCAGTTTTTGCTCCATTTGCTAAAAATAAAAAAAAAATTTAAAAAAATGGTCCCAGATATACTTGGTGAGGGGAGATGCACAAGGAACAAAAAAGGAAAATACAAAACTGGTTTACTGTCTACAGAGAAATAATTCTGTTCAACAGGGACAGATGAAGCCTCATAAGGGAAATTAACTCTGGTTTCCATTTAAGGTTTCTCTCATCATACTTTATATTTTCATTTGCACACATGCCTCCAAATCATTACAATTGCCAACTCCTACACACATCCCACATAATCTAAGAGGATTTTCCCCTCCTAACCAGTTATCCAACAAATGCTACAGCAATGTAATATAAGCTGTATTAAATGTAAATGAAAACAGAGCTTTTTGTAAGTTACCATCTCAAGATATTGGTTTAACTGGGAACAACTATAAAAAAGTGCACAGTGTACCATAAATATGAGGATGGGTTCATATCTTGGTCAATTACTGTCTTGCAGAATAGTAATCTTTGTCCATGTTAAACTGGAAAGAAAATAATTTGAGAAAGGCATCCCTTGAGTTCATATGAGGGCTTTTCATTAAAGATTTCTCCTGACTCATCTCCTATTGCCTGAGAGAAATGAAACCTGGCACAGCTTTTAGTCTTTCTCTATAAGTACCACCCCTTCTCCCATGATTTTATGCATCTGTGGAGACCTCACCTGTAGAAGTCTGTAGGTTGTGCCAGAAGCCATGACTTGACCTCAGAAATCAGCATTTGTCTTGCTTCAAAAATTACTTTATGGTTGGAAAAAGGTGGAAGTCAGATGGCGCCAAGTCAGAAGAGTAGAGGGAGTGAGGGAGAATTTCATAGCCACAGGACCATGCTTCCATCTGGGCAACATGTGAGCTTTGAACTGGGACAATGTTTTGCAGGAGGCAGACACCTTTGGTCAGTATGCTATGCCTCTCCGTTTTGATAGGCTTTCTGCTGCAGTTGGTAATTTAATTTACTTAAATCCTGGTAATTGTGGTACCCATTGCCAGGAACTCCATCATCAATACTTCTGGTCCCAAAAGACTGCACATGAGCTTGCTCGCGGAGGATTGGACGCGTGCCTTCTTTGGAGGTGATGAGTCACGATGCTTCCATTGCTTTAACAAGAGCTTTGGTCTCTGGATCATAGTGTTGGGCTCATGTTTTGTCCCTCATGATTAGACCATTGAAGAAGTCCTTCTGGATTTTTAGGACATGGCCAAAAGAGCCTAGGAATATGTGACTCGTTCCCACTTCTGGAAAGGCGTGAGCAACCTGGTAATCCATTGTGCAGATAATTTCCACATGTGCAAATTGTCATGAATGATTTTTCCACAGACCCCCCCCCCCACTGATCTTGACATCCTGGACTACTTGACGAAGAGATATGTGGCGATCCTCCAAAATGGTTGCCTCCACATGCCGGATGGTGTCTTCAGTGGTGCCCTGTGTTCTCTCAGGAGTGGGTGCCGTTTCACCCATGCTTGAATTGTCAATGCCAATGCTTGACTACATAATACGATGGGGCATCCACCCCGTAAGTCTCTTTCATTTCATCAAACGTCTCCCTTGGTGTTCGGCCTCTCAAGTTCAATAGCGTGATGTTCCACTCTGCATTCAAATGATTCCATTATCGCACCTTACTCCACCTTAGCACCTGTAAAAGAGAAATTCTTAGAGGAGTTCAAAGCTGCAAATTATAACATGACCTATAGAGATATGTATTATTATAAATGTGAAAATTCAGCCTCCTACAATAACTGGAAGTGGGTCAGGGGAAACCTTTAATGAACAGCCCTTGTAGTATCAAATAGAACACTGTCCTTCCAAAATGCAGGATTACTTGTAATATCTAGAATCTCTAAAACTACAATGGAAGGTAGAGCTTTCAGTTATCAGACTCCCCTCCTATGGATCCAGCTGCCAATCAGGATTTGGGAGACAGACTTGATCTGTTTAAAAGAACTGGGTTAAAACCTTCCTTGGTGATAAACCTGAGAGTTAGGACTGGATCAGGTGACCCTGAACCTTCCCTTCATTATGTTGCTATAGGTTTAGACAGTCAGGGAATGTCCTATGATGCACTGGGCTTTTACTCCTTTTTTACTCACAAAACATTTTATAAGAATTTTGCTGTTCGTTTACATTTGTTTGCTCTTGCCCACAGATTGTGAGTCCTCAGCACATTTTGTTCTCCGTCTGTTCTTTTCTTCTTCTGTATCCCCCCCCCCAAACAAAAACAGTCACAGCAGACGACTGCCCATTCCTGAGCCCGATTCTCCTGGAGGGTTCTTCCTGTTAAAAGGGAGTTTTTCCTCTCCACTGTCACCAAGTGCTTCCTCACAGGGGATCACCTGATTGTTGGGGTGCCTTAGCAGTTGTGAGGTGTTTGTCCAACAGTTGAAAAGTGCTATAAGATGAATGCTGTTGTGAATCTGTGCTATATAGATAAAGTTAAATTGAACTGAATTTTGAGAATTTTCTGTAAGAAAAAGACAATGCCAATATTGCATGTCATAATCTTCTGGAAACTCATTTTGTAGTGAAACACAATTCATCACTGCATCCAACTGAAACTTAAAATTTTACCATATAAAGAAAGACAATTATCATGATTAAAAGCCCCTGGCTAAATAAGCACAGTCCAACACTAACATTCTTTCTGGAAAACACAAACACCAAGTCTTTAGCAATGAAAGACTCAAAGTTCACAGCTCAAAAGTCAGCATTAGAAGTCACATGGGGGTATTAGTGTACACTGGGTGGGGAACTTTTCCATCTGGAGCCACCATTAATCCTGAACAATTTCTACACATATGGAGCACTATCCATGTGCCATCCAGACATGCCTTTTCTGCTCATTTTAGCAAGAGAGTCCTAAACACGCATTACAACCACAAGGCTCTGTAGACAAATTAATAAACAGTCTGCATTTTCTAGAACTGCCACCCACTGAAACATCTGAGGCATTGTTACTGACAAATGCAGCCAAGGTTGCCCCCAAAATATCGAGTTTAAAAATCCTATTTGGAGGAAAAAATGAGAAAATATTTGGCTTTCAAAACAAGAGCAGCTGGTTCATTCAGTTCTCAAAAGCTTACAGATTTTGTTCAAAGAGGTGATGTAACACGGGGGTAAACATGTCAATATTTCAACTTTTTTAAAAACCTTGTTCTTGGCATTAAGGTTAAAATTAGTTTGTTTTCAAGAAAAAGTAACATTTTACAGTTAAAGTTTATGCACATTCATGCCAATATTGATTTGAATGATTTGCAACACCCTTTTGTCACATACTGAAGACGATGCTTTAAAAAAAATGGGCAGCCTTTACTTTTCAATGAGCCTGTTGCTGTTAAACATCCCAAATCTAATTTTGACTCATTAGTAAGCCTCCGGGGTATTTCCATCTCAGACAGACAGACAGACAGAACCTCTGAGACTCGCATGTGTGCGCGTGTGCGACAGCGTCTTTAATTACCCAGGTAACACATCCAGATGCTCCATCACTCTGGCAATGGCAGTGATTAAAAGGAGTAAAATATTCATTTCAATCAGACACCCACATGCCACATGTATAATTAATGTGCAGCGGAAGGACAGGGAAACTTCTACCGCAGTCGCACAAGTACAGCCACACTTCCCCATCACCACATTCCCTCTGCAGATCACAGCCGCATGCTGCGGATGAATGTGTGTGTATGCTGGGGCGGATCTGAGAAATGGAACGGCGAACGAGCCACTTGGAGTAACACTCCACAAGGAGGTCAGAGGGCAGCCAGTCTGCATTCTGGGACACCGTTCAGCCACCTACACAGCAGATGTGTCGGGCTGCTCTTTCACAGCCTCCACTCTCTCTGGGAGTGTTTTTGTTGGGAAAACAGCGTCTCGAGTTTGCCATTTATCAGGCATTCAGCATTCTCCGGTGTGGGTGTGCTGCTGCCTCCCTTGCTCCTTCTTCTTTCTGCGCTCATCAATACCTCAAAATACCTGTGAGCAGTTTGTCTGAGGTCTCAGAAGCTGTCTGATGTCTCTAGTGGGCGGAAGAATATACAAACACAGAACAATCTGAGACTTGAGGTGAATTGACAGACATAAAGTAGACATTTGATTTTTTTTTTTTTTTTTTAACTTTTCAGAACAGATCTCATCTGCCCAAGGCTAGGCAGACAAAAACCGCATAGAATAAGACTTCTCCATGCAGCCTTTGCGCTTCAACGTGTTAAAATTAAACATTTGATTTAAATGTAAATCAGGCCAAAAAGATTTTTTTTTCCACACACTTGAAATGGAATCTTTTCTTTTCTCCTGTCAATCCCCACGGCTCCACTTTGTTTTCTATTTCTGTCCTTTCCATCCATCTGACTGCTGCCTCTTTGTTTTCCTTGATTAAGCCCTCTGTCGCAGCATTGTTTAGACTCCAGCAGTAGGCTGCAATTACTCAGTGCAGTGTGTGTATTGTATCACGCTCATTACAATTACCTCTGGGTGTGAGTGTGTCATCTGTTGCCTGCTCATGTTCCAATTTCTCTGCGAGTGGTAAGGAAGCCGCATCCAGCTGCTTCGCCGCGCACGCAACAGTGTGGCCAGGAAATTGTGAGTGTCCCTCGTAATGAGCCGATACAAAAGGGGGGTCACATAAGCAGGGCAAGGCATCGTTTAAGGTTTCTCAGTTCCACCTTCCACATGTCTTCAGCAGCTGACGGTGAAAAGACCCACACTCCAGAGCTGTTTAATATACACGAATAACATACATAAATACCACAAGATTGATTTTATATTCAAGAAACTAAAGCCTGAGCAGTTGGCAGACATTATAAAAGGGCCGCAGTGAGGCAGACTGATGGGAATTCAAGTGGCTTTCATTTGATTACAGCTGGTGTAATACCGTCTATGAGATTTCTTAAATCGACATTTTTCTGATCAGCTGTGGGCAGCCAGACAGAATATTCCCCCATGAGTGCGGCATCAATAAGTAACTGTTATGAGTGCATCTACCACACGCACAGTATTTGAATGCTTCAGAAAAATTCCTCCTTCATCCAGTGTCTAATTGGCTGGTGTGACGACTGTGGGATAGTTTTGATGTTCTAACGCAATGTCACACTGGCTGATCAATTCAAACTCAGTGATTATCATACTGTTGCACTACAGTGTGCCACTTTTATCCGTGTCGATGGAAATGGAAAATAGTGATCAATCTACTGAGCTTGAAATGGGGGGGAAAATCATTTGGACCACTTTACAATAAGACTACCTAATAAATGATTGAGAAATTGTGTCAGTTAAGTTATAAGTGCTTTACAAATCACAAATAAACAATTATAAATACGTTATAAGGCAGATTTCATACACCAATACTTACAGGCTCACTATTTGGCAAAATCAAGAGACCTTTGGGTTAGAAATGCTTATTACTGACAACTAGAATTGCATTCATCAGAGATGCAGGCCCACGCCTTTAGCAGCCTTGGTTCCCCACCACCAGTGTTGGGCAAGTTACTAAAAAATAGTAGTTACTTACTAGTTACTTCTTTTCAAAAGTAAGTTACTTTTGAGTTACTGCATGATTAAAGTACTTGGAAAAGTAACTTTCACGTTACTATTAAATGCATGCTTAAATCAGCTTGCACACACAGCAAGATCAAGGGCCCCTTGTTCTCATCAGAAAAAACTGATGAGAAAAAAGTCATCTTACAGAGGAAAAAATGCCTCAGATTTACACAAACTATTGAAATCAGTAGAAAGTCAGAAATTTACTAGAAATAAAGCTGTGAATTCACAGAGAAAATTTTGGACCCCCTGGTGGGCTGTTTCTGGCCCACGAGCCATATGTTTGACACCCCTGGACCAGCCCATTAAAAATACATATTTAGAGGATTTACTTCCATTAAATAGTTGCATGTCACAACAGCATGTAAATGAATGAGATAAAATAAAAGAGAAAGCACAGATAAATGAGAGTTCACCGCTTAGAAGAAGCTGTTCTTTACTGCAACAAACCAGAGTCACTTTTGCTCTATGCGCAAGAAAACTTTAAATGCATTTAATGCGGACATTAAATGTGAGCTTCTTGCTCAAGAAATACTCATGTTTAACCACAGAGGTAGGAGCTGTTGGGGGCTACTTACCACTCGGACAACAGGTGATCAGGGCTCCATATGAGAAGCTGCCACTGCCACAGCATTTCCTCACCGGGTTATGATGTGAACTGGG
Organism: Pholidichthys leucotaenia; assembly: GCA_020510985.1. Taxonomy (NCBI): domain Eukaryota; kingdom Metazoa; phylum Chordata; class Actinopteri; order Cichliformes; family Pholidichthyidae; genus Pholidichthys; species Pholidichthys leucotaenia. The sequence continues at coordinate 416,184,599 of CM035839.1, read as the reverse complement.
GCAGGACAGGAAAACGGACCCGCGGGGGAGACTGTGTGACGCCTGCGTCAGTTACGATAGGGTCAGTTTATATTTATTTGCTTGCCTTTGCCATGACAACCTCCAGTGGCTTGAGGCTGCTGGTGGCACTGGGGATGGCAGTCCCGCCAATAGCCACCGAAACTGTATTCATCCCCAGCTGGTAGCTGATGACGAGGGTGTCTAGCAACTGCAAGTTGTATGATCGTCTGTTTGCGCTAAAATATCTATCCATATTAAAACGAGTAACGCATCTGATCAAATTTCAGTAGCTGTAACGCATCACTGAATTTTTAAACAGTAATTTTGTTACACAGCCCGTTACTGCAAAAGTAGTGACATTACACTTTTTTAAACTGAAGTCATTATGGGCCAAAATGGATTTTGACCTTTGTGACCCTATGACCTTGACATTTGACCGCAAAAGTATACCCATAGGTGCTAGTCCCAAGGTCAACCTATGTACCAAGTTTGGTGACCCTAGCTTCATTCTTTCTCAAGTTACAATCTGGCCAGAAAAAAACTGACCTTTTGGCACCCTGTGAGCTTGACCTTTGACCTCGTGATCCCCAAAACATAGCAACACATGCTAAGCCTGAGGTTCACCCGTACAACAAGTTTGATGACCCTAGTTTCATTCTTTCTCAAGTTACATTCCGGACACATAAATGGAGGCGAACGCCCTACTGACGTGACTGTCAGCATGGGTCAATGTTTAAAAGTGAAAATCTACCAGAGTAATCTAATATACTGATTCACTATTTGCAAGAAATAGATCACCACTTCCCATTTTATAAAAGCTTATTAATGCTTTATAAAGTGTTTTCAGCCTAATTAACAACATGCTTATAAAGTATTTATACATCCTTTATCAAAATAGTCTTATAGTAAAGTGCTGCCCATTATGGGTCTTATAATGGAACAGAAAGCAAAAATTACATATTTCCCAGTTTATTTATTAGCTTGCAGCCTGAAAGCAAACTTCTGTTGAGTTATTGAGATGCAAACACCAATATTCCCTGGGCTTTTTTGCATGAAACCCATCAGCAACCAATTACTGTAATACAGACAGTGACTCTCACACAGACCCATCCTTTTTGGAGTAAAACAAATCATCCACAGCAGGTGTAAGACTCATACCTGATGCTTTATAAGATAAAGACTCATCACCTAAAATAACTATCTTGAACAAAAATACAGTAGTACCATTTTGATTTCATAGCGTACTCTGATATCAGCACAAACACACACACACGTTAAAAATGAGCAAAATCTGAACCGTAACAGCTCGCCCCTCCTCGCTGTGTGAACGCTCCTGCAGGCTGCAGCTGTAAATATGAATGTTTTCTCACTCGACTTCCTTGTTAAGTGAGATTTTACAAAATCCCGTGAAAGATTTCTCAAAGCTTAACAGTTGATATTGACATTCCAGGGGAGAGTCCTGTGTTTCCAAAATCTGCAAACAACCCAGCATAAATTTACACCATTAAGTCCCTCAGGCTAGAAAAAAATGCATAAAGTGGTGTGTGTGTGTGTGTGTGTGTGTGTGATGAGGATTCAGTAATCATATGGAGAATGTAGATGTCCTCTGTATGCCAGAGACGCAGCCTCCAACACGCAAGTGCTTACTGTCGTCGGCTGCCATGTGTCAATGAATAATGCACACGTTGATCTTGCAACGTATGGAAGCTCTGCTAATTAATTCAGTATTTTCCTATTCAAGGTTATCTCATTAATGAGCTATCTTTGCATTCACTAGGCACAGATAACATTCAGGATGTACTTTGATTTACCTTTTACCCCAACTTTCCCCTCATTTATATAATGAAAGCCATCTAAAACGCCATTGTGTTGGCTGACCAGTAGGAATCTTTGCATTTGTGCTTGCTAATTTGACCCATTTACCACCTGTGCAACCAGGTGGTCTGAGATATAATGGACATGAAAGAAAAACCTCATTTGTACCCGTAAGAACACACTCTATAATAGCCCAGGCCTGTTGAAGAGTTTGGCTGCTGAAGTCCGTGAGGATTTAACCCCCCTGCGGGCTGGAGCTCTCCTGGGATTCCTTTGCCGCAGAAATTTCTGGGACAGGAGCTGCTTCTGTTGTCTCTGGAGTGTCAGCTGGGATTGAACCTTTCCTTAGCTGGTCCACATTTGGGGAAGAAAGGAGAGAAGACTGGGCAAGCAGTGCTCCGGGCAATCTTTTGGGGAGTGAGGTGGGGCTGTGGGGCTGAAGGGGCGTACGGTCTCTCTCTGGTTCTCTGGCCCCATGGTTCTTTTCAAGCATGGAATGGACGCTCTTGGAGAAGGTGACACGAGGGTCAACATCAGGAAGAGAAGGACAGACGCAACTTTCCCTCAACTCCAGAGCCTGGATAGAAATACAGTGAAAGACAGAAACCCAGATAATTTACATGTAGGGATACTGTAACTTTACATTAATAGATACACAAAAATCACAACAAAATTACAAATATACCCAAATAGTCAGTTATGTGGATATTTGCATGTTCAGATGGTTTATGATTTTCAGATTTGGATATTTGGCTTTTTTGTCTGCATGTCCCAGACACTGCTGCTGTCTAAGGACAAAAGTTGAAGTCTCCTTGAATATTTATACCAGACTATTCAGGAACAAACCAAACAGAAAACTGCAATGAGGAGAGCATTTCCCTGTTCAAAACAAACAAACAAACAAGCAAAAAATGCATAAAAGATGGAGCACCTCATTCCGGACTGACAAAGTCACCAAGGGGTGCTCAGATTTCCTGACCGCTGACCTTGACCTTAAGCAAAACCTGGATACAGACCCATCTAGGATGTCCATAAAGTCAAGGTCAGTGGCCTGGAAGGAGTAATGTTTTTCGGGAAATCATAAATGCCCAGATCTTCTGACCTTGACAATGATCTTGACCTCAACCTGGATGCAGACATACCTCAGGGTCACTGTGAGTGAGTTTCATGAGAACTGAAGTAACTGCTTAGCAGGAGTAGTAATTTTTCTAAAATCACATAAGTGATCTCGACCTTGAGCACAACCTGGTTGCAGACCCACCTGAGGATCAGTGTGAGTGAGATCATCGAGGCAATTTCCTAGGAGTAGCAATTTTTCTGAAATTACATATAGTAAGTGCTGAGATCTTGTGACTGCTGACCCTGGCTTTGAGTACAACTTGGATGCAGACCTGCTTGAGGATCATTGTGAGTGGGTACGGTGAGCATCGGGACAAATGCCTAGGAGGAGTGATTCCCATGAAATGTGGATGGACAGACGGATGGACAGACAGACAGCGGACCCCACATCATCACATTAGCTTGCTTTGGCTTTGCCAGAATGAGCTAAAACCCCAGACATATCAGTGCTGATGCAGTCCATACTCAGAGCTCAGAAGTGGTCAGAGGGAGCCTCTCATAAGATGCACAGGCTTTAAAAGATGAATAATAGAGTATATGGATGACACGACTTAATTTTTTATCATTTACTGCAAGAACCAATGCAGTATTAGTAGTGTATAATACACAAACATCTAGAAATTGAATAAACAATGTTCTAGTTTATTATTACCTCCACTAAGGGAGGAAGTAATGTTTTTAATGGCATTAGTTGGTTTGTCTGTTAGCGACATTACTCTAAAAGTTATGAATGGATTTTGATGAAATTTTCAGGAAAGGTGTGTAATGGCATGGAGAACAGATGATTAGATTTTAGTGGTGATTCAGATCATGATCTGGATGTAGGATTTTTTAAATATTATTTTACATAAATTAATATGGTGCTTTTTATGTACTGCCCCTTTAAGACGTGTCCACTGAGTTACATGCATGGCCACGCCACAGGGCTATGCGCCGCAAGCCAAACACTGCAGAAAAAGTATTAGGGGCGTGTCCACCAAACTTGTTTTTCCTGCTGTGGCTGACTATTTTCTATTCATTCTCTGTAGTTCAGCGTTTACAGCGCTGAGCGCCCTCGGCGCTGAAACACTTTGAGCGGTGGCCGCTTTTTGGTGCGGCACTCAGGAGTGGAAAAAGTTCAACTTTTCAGACTACTGTACAGCTGCGCTCATCAATGTCAGACCTTTCTAAGCAGCCAATCAGAATTAAGAAAGGGCGGGAAATAGGCCGCTGGTACAGGAAGACGAGAACGGGAGGTGACGGTGGAGGCTGAACTTTACTGCATCAAACAACCCGGTATTCTTTGATCTGACACTGAAAGGATATCATGATCAAAATTTGAAAGCAAATGCTTGGAGGACCATGTTCGCCTTTGTCACGGTCATATTTCTTACAAGTTTGTTGCGATTGATAATATGGATACTATGTGAATTTGTAGTTTATAACTGCAAAAAGATGGAGTGATACCGCACTGTTGTGTAATATTGTTTAATAATTATGAACTTTGTCAGTAAGCTGTAATGGAGAAGAAAGGAGGAAAAAAAAAACTAAAACCAACCTGAAAGTTTCAATAAACCATGATGTTGATTTAAGGTGGAACTGCCCGGCCCCAATGTATGGTCAATACAATTATGACCTCAAAATGCATACCTCCGCCAAGGCTCTTATCGTCTCACAGAGTGTTGGCAACAATATTTCAAAACTACTGGATGGATTTGGATGAAATTTTCACCAGAGGTGCTTCTTGGGCTACAGACGAATCCATCACATTTTGGTGATGATCTGAGAATGCATACCTCAGCCAAGGCTCTTATCTTTCACAGTGTGTTAGCAACAATACTCCAAAACTAATGGACAGACTTTGATGTGATTTTCACCAGAAGTGGCTCTAAGCCTACACACAAACCCATTACATTTAGGAGGTGATCCATGAGGGACGGAAGGAGCCTTGGTGGAGGTCTGCACTCTCTGAGTGCTTTTCTACTTTTCTAAACAGAAAAAACACACTCTAAATCAACCGTTCTATTGGGGGGGGGGGCATGGTAGTCTAATGTGAATGTGGCCCTGTTCAGTGGACGTAAAAACTGAAATGAGTCCGTGGGTGCAGTCCTGGCCAGAAATACTGGCACCCCTGCATTTCTGTCAGATAATGCACTACTTCTCCCAAAAAACTGTTGCAATTGCAAATTCTTTGATACGCTCATATTTGTTTATTTTGATTGCACTGGAACAACACAAAAAAGCATGGACCAAAAGCCAAATCTGTGGCACACTACAGAGATTTTTTTTTTAAAAAATATGACTAAATAAAAATGTTGACATTATTGAATATTATTGGCATGATTGAATGTAAGAAATAACTGACTTCAATCATTTCAAGCATGTGATGCTTCTTTAATTGGTAATTAAACTTACTTGTAGCAATTAAGAGGTGCTGAAAACATAGCAATCAAACGTGTAACCAGATAAAATGGAGAAAAGCCGACTCAAAATTGGTGCTGTGTGTACCACACTCAGCATAAATAGAGAAAGAAGAGCAGAGAAATGTCAAAGGATCTGAGAACCAAAATTGTGGAAAAACATGGACAATCTTAAGGCTATAAATCCATCGCCAGAGATCTTAATGTTCCTAAGTTCAAAAACTGCAACAGTTTTCTGGGAGAAGTGGCGCGTTATCTGACAGAAGTGCAGGGGTGCCAATATTTCAGGCCATGACTATAATGCTAATAAAGCAGGAAACACATCTTCTCATAGAGAATGCAGGGAAACATTACCTGCACTATTTGAATTAGCTTCCGTGAAATAAATTTTAGGCAGCTGACAGGTTAAAAAAGGAAAAGCTCTGCACTGAAGCACGTATACTGTAAGTCTTTAGACTTATTAAATGTCTTCTGGCAATGGGAGGATGTCCTGTTAAATCCAAATATATCAGAAGAACGCTAGCAATTTTGGGGCAAAATTGGCTATGTTGTTAAAAAAACATGAGGGATGCTTTATTTTTATTCATTTTATTGTGGTATGCAAGACTATATACAAGCTGGAAATAATTATTCTCAGGGTTCAGCCACAACCACTCTGATCAAGTCCAGTTCCTCAGGTTCCCAAAGTACTGGCACAAGGGGTTTTATTCAGTTCAGGTCATTGTAACTTTATTTATCCCTCAAAGAACACTTTGATGGAGAAGCTCATCATAACATAGCACATTACAAAAAACAACCAAACAACTACATATAATCATTTAAAAAGCACAAAACTCAAATGAGTCCTAAAAGCTAAAACATGGACAGATAAAAAAAAAAAAAAAAGGACTGGACAAAATTATAAGAATAAAAATTGCACAGGTTTTGCTATCGTCGTCTCAACTTTTGCCACTAACAAGGTAGCAACCTTAAAACTACAGCAGATTTAAGCAGCAGGCTCAGAGCTGCAGTAATGACAAAGCAATTCTAGATCAGCTGCTGCTGCATGTAAGCATAGTGCACGGTAAGCATTTGGACCAAAGTGGCAGGAAAACCTGATAACTACCATACTTGGCTGAAAATATGGATCAAATCATTAATCCCTCACTTAGAATCAGCTGCAAAACTGAGCATATACATGCACTTCCCACTCAACAGGCTCTCCCCCTCTCGTGTTACCAGTGGATTTAATGTGCTTTGCTTAAGGATGATGAGCGCACTAGTGGAGGTGGAGTGCCCCCAGAAGTGTCGGGTTAAGTGGCTTGAGGCTGTCGACCCTTCCAAGGTTAAAAACATCACATTATGCCTCGCTTTCTCCTGACTGAGCGCGGTGGTTAACTGCCTCATATGTGCTGCCACGCTAGCTTGACCAGTGTGACGTGAGAAAAGTTTGAGCGGTACCAAAAAACGAGAATTTTCTCAGCGCACGCTCATACAACGTGGGCCAATTAATCCCCAAAACAACAGTCTTCACCACTTCACCGCCTGTGGCTACAGCCTGGCCTCGACAACAACTGCTGCTAGAGGTCAATCCACCACGCAGGGATGCAATACGATGCGCGGGCACACGCACAGACACATGCATGTGCTCAACGACACAGGCACCTGATGGACAATTAGAGGTTTACCCATCTGTTTGTCTTCTTTGCTTGAAGCATCCAACAGTGTACCAGCAGCCCAGAAGTCACTCAAGGTTAACTCCCCTGCTCCCTAACAATATCATTACTCTCTCTTTCTCTGGGCCTCAGAAACAACCCCACATATGTAAGTCGCAACGACTGTGGATGCTGACACTTTGCATAGATGCTGCTGTCTTAACTGCTTGTTGATTTCCTCATAGCCTTAAGACATCATTGATTATCTGGCCTCAGTGCCAGCACAGTGTGTGAGCCAGTGAGATTGAGCTGCTAATGTGGGACTGTTTGCTTTCGGGCCCTCAGTTCAAATCTTGTAAGACATTCAGCTAAGCAGATGTGCAAGGCTTTGGCAAACCAAAATGTTTTCCTTTCTCCCTAAAACCCTGCATCTTTTCCCCTGCCTCCCTACACTTCTCCTTCCTGTTTGCCCTATTCTCCATGTCTGCAGGTGGATGTATATCTCTCCAGACGCTTCATTAGTTTCATTAAGAGTCCTTCCAAAAGCTCCTGAAGCTGTTTCTCCTGAACAAAGGACAGATGTGGGGATCTCTATTCTCACAAGCACCATAAAGTTTTTCCTTTAAAAAAGAAACCCATAAACATATGAATAAGGGCTGTGTTTACTGAACCTACGAAGGAAACAAGAACTGTGTGTGGTCATACCTGTGGTATGAGGCGGTCCATCTCAGCGATTCTTTTCCTGTGTGATGGGTGTGTGGACAGCCACTCAGGCAGAGTCCCTCCTTTCATATGGTCTCTGATGTCCATCTGCTGCCAGAATACGGGGCCCGCTCGCACATCTGCACATGCCTAGGAAGGACACATGCAAACACAGCTCATGGAAAAAGAAACGCATACATAATCTGGCATCCCTCTATCTTGTGCTGAGGTTAAATAAAATTACTGGTGACAGTCCAAGTTTAGTTTGACAACAGTGCCCCCTAGTGCTGCACAGTCAGACTACAAGGTTTAAGAGAAACAGCTACAGCAGAGAACACTTTGCGAAATTCAGGGTAATGTGCAGACTAAAGGAAGTTCAATTTATGACTTTTAAGGACTCTTGGTCAAATCTAAGCCCTTACATTCCATATTATAGTTGTTTAGTCAAAAAATTTTGACTGAAAAAGCTAACAAATAACACGACTCTGCATCTGTTCAAGGTGTAGCTACAGTTTTGATTTTGCTATTTGGGCTGTTCCTTTTATCTTTTTTAAAATGTGAAAAACAGCTGTCGTCTCTCACTTTTAACTGTGAAAATAAAGCTTTAATTCATCATATTGTTACTAATTAGAGACAATCTGTAGTCATTTAGAATAAGCAACTCGAGTTTTTTCCTCAGTTTACTACATGTCAGTGAACAAATATAAGGTCATTATTATTTTAAAACACACACACACACACACACACACACACACACACACAGGAGCAGCAGATCTGGGTAATAAAACCTTTCAATTGTCATGCAGTAAAACACTAACAGAAACACTCACAACAGCTCAGAGGCACCAACTTCCCCCAAAACCCCAGATTGCTGTTGGAATTTTCTCGTTTCAATTTCCTTTATGCTAAAATACAAAACAGCTATTATGAATTTGCTAAATGAAATACAGAAATTTGCCCAAGTGGATACAAGTGTATTTTTGATTTTAAATGCCTATATGAATGAAGTCCTTTTTGTTTTATTGTGTTCACAAGGTAGATGTTGATGTCGAAGGTTCTTTAGCGGTAATGTAACAAGAAAAACGGGAAACTTTCCTATAAATTTGACCTTGAATTCACCCATTTTTGAAATGGACTATGGTCCTGACCATTCAGGAGCAGTCACGCTGACATATCAAGAGCTCACGCTGCCTGCTACTGACAGTACCCAATGATAGTCTATAGGCTGAGGGGTAAAAAGGAATGTGATTTTTCAGATCCCTGAAAGATGAATTTCACCATTAATATTCATTTTCATGGATAATTAAGGCCTAATTTTGGATAAACAAATTTAAGCTTTTAACTACCATTGAAGGATCCCCAGACATTCAGTATCTTCTTTCTTCACTCTCAATTCATGTTGTAAGAATTTTGCTGCTCATTAACATTTGTCTGCTCTCTCCCACAGATTGAATCGCCATTGTCTTGTTTGTTCTCTACATGTCTGTCCTTTTTTTCTTCTTCTCTATCCCCTCACCCCCCAGCCAGTCGCAGCAGACGACTGCCTCTCCCTGAACCTGGCTCTGATGAACCAGTTCAACGATGTTGACCTGAATTGAATGTTAGACTCCAATGTTACAATTCTGAAGACCCACAAAGAGAAAAAAAGTTTTAAATTTGCCTTTAAAAGGTTAAGCACGGCATTTGATAGCACCAAATAGCTTTAAACGTGTTCTTCAGCAATTAGGTACTTAACTTTCATTATGTGAGGAAATCACAAACGCCAAACATCCCAGATAAAAATCTTGTATTGCTCAAGCTCTGAAAGTGATGGTTCCTCAATTACCAGCACATTAAACTTGTAGGTTCTTTCATTATACTGCATGTCCACTTCTTTCAGACCTCATGCCTCAAATTCCAAAGTGTACATTCTATTAAAAAGTCTCAATCTAATGCCTAAAACCAATTTAAACAGATCAAAACTAACAGAGTACAAAAATACAGGGAAAACAGAACATCTCTTAAACAAAAAAAAAATGTTAATATTCATACAGTATTTGTCAAGAGAAGTGTTACTTAAGCTAATTTAAAGAGTAAAATAAGTTCACAATACCTTAGCAGCCAACTGCAACCCGACTTCATCTGCCTCAGTTTCCAACTTCCGATTATAGGGACGGTTGAATATCAGCTAAGGGAAAGAGAGCTATTCATAAATGTGTCATAACCACAGGATTTCTGGACACGCTTAATTCTCAAATAACATTCATATTTTTCTCTGAATAGTAATGTCTCACATCCTCAAGCTTCTCCTGCACCCAGTGTTGCAGCATTGCCAGGCTGTCACTAGGGGACAGGGCCCAGATGGCTGTCAGCAGAACAACAGACAGGAGGTCCACGACATGAGACAGGCTGGCCCTTTCTGCCTGTAGAGAAGAAAGCACGTGGGATGTTTAGTGAGTTAGACAGAAGACAACAGAATAGGAAGACAAAAAAAAAAATAAAGGTAAAAAGTTTTTGGGAGGTGAATGAGGTGGCTGGAACATATTGATTGTTCCCATCTACTTCAGCGGAACGTTTACGCCAAAACAGATTTAGAGGTTTTAACTGCCAATCCGATAGCGCACACCTACTGTGCAATACAGAGCCCATCGATGCTCATTCCCTTCATCTAATTAAAATCTCCTTCAAGCATTTCCTCGGAGGACGTTTAAAGTCTTGAAATACCCACAACTTGATTAGACACTTTTTTAGCATAAGAGGAATAGGCTTTTAAAGACAGAGAAAAACAGACATCTGCGGGGAATTAATAAAGCACGACAGTGCTCGGGGTCGACGGGACTTCGGTCATCATAGCACGGAGGATTAGTGACTGTTTGGAAATGGTTGTCAGCAAGTCTTATCAACGGCTGATGCAACAAGACTGCAACTGATGCCACTTGGGCCAATACAATACTGAGACAAACTGGAGTAGGGGAGGGTGATACTGTATAATGCAATATATCACACACACACACACACCCCTATAGGGGGTCCATAGTTTGCATATTTTACAACCTTATGAGACAGAGACCTGAAAGGCTCCCAGTTATAATTTCTACTTGATGTGCCAAGGGCTTATAAAAGACTAAAGTTTGTTCTAACATTTGCAATTAAGTGTTTCAGTGAATCATACTCATACTGAGCAAAGTCTGGTACTTAAGACAGTAAGCCTCTGAAATGTCAGCATATGCTTATAGGTCTCTGTAGACCACAGCACTTCAGTCTCAGGAACGCAACAGGTTTACTTTGACATTAAAAAGGATGATGTAGCATGGGTGAGTGAATAAAACTAAAACGATTGCTCTCAATGAATAAATACATAAAAAGAAAAAAAAATCTGTCAAAATTCCATATGTGGGATGATCACTTTGTTGAGCTTAACTAAGGGCGGACAGTTGTCAAAGTAAAAGGGCAAACAGCAGATACACTTCAACGGTTAGCTCAACAATCACAACAAACAAAAACATGTGTGACTCAGAGACTTTATTCACTTTACAAAATTAATTAGAATTACACTCAACAGAGCAAGCCCACACTGATTCTACAAGCTTGACTTCTGATCTTTTTATCACAAAATAAATGCAAGACGAGACACTGATGTGCTATTCCACCACCAAGTTTGGTGTTGATATCACCAGTCCTTCTTGTCTGAAGAGTCTGGAAAAACAGACAAACACCTGTTGATCCTGTGACCTTGACATTTAATCTTTTGACCCCTAAAGTACAGACAGAGGCACTAGCCCCAAGGCTTTGTCAAGTTTGGTGACCCTAACTTCATTTACTGGTCAGAGTGTGGACACACACGCAGATGAAGGCAGCCACCCTATCCATGCCTTGACATCATGGTGCCTTATTACAAACATAGTTCTGCCTTTAACCTGTTGCACTTCGGTGTACCACGGGCGGACACGTCTCTGCGTCCTAGGGCGCACGAGGGCGTCCTAGTCCTAGGAGGCACTGAAAAAAAAAAAAAAAAGCTGCATTTCCGTTCTTCCACTACAGACACAGCCGCGAACAGAAAGCCAAAGGAGTGCTTTGATTGGTTTAGATGTGATTGACCTCTCATTCGACTAATAAGAGCCTTGAATTGGGTTTCTGAAACCTTGAAGAACCAATGACTGAAAACCTAGCAAGAAGGACCCGCCTACCAACGGCTGTGAATACAGCGAGCCAATTGAAGCACAGTAGTTCGAAAGCGTGCCTCCCTTGCAAAATCTGTTTTGTTTTAGCCGCTGGGTGACACACACGCGTTAGCCAGTCTTTTTTTCTTACTACTGTTCTTATTTGTTTTGAAAAATCGTTCGCCAAAACCGCAATCATGGAAGCGCAAAACCGCAATAATGGAATTATGGTTTGACCGGGTCGCGTGACCAGAACCAAGAGTCCGTAACAAGCGGACCAGCGTCATGTTCATCTGACAATGAGGAAGAGAAGTTCGCCAGCGACACTGCTGTTGTGGTCAGGTAAGTGTTATAAGCTAAATTATTCTTTATCCCTGAAAATTGTAATCAAAAATGACTTTTGACCGATCGGTAAATTACAACTGTGCGTAGTAGACCACGGCGCACCGTGACCGCGGTGCACCGGGCGATGTCCATCCTCTGTAGAGGGGGTGGGGGTGGGGAGTTGTTATCTTCTACATTACAGATATTTTAGTATAATTTTTAGTGCACTGTAGGTTATTTTTTCTTGTAAAAAAAAAAAAAGCCACATTTTTTACGTGGCATGCTTCTTTGTGTGTGGGGGCTTGTTTGTTCATTCATTCATTCATGAATGAATAAACAACCCCCCCCCCACACACACACACACACACACAGCCCTGAGTGTCACCTTTCATTAGAGCCCAAGATCAAGCTTCTATATTGAATCATTCAAAAGTTATAGACATTTTTCCAAACTGTGCCATTTGGCACAATTTGGCACAGTTCAAAAACGCCTGGGAACTACCTGTGAAGAAAGCTGTGTAATATATTCATTTTTTGTGGTATTGTTACAAAATTTTGACCTCAGCTGGATAACACTTGGTTCTACATTTCTGTTGCATTTTCCAGCCCGGATCTGACAGCTGTGTGTTATTTGCAAGCATTTGTATCAAAAAAAACACCCAGGCGGACTTCCGGTTATGGCTGCCACGTAGGACGGACGTGTCTCGCTCTGCTCTGCTCCTGGAGAAAAAAATCGGCAAATAACTCTCTCATTTGGGACAGAACGTATCCCAGCATTTGGGCGAGGATATGTCGGCGAAGCCTAAGGCTGGAAAACCAGGAAAAGGAAAAAGCGAGCCGCCGAAACAGTCCAAATTAACGGACTTTCAGGTCTGTGACGCAGCAAACAAAACTCCATATATGGCGGAGGAGGCTGGCAACGGTGCGATTTCTGCGGGGAATGGCGCAGATGCGCTGATGGCTGCCATGAGTTCAATGAGAGCGGACTTTTCCTCTAGATTTGATGGGATTATGACAGCGTTGGAAGGAATAAGAAAGGAATTGGGTGACTGTGTAGAACGAACGGCGCAGATGGAGCTCCGTCTCGCTAGTGCTGAAGATGACGTCACCCGTCTTCAATTAAAGGTGCGCACTTTGGAAAAAAAAAAAAATCTCTGGAAGATAATATTTTGGATTTGGAATCTCGGTCGAGACAGAATAATTTGAGGCTGGTGGGTCTTCCAGAGGAATCAGAAGGTCGGGACGTATGTTCCTTTCTGGAAAAGTGGATTCCGGAGGTGCTGGGCAGCGAGGAGTTGCAATCAGCAGTGGTTCTGGAAAAAGCACATCGTATTGGCCCACGGAGAGATAAGGGACCGCCGAGGACCTTAATTATGAAGTTTCTTAGCAACAGAGACAGGATGAAGATCTTCAACGCTGCACGTGCTAAAGGAGAGATTAAACACCAGGACCAGCAGGTGCGGTTCTACCCAGATTTGGCCACAGGAATCCAGCAATTGAGGAAGCAGTTTGATCCCGTACGTAAGGAGCTGCGCAACCTTGGGATTCGTCATGGTGTAATCTATCCTGCGAGACTGCTGACCACGTATGAGGGCAGAACCCACATCTTCAAGACCCCAGAGGAGGCGCAGGAGTTCATCAAGAAGATCAAAGAAGAAGAAGCTTGGTGGGATCATGCTTGGTGGGTTCATGCTTGGTGGGAGCTAAGCATGAACAAAATATAAGGTAGAATAATTAAGCATTTGCACAGGCATCTGACTGACTTGAAGTAAATAGTAAGTTTACAAAATATAGATTGTATTATATATTAAAAAAACAAAACAAAAACAAAACAAACAAAAAAAAACTATGATGTACAAAGTTGTTAAAAATTTTGGAGTTAAGTTGGAAAACTACAGAGGAGAGTTAATGTTACGTCATTAAAAGCAGTAGAGTTAGGGTGATTGGGAGGATGAAGAAGGAGTGGCTTAGGCTGTTCCCCGTGGGTGTGGAACGGTCGATGGCTATATCGGGAGACAGAATTTTTCTTTTGATTTTGGGGGGTTTGCCACAAGTGTGGGAAGGGGAAATTTGTTTGTGTGTAGTTTGTAGGATGAATGTTCAACCACTCATGTTTTTGCTTCTCTGTATGAGCATGTTTACACTGCAAGGTAATCCCAAACTCTCTATTGATCATGGACCAAAGTGTTAATCTTAATTTAACTTCATGGAATTGCAGAGGTCTACAAAATTTAAAAAAACTTAAACAAGTTATGAATAAAATAAAAGACATGGGTTCAAGAATTGTGTTTTTACAAGAAACTCATCTGATAGAGGAGGATGTTAAAAGAATTAGGAGTAGATGGCAGGGAAGTGTATTCACCTCTTCATTTTCATCCCGGGCCAGGGGAGTTATGACTCTCATACATAAATCAGTTCCTTTTCAAGTGAAAAATGTAATTGGAGACAAATTTGGAAGATATGTAATCATTCAAGGTTCTTTGCTATTAGAAAATATAAATCTTGTGAACTTATATGGTCCCAATATAGATGATCAGAAGTTCTTTGCTAATTTATTTCTCATCTTATCATCACTTACAGGGCAACATATAATAGCAGGGGATTTTAATTGTACATTGAATCCAGGTGTGGATAGATCAACAGGACTGGATTGTACGCACATTGGATGTAGGATGACTATTAATCATTTTATGAAAGAATTGAGATTGTTAGATATATGGAGAGAAATGAAACCACAAGTTAAAGCCTATTCTTGTTATTCCAGTACCTACAAGACATTCTCACGTATTGATTATTTTTTGATTTCCACAGAATTAAGGTCCAAGATTCAAAACTGCTTTTATGATAACATCGTGATCTCTGATCATGCACCCTGTTGTCTAATATATGTAGATAAAAAATTGACAAAGGAATCAGGTAGATGGCAATTTCAGCATAAATGGCTTCAGGATGAGGAATTTGTCAAGTATATAGAAAAACAGATAGACGAGTTCTTTGACATCAATACTACACAAACATCAGCATGTGTAAAGTGGGAGGCTTTCAAAGCTTTTATTAGGGGACATATTATTAGTTATACAGGATCAAAATCTAAGAAGACTCGAGAGGAGAGAGCTAAATTGGAACATAAAATAAAAAATCTTCAGGAAAAAGTGTATGCAGGAAGTGACCCAAGGTTGGAGAATGAATTACTGATTTTGAGAGCTGAATACGACAAAAAATCAGCGAATAGAGCTGCCTCGAGTCTTCTAAGATTGAAACAATCTTTTTATGAACAAGGTGAAAAATCAGGAAAATTATTAGCATGGCAGATTAAACAATTGGAAATTAAAACACCAATTACCAGTATTATAAGTAACGGACAGGTAGTTATAGATCCTTTAGAAATTAATAGAGCCTTTAGAGATTACTATGAAAAATTATATGATACCAAAAATGAACCTGATTTAACAAAACTAAATGGGTTTTTGAACGAACTATCTATACCGTGTATTCCAAATGAAAACAGGGAGATATTGGAGTCTAAAATTAGTCAAGAAGAAGTTGGGCTAGCCATTGATAATATGAAATCAGGAAAAAGTGCAGGACCAGATGGTCTTCCAGTTGACCTTTATAAAAAATTTAAGAATAAATTAATAAAACCTTTTTTGGAAATGGTTTTAGAAGCATTTCAAAATAATAATTTACCATCATACATAAATAATGCCTTAATTATACTGCTGCCAAAACCAGGTAAGCCCTCTAATAAATGTGAAAATATGAGACCAATAAGCCTATTAAACGCCGACCTTAAGATAATCTGTAAAATTTTAGCAAGACGAATACAAGAAATTTTACCAAATATTATTAATCGAGATCAGAATGGCTTTATAAAGGGTAGACAAGGCTTCCATAATGTAAGAAGACTATTTAATATTATTTATTTTAATAAAGAAGCACCGGATACAGCTCTCCTATCATTGGACGCCGAAAAGGCCTTTGATAGAGTTGAATGGCCCTTTCTTTTTGAAGTCCTACAAAGGTTTGGACTTGGAAATAATTTCATAAAATGGGTTCAAATAATATACAATAATGCTACAGCAGAAATCCTAACAAATAACAATATTTCAAAACCAATAAAAATCAATAGAGGATGTCGACAAGGCTGTCCACTTTCACCTTTACTGTTTACTATGGCAATTGAACCTTTAGCGATAGCGATACGTTTACATTCACAAATATATGGAATTAAAGTTGGACCAACAGAACATAAAATCTCCCTGTACGCCGATGATATAATTTTGTTTATGTCGAATCTAAAAAAATCAATTCCAACCTTGTTGAATTTAATAAAGAATTTTGGGGAAATATCAGGATATAAAATAAATAAAACTAAATCTTCAATATTAATGCTAAATGAGACCCAGAGAAATTACCCAGCCCCTGAGGTAAATCAATTCAATGTTGTAAATCAGTTTAAATATTTAGGAATCCAAATTATGCCTAAGCTAGAATCAGTCGCCAGTGTCAACTATGAAGCCTTAATGTCAGATATCAGTGAGTTAACTCAGAGATGGATGTCACTACCAATGTCGATGATCGGGAGAATCAATATACTTAAAAGTAATATTTTACCTAAAATACTTTATTTATTTCAATACATTCCCTTATCACCACCTTTAGATCTATTCTCAAGAATAAAAAAAAAGTTAGTGGAATTTATATGGAACAACAGGAGGGCTAGATTACGTTTGTCTTTATTATATTTACCATTTGATCGTGGAGGTCTGAAATGTCCAAATTTTATGTTGTATTATTGGTCGGCACAACTGAGGTCTATGACATATTATTTTTCATCAAATGATCTCCCTCACTGGACTGAAATGGAATCATACAATTTACCTTTACCTCTTCCCATATTCATATACTCAGATTCGGCAAAAAAATTACAAAAACAAGTTAAAAATCCATTTGTAAAGCATATGATCAAAATATGGTGTGAAGCTAAAAACTATTTAAAAGAACCACAGTTATTGTCACAATTTAGTCCAATATGGGGTAATCAATATTTTAAACCAGGGAGAGCGGACGCTGTATTTAAAGTATGGAATTTAAAAGGGATACAAAAGATTCAGGATTTATATTTGCCATGTGCAGACAACATAATGTCTTTTGAAGAGCTGAGGATCAAATTTAATCTCAATAGAACACATTTTTTTAAATATCTTCAACTTAGAAACTTTATTCGATCAAATCAAAATAAAGCTCTCACTCGACCTATTTATTCATCCTTGGAAAAAATGATGATGAAAGATAGTAAAAGAAAGGGTATTATTTCAGAGTTTTATAACTCATTGACACTATCTTCAAGTGAAAATTCACTGAAAAGATTAAACTACTGGAAAGAAGATCTGCAAATTGAAATTTCAGAGGAACAATGGGAATTGGCTTGTACAGAAGCTCAAACCAAATCAATAAATGCACGCCTTAAATTGATACATTTCAAATGGTTAATGCGGATGTATGTTACACCGGAGGAGTTAAATAGATATAACAAAAATATACCAGATACATGCACAAAATGCATGGAAAGTAAAGGAACCCTATTTCATTGTTTATGGGAATGTAGATTAATAAGAATGTTTTGGGAAGAGGTGAGGGTAACAACTGAAAAAATAATCTCAAAACAAATCATATTGAATCCTAAACTGTTTTTGTTGGGTCTGTACCCAGAAAAGCATAATTTTAATAAAAGTGAAAGAACATTCATAGACCTCAGTTTGCTTAATGCCAAAAAATGTATTGCACTATTATGGAAAAAGACTCATAGACCAGATGTGACTCAGTGGTTAAGACAGATGTTAACAAACCTTCCATTAGAAAGAATAACATATATACTAAAATCAAAGGAAATTGTGTTTGAGAATATATGGAGACCTTTTATTGATTATGTAAAAAATTTAAACATAACTCTTGAAGAAGAAGGTGAATGATGTGTGTGGACCTTGTAAATTCCAAACTGGTGAACATAATATGTATACTTATGTATTGGATTGTCTAGACTAAACAGAGGAGCATTGTTGAAGACTTGATTTTGTTGGTGGTTGTTGGTGTTTTTAGTGCATTTTTTTTTTTGTAGTACTTTAGTGTTAGTGTTTGATTGTTTGTATCATGTTTGTTAAAAAAAAAAAAAAAGGTTCAATAAAGATATTGTGGAAAAAAAAAAAAAAAACACCCAGGCGAAATTTATTTTCTTCAAATTCAGTATGTTTAGATGACTGTTACTCAGTGGCAGGAGAACCTAGAGAGATTATGACTGTTTTGCCAAAAAATCCAAAGTGTTTTCTTTTAAATGAGACCAACCCCATGAAGATGCTGCAAAGGGTTGAAGAACAGCTTTTGATTTACTTTGGGTACGTTATTTTTAGGCATTTTTAGGGAAATTGACCAGAGTGCAAGGGGTTAAATGCTGTGTCTGTTTTTGTTTGATCTCATAGTCATGCAAAAAATCAAAGACACTTCCTATGTTGAATACAAGGGAATCCTGCAGTTGAAAGAATAACTAAGCTAGCTTTATTTAAATATGATAAATATATTGGCATTAATATTAGTCATTGTTGCAATGTGCACTTGTTGGGGTAATTAAGTAAGTAAAATTTATTTACCCTATCCTAATATTAAATACATCTATAAATTGCTGCTGAAGAGGAAGCAACACTCAGAGTACATTTCTGAATATCTTTAAAGTATTTAACTTTGGAAACCAGGGTTTTAGTGACACCTTCAGCTCTCTAAGTGAACTGCAATCCCATTCTCTCCATTCATACAAGCTCCGTTCCAGGCATGTCGCATGTCTGAACTAGGAGGTTAGAATGACGTCACTTCTGTGTTAACTGTGTTCTGGCAAAACAAGTCAGAAAACCTTGACACTGTGGCGTAACATTATGTAGCTCACATATTCCGCTGCAGAGACCCAAGCATAAAAGGACTTTAAGCTCGCGGTGTGTATTGACATCATGCCTCAGATGGACAATAAGTCTGGACCACCTGCGAACTTGGGAGGAAGTGAGAAGAACTGGAGAGAGAACCTGAAAGGTCTGTCTGACCTCCTGGGGTCAGACAGAGGAGCCAAGAGGACAATGGAGGGATTAAATGTTTATGTGATTCGGTGTTTGATGTGGGGGTATAAATGTATGTGGTTTACTGCAGCTCGCTCTCTGATTTCCTGACTGAGAGAAAGAGCTGTGGGACGTGAGATGGATTAAACCAATACTGAGAAATCATCCAGTCTCATCATTTCATGATTCCCACATTGGTGACCCACACGTGAGATATATGGAAAGGCTTGGAGACCGTTTCTCCGACCCGGATTCACCGGGAACCGCCCGCACGGGCGTAAGCTCAATTAAACTCCCCGAGTTCTGGCAAGATGACCCGCACTCATGGTTCCAACACGTGGAATCGCGGTCCGTGCTCAATGGAGTATCAGCAGATGACATCAAGTTCCATAATGTCATCGCAAGACTCGACAGCCGCACAGCCCGATGTGTGCGGAGCCTGGTGCAGCAGCCGCCCGCTGCTGGCAAGTACGATGCCCTGAAAGCCGCCCTCAGTCGGAGTTTTGTGCCATCAGCCGAGGTGAGGGCCAGGAGACTTCTGGACCTGCGCGACAGAGGAGGACGCAGGCCAACCGTCCTCATGGAGGACATGCTGCAGATGATCGGGGCGGACAACGATGCGTTTCTGTTTAAACACATCTTCTTAAGGACCCTCCCAGCACACGAGGGGTCTCCTGTCCGGCATGAGGTGTGTGAACCAGCAAGACTTCCGCACGCTGGCTATGGAAGCGGAGCGGCTCCTCAACGCCTGCGACGAGCAGGAGACTTCAGTGGCAGCAGCAGACCTCGGCGCGGCGGCCGAGGGCGGTGGAGAGCCAGTGGCAGCAGAAACAACCCCAACGACAACGGCAGCGGCACGGTCCCGAAGCAGAGGAGGGGACGACCTCTGTTTTTACCACTGACGCTTCGCGGAGGAGGCACACAGATGCATCCCACCATGCAGCTTCAAGAAACAGGGAAACGCACGAGCCGGGGGTCGTTAGCAGCTTCGACTCTCGGCGAACTGAACAAGCTGCTGTACCTGACAGACACGAGCTCCGGACGGCAATTCCTCGTTGACACCGGAGCACAGAGGAGTTTCATCACCGCGACCTATGCGGATCGAGTGGCTGGCCCCCGCGGAGACGGGGCAACGGCCGCAAACGGCTCAGCTATCAAGACTTTTGGCGAAAGGACTCTGCGCCTGTCCTTGCATGGCCGCACCTATGAATGGACCTTCATAGTAGCGGCGGTGAGTTTCAACATGTTAGGCGCTGACTTTTTGTGCTCACATGGCTTGTTGGTAGATCTGGTTAATAGACGCCTGGTTAATGCACTCTCTTTTTGTTCCATCCCTTGTGCAGCTCGAGTGTCCCCACCGCCAGTACAGACCAACATCGCCACAGCAGGCGGTAAGTTTCACACCCTTCTAAATCAGTTTCCAGCACTCACAGTTCCCACATTTTCAGCTAAAGTGGCGAAGCACGGGGTGGAGCACTTTATAACCACAAGTGGCCCACCAGTTTTTGCGAAGGCTCAGCGCTTGGATGCAGCTAAGCTCTCCATTGCGCATGAGGAGTTCACCAACCTGGAAAGGTTGGGCATAATTCGCCGCTCGAAGAGCGCCTGGGCTTCCCCCCTGCATATGGTGCCTAAGACTGACGGCTCGTCGAGACCTTGTGGCGATTACCGCAGGTTAAACAATGCCACAACAACAATGCCACAGCACAGGACCGCTACCCAATTCCGCATATCCAGGATTTTTCGGTGCACTTGGCAAAGGCGCGCATTTTTTCTAAAATAGACCTGGTCCGCGGTTATCATCAGGTCCCGGTCCGACCAGAGGACATCCCCAAGACAGCGGTAATAACCCCGTTCGGGCTTTTTGAGTTTTTACGCATGCCTTTTGGCCTTAAAGGCGCCGCGCAAACCTTCCAACGGATGATGGATGCCGTGTTGCGCGACCTCCCTTTTGTTTTTGTATACTTAGACGACATTTTGGTCGCCAGCCCCTCCGAGGAGGAACACGAAAAACACCTCACGACAGTTTTTCAGAGGTTGGGAGCGCATGGGTTGATAATCAACCCAGCCAAGTGCCATTTTGGCGCAGCGCAAATCGATTTTTTAGGGCACCGCGTCTCCCCAGAGGGAGCAGTCCCTCTACCGACCAAAGTACGCGCAGTGGCGGAGTTTCCCCAGCCACAAACGGTAAAAGCGTTGCAAGAATTTTTAGGAATGGTAAATTTTTATAACCGTTTCATACCCCAGGCGGCGCAGCTCATACAACCGTTGTACGCCGCGCTTAAAAAACAGAAGCCCTCCAATGTGATTGAGCGGTCCTCAGAGCGGGAGCGCGCATTCACAGAGGTTAAAAAAGCACTGGCAGACGCAGCACTGCTGGCTCACCCAGACCCATCAGCCCGAATAGCGCTAACCACAGACGCGTCAGATGTGGCCATAGGGGCCGTGGTAGAGCAGCAGGTCGCCGGAGTTTGGCAGCCACTCGCTTTTTTCAGCAGGTCCCTACGTGATGCTGAGCGGAAATACAGCGCGTTTGACAGGGAGCTGCTAGCGCTCCACCTGGCCATTCGCCATTTTCAGTTCTGGTTGGAAGGGCGGCGTTTCACCGCGTTTGTCGACCACAAACCGCTCACTTTTGCAGTGTCCAAAATTTCAGAACCTTGGTCAGGCCGACAGCAGAGGCAGCTGGCCGCAATTTCAGAATTCACCACCGATATACAGCACGTAGCCGGTAAACTTAATGTAGTAGCGGACTGCCTCTCACGAGCGGTAACAGTGCCTGTCCGCGCGGATGCGGACTGTAATGCCGCAGACGCGGAGCGAGGTAACAGCGCGGACGCGCACGCGGCTCCGATGCACATGGGGATAGATTACGCAGCCATGGCAGCGGAGCAGAGCAAAGACACGGACGTGCGCGTGCTCCTGTCTGGACCAACAGGGTTAAGACTGGAGAGCATAAGTTTACAAACCGGTTCACCCCCTCTTATCTGCGACGTATCCACTGGGCGACTGCACCCGGTGGTACCGGCCACGTGGCGCCGTCGCGTTTTTGACGGGATGCACTCCCTAGCGCACCCGGAAGTACGCGCTTCGGTGAAAATGGTAGCGGAGAAGTTTGTTTGGCCGAGCCTGCGCAAGCACGTGAAGGAGTGGGCGAAAGCCTGCATGTCTTGCCAGCGGGCCAAAGTTCACAGGCACACGAAAGCCCCCTTAGAACCGTTCCACATTCCGGCTAAGAGATTCGATCATGTGCACGTAGACCTAGTGGGACCCCTACCGCCGTCACAAGGGTTCACACATCTCTTGACAATGGTGGACCGGACCACACGTTGGCCGGAAGTGGTTCCATTACAATCGACCACAGCGGCAGAGGTGACTCGCGTTTTTTTAACAGCCTGGGTAGCGCGGTTTGGAGTCCCGTCAGATATTACGTCCGATAGGGGTCCGCAATTCGTGTCGGAGCTGTGGTCAGCAATGGCCAGCGGCTTAGGAGCGGCAGCCCACCAGACTACCGCTTATCACCCCCAGGCCAACGGTTTATGCGAGCGTTTTCACAGGTCGTTGAAGGCAGTCCTCAGAGCGTCGCTCACGGATACAGATTGGGTAAACAAACTACCATGGGTTTTATTGGGGTTGCGTTCGGCACCCAAAGAGGATTTAGATGCCTCACCCGCTGAATTAGTTTTTACTCAACCTCTCAGGCTGCCCGGAGAGTTCCTGCCAGCCCATGCGGCACCAGAGTGCCCCCCGGTGTGGGGACCTCTAAGTGGCACGGGAGCAGAAATGCTCCCGGGCCCCGCTCATCACACTTTTCCGCGTGTTTTTGTTCCCAAGGCTTTACAAACGCAGAGTTTGTTTTTGTCAGGCACGACGCTCAGCGTCACAGCCTCCGCCCACCTTACGACGGTCCATTTCGAGTGCTGGAAACTGGGGAGAAATATTTTGTGCTAGACTTGGGGGGCAGGAAAGAAACAATCAGTGTTGACAGATTAAAGCCTGCTTTTGTGTTGCGTGACAAACCTGTACGACCGGCGGGGGTGGCTCGACGCGGCAGACCTCCCAGGGAAGGGCCCCTGGATCCCCCGCAGGGGGCAATTAACCCTTCTCCCCCTCATTCCACAGGTGCGCCGCAGGACGGCACAACACAGGCTGTGAAACCTGCGTACAGCAAATTCGGGAGGAGGTTGAAGCCTAGACTACGGGCAGAGTGATGTGTGTTTTGATCAACCCGTGTAGATTGTGCTGTAGATCCTGCAAAGGGGGGGTGACATATGTTTTATGGCCGTTAGGGTAATGTTGGTGTGTGTCCATTCTTTGGCGTTTCGGGGGGAGTGATGTGGCGTAACATTATGTAGCTCACATATTCCGCTGCAGAGACCCAAGCATAAAAGGACTTTAAGCTCGCGGTGTGTATTGACATCATGCCTCAGATGGACAATGAGTCTGGACCACCTGCGAACTTGGGAGGAAGTGAGAAGAACTGGAGAGAGAACCTGAAAGGTCTGTCTGACCTCCTGGGGTCAGACAGAGGAGCCAAGAGGACAATGGAGGGATTAAATGTAAATGTGATTCGGTGTTTGATGTGGGGGTATAAATGTATGTGGTTTACTGCAGCTCACTCTCTGATTTCCTGACTGAGAGAAAGAGCTGTGGGACGTGAGATGGATTAAACCAATACTGAGAAATCATCCAGTCTCATCATTTCATGATTCCCACAACACTTTTGTTACATACTTGTTAGCAATGTCGACACAAACCACATTAGTGCATGGCAAAAAAACTGTAGCAATATGTTCAGAAATGGAAGTTGAACAAAGAGATGGAAGTTGAACAGAATCAACAAACCAATCACCCAATCAGTCAATCGAAAAGATTACTGTGTGCATGACCAACTACCAGAGACATATAAAACATGAGAACTAATAAATTTTCCCAATTTGATTCTTCAGTCCTACCAGATTCACCAATTCATGTATCTTGAGAGGTCGAGAACTTGTAAATTCCAATCTCTGTTAAGTCCTGAAATGCAGCATTAGACCTTGTCAGAAATAGAGTGAATGGTGCTGCAGTTCATTTTGTGACCACAAGATGTCTTTAATACCCGAGATTCCAAAAGTGTCATGCTGCATCTCTAAATTGCAAAAACCAAGACTACAACGACTCATAATCCAACCACCCATTAAATCAAATAAAAACATTTTCTTGAATTAGGAAGTTCTGTGATTCCGTGCTTTCTGGAAAGAGTCTAAGTAATTCCACATAAGTCTGAGTAGTTGTACAGATCAAAAAACACACTGCAGACTTCCGGTCTGGACGCCATGGTGATAGCAACTTAACGCTGAACCTCCCAGACCCAATCCAAGGAAAACATCTTCAAAATCAGACTTAACGGATTTTTGGAAGAATAAAAATCAAAAGACAAAAACACCATGCCTAACCAAAAACAGAAGAAACTGACATTCCCCAGGTCAGGACGCGCAGCGGCCGCAGAATCTGAACCGGAGGACCTCTGTTCAGGAGACGAGGAGCTGGACCTAGCTAACAAAAAGATTAGCTTGAAATCGCTATTTGATGAATTACGACGATTTCGGGCCGAATTTCATGAATTCAGAGAGGAACTAAAAAGGACGAACAGCAGAATGGACCAGGCCGAAAACCGAATCTTGGAAGCTGAAGAAAGAGTAAAAGTGCTTGAAGATGATTAAACAATTGGAAATTAAAACACCAATTACCAGTATTATAAGTAACGGACAGGTAGTTATAGATCCTTTAGAAATTAATAGAGCCTTTAGAGATTACTATGAAAAATTATATGATACCAAAAATGAACCTGATTTAACAAAACTAAATGGGTTTTTGAACGAACTATCTATACCGTGTATTCCAAATGAAAACAGGGAGATATTGGAGTCTAAAATTAGTCAAGAAGAAGTTGGGCTAGCCATTGATAATATGAAATCAGGAAAAAGTGCAGGACCAGATGGTCTTCCAGTTGACCTTTATAAAAAATTTAAGAATAAATTAATAAAACCTTTTTTGGAAATGGTTTTAGAAGCATTTCAAAATAATAATTTACCATCATACATAAATAATGCCTTAATTATACTGCTGCCAAAACCAGGTAAGCCCTCTAATAAATGTGAAAATATGAGACCAATAAGCCTATTAAACGCCGACCTTAAGATAATCTGTAAAATTTTAGCAAGACGAATACAAGAAATTTTACCAAATATTATTAATCGAGATCAGAATGGCTTTATAAAGGGTAGACAAGGCTTCCATAATGTAAGAAGACTATTTAATATTATTTATTTTAATAAAGAAGCACCGGATACAGCTCTCCTATCACTGGACGCCGAAAAGGCCTTTGATAGAGTTGAATGGCCCTTTCTTTTTGAAGTCCTACAAAGGTTTGGACTTGGAAATAATTTCATAAAATGGGTTCAAATAATATACAATAATGCTACAGCAGAAATCCTAACAAATAACAATATTTCAAAATCAATAGAGGATGTCGACAAGGCTGTCCACTTTCACCTTTACTGTTTACTATGGCAATTGAACCTTTAGCGATAGCGATACGTTTACATTCACAAATATATGGAATTAAAGTTGGACCAACAGAACATAAAATCTCCCTGTACGCCGATGATATAATTTTGTTTATGTCGAATCTAAAAAAATCAATTCCAACCTTGTTGAATTTAATAAAGAATTTTGGGGAAATATCAGGATATAAAATAAATAAAACTAAATCTTCAATATTAATGCTAAATGAGACCCAGAGAAATTACCCAGCCCCTGAGGCAAATCAATTCAATGTTGTAAATCAGTTTAAATATTTAGGAATCCAAATTATGCCTAAGCTAGAATCAGTCGCCAGCGTCAACTATGAAGCCTTAATGTCAGATATCAATGAGTTAACTCAGAGATGGATGTCACTACCAATGTCGATGATCGGGAGAATCAATATACTTAAAAGTAATATTTTACCTAAAATACTTTATTTATTTCAATACATTCCCTTATCACCACCTTTAGATCTATTCTCAAGAATAAAAAAAAAGTTAGTGGAATTTATATGGAACAACAGGAGGGCTAGATTACGTCTGTCTTTATTATATTTACCATTTGATCGTGGAGGTCTGAAATGTCCAAATTTTATGTTGTATTATTGGTCGGCACAACTGAGGTCTATGACATATTATTTTTCATCAAATGATCTCCCTCACTGGACTGAAATGGAATCATACAATTTACCTTTACCTCTTCCCATATTCATATACTCAGATTCGGCAAAAAAATTACAAAAACAAGTTAAAAATCCATTTGTAAAGCATATGATCAAAATATGGTGTGAAGCTAAAAACTATTTAAAAGAACCACAGTTATTGTCACAATTTAGTCCAATATGGGGTAATCAATATTTTAAACCAGGGAGAGCGGACGCTGTATTTAAAGTATGGAATTTAAAAGGGATACAAAAGATTCAGGATTTATATTTGCCATGTGCAGACAACATAATGTCTTTTGAAGAGCTGAGGATCAAATTTAATCTCAATAGAACACATTTTTTTAAATATCTTCAACTTAGAAACTTTATTCGATCAAATCAAAATAAAGCTCTCACTCGACCTATTTATTCATCCTTGGAAAAAATGATGATGAAAGATAGTAAAAGAAAGGGTATTATTTCAGAGTTTTATAACTCATTGACACTATCTTCAAGTGAAAATTCACTGAAAAGATTAAACTACTGGAAAGAAGATCTGCAAATTGAAATTTCGGAGGAACAATGGGAATTGGCTTGTACAGAAGCTCAAACCAAATCAATAAATGCATGCCTTAAATTGATACATTTCAAATGGTTAATGCGGATGTATGTTACACCGGAGGAGTTAAATAGATATAACAAAAATATACCAGATACATGCACAAAATGCATGGAAAGTAAAGGAACCCTATTTCATTGTTTATGGGAATGTAGATTAATAAGAATGTTTTGGGAAGAGGTGAGGGTAACAATTGAAAAAATAATCTCAAAACAATTCATACTGAATCCTAAACTGTTTTTGTTGGGTCTGTACCCAGAAAAGCATAATTTTAATAAAAGTGAAAGAACATTCATAGACCTCAGTTTGCTTAATGCCAAAAAATGTATTGCACTATTATGGAAAAAGACTCATAGACCAGATGTGACTCAGTGGTTAAGACAGATGTTAACAAACCTTCCATTAGAAAGAATAACATATATACTGAAATCAAAGGAAATTGTGTTTGAGAATATATGGAGACCTTTTATTGATTATGTAAAAAATTTAAACATAACTCTTGAAGAAGAAGGTGAATGATGTGTGTGGACCTTGTAAATTCCAAACTGGTGAACATAATATGTATACTTATGTATTGGATTGTCTAGACCAGGGGTGTCCAACCATGTGCCATGGAGAGCCAAGACCCTGCAGGTATTACCTCCAACCAGTGTCTTCAACAGCAGATTTCTGTGAACTTCTTCCCACTGATTGCTGATAAGTGAAAACACCTGCTGAAGAGACTGGGTAGAAGAGAAAACCTGCAGGGTCTTGGCTCTCCATGGCACATGGTTGGACACCCCTGGTCTAGACTAAACAGAGGAGCATTGTTGAAGACTTGATTTTGTTGGTGGTTGTTGGTGTTTTTAGTGCATTTTTTTTTTTTTTTGTAGTACTTTAGCGTTAGTGTTTGATTGTTTGTATCATGTTTGTTAAAAAAAAAAAAGGTTCAATAAAGATATTGTGGAAAAAAAAAAAAAGTGCTTGAAGACTCTATGCTGGATTTACACAGAAAACAGTCAAGGCTGGAGGCTAAGCTAACCGACCAAGAAGGAAGACAGAGACGAGATAACATCAGAATTCACAGTCTGAAAGAAGGAGCTGAAGATAGTTTCAACACAGTGGCGGAATGCGTGGAATCCTTATTGAGAGAGAAGTTGGATATTCCACAAACCACCGATTTGAAGATAGAAAAGGCCCATCGTACATTAGCCGCAAAGCCAGCGGCAGAAGCGCCCCCGCGTTCGGTGGTGGTAAGATTCTCCGATTTCAAAATAAAACAAGAGGTTGTAAGACGGGCTTGGCAGAAAAAAGGATTTATGCATCAAGAGAGAAAAGTCTTCGTGGAGCACGATTACGCCCATGAGGTTCTTAAAAAGCGACGGGAATATAACGACACCAAAAAGGTTCTACGGGAACAGAATCTACGCTTTCAGACGTCATTTCCGGCGAAGTTAAGGGTCTTTTACAGTGAAGAGTCATGTCTCTATAATTCAGCGGAAGAAGCAACAATTGACATGGCAAGAAGAGGGCTCCCGGTAACGGTGTTTAAACCCGCAGCGAATCTGAGCGAGAAGATCAGAGCTCAAACGTGGTCCACTCAGAGACCTTCAAAATCCACGGGCCAGCAGCGGGAAACCCAGCCCCAGAGCTACAAAGATAAGCTTTCCAGTTCCAGGAAGGAATAGCGACCTTTTTGGTTGTTTTTTTTTTCTTTTCAGTCATTCTGCACTTCCATCCCCCCTCCTACAAGGTAACAAACATTAAAGGAGATGCAGAATCAGCATGTGGTAAAACCTTTCATGGAGCAGTTATAGCATTAGAAACAAATGTCTTCTTAATTTAAAGGGAAAAAAAAAAAATCATGTTAAAATAGAAATGTAACAATGACCCACATGTTCTCTCCACACTAACAAATACTGTATTAGAGTGAATGTTTGCTGTGATGGGGGTGGGAGGGTGCACACAATCTCATAGGGTATAGGCATAAAAAAAAAAAAAAAAAAATCATTACAAATTCGGATTGGGATCTGAAATTCACGTTAAAAACATGGGACAACTTACAGGGGTAAGAGAGGGCCCTCAACACGTAACAGAGTTTGAGGAATTTCCCTCAGAGCCTACACTCCATCAGGGCTCTTTTACAGGGTCTTTAAAGAGACCCCAGCTCAGGAAGTTTTTTTGACAGTTTTTTGTTTTAAAGTTTCATACACTATGTTCTTAATGTTTTTTATGTTCTTAATGTTCTTTCAGTTTCTGAGTAGCAAAAAAGAGGGCCACCACACTGTTATACTAAATAAGAAAATACAATGGAGAAACAGGGTGTAACCAAAATAGCCTCATATAATGTAAAAGGGATCCTGAATCCAGTTAAAAGATCCAAGATTCTATGCAAAATGAAAAAAGACAAAGCAGAAATAATATTTTTACAAGAAACCCACCTAACAGACGTGGAACACACTAAACTCAGTAGACAAGGGTTTAAAATGATCTCTTCATCTTCATATAAATCAGGGAGGAGGAGGGGAGTAGCGACATTGATATCAACCAAAATTACATTTGAAAAAAAATCAGAACACAAAGATAAAGAAGGGAGGTACAGTTTGGTAACTGGGCGGCTAGAGGGAGAAGATATCACCCTGCTGAATGTATATGCACCACCAGGGGCTAAATGGAAATTTTATAAAAATGTATTCGACCTAATGATAACTAAAGCCCAAGGTTTAGTGATATGTGGTGGAGACTTCAATCTAAGACTGAATCCATACTGGGATGCAACAGGTAATTCTTCACATCAAAATAACACTCAAAATAGGAAAACTCGGATGCTACTAAAAGAAATGGGAATCTGTGACGTATGGAGGGAATTCAACCCCAATGTAAAAGATTATACTTTTTATTCAACACCACATTCATCTTACTCAAGGATTGATTACTTTTTTATGTTTAATAGAGACACTGGAAGAGTAAAAACATGTAAAATAGGACTGATGGATCTCTCTGACCACAGTCCGATCTATATGGACTTAAACATCCAAAAATACACAAATAATACATTTTCCTGGAGGTTGAATTCAAATGTCCTGAAAGGACCACTGAAAGATGAATTGGAATCAGATATTCTCAGATATTTGGAAGAAAACGATAATGGAGAAGTATCCCCTTTAATACTGTGGGATGCGTGCAAAGCTGTAATAAGGGGAAAAATTATTGCAAAACTGGCAACCCAAAAGAAACTGAGACAAGAAAAACTAATCACACTAGAGTCAGAACTCAAGAACCTAGAAAAAGAACACAAAGACAACACTCATTCTAATGGCTCGCTCAAGATTAAAGAAATTAAAAATCAAATAAATGAGATCTACACAATAGAAATCCAGAAGAAACTTACATTTCTGAAACAAAAACACTATGAAGCAGGCAGTAAATCGGCAAAATTACTAGCCTATAAATTGAGGAAACAACAAACAGAAAGAGCAAGCTACAAAATCAGAGACCCAGTATCAAAGGAAATAAAATTCAGAATTCAGGATATTCTTAAAAGCTTCGAGAATTACTACAAGAACTTATACTCCCACAAAAAACATAAAAACGCATCCGAGACATTCCTAAACACATTAAACCTTCCCCAACTTATGGAATCACAAAATAAAACCCTACTGTCAGAAATACAACCTAAAGAATTGGAAAAAGCAATTATGAAACTTAAAGCTAACAAATCCCCAGGAGCAGATGGCTATACAGCAGAATGGTACAAAACCTTTAAACAGCAATTATCTCCTCTCCTCCTGAAAACATTTAACTATGTCCTCCACACAGGGGAAATCCCCCCCTCCTGGAGAGAAGGGGTCATTGCAGTTATACCAAAACCTGAAAAGGATAAACTAGAATGCTCCAACTACAGACCAATCAGTGTATTAAATCAGGACTATAAGCTTTTTACCATTATCCTTGCCAAAAGGTTAGAAAACATACTGACAGACTTAATTCACTTAGACCAAACAGGTTTTATAAGGCAAAGACAGACACAAGACAACATTCGACGCACTTTACACATAATTCATCATATAAAAAAATATAACTTAAATGCAGTCATATTGGGATTAGATGCTGAAAAAGCATTCGATTCGGTTGACTGGTCTTTCCTATATAGAATCTTATCCAGTTTCAATTTTCATAACAACTTCATTAGAACTATACAGGCATTATATAAAAAACCAACAGCTAAAATAGGGATTAACGGTAATTTATCATCATCTTTTGAGCTGGAAAGAGGATGTCGTCAAGGCTGCCCCCTGTCTCCACTGCTCTTTGCAATCTTCATAGAACCTCTGAGCCAATGGATAAGACAAAATCAAGAAATTCAAGGTATTACACTTGGTCAGAAGGAACATAAAATAGCACTCTTTGCTGATGACATTTTAATATACCTAGGGCAGCCAGACACTTCTTTACCAGAACTAATCTCATTTTTTTCAGACTATGGAGATTTATCGGGGTACAAATTAACCACTTGCACTCTGGGCAATTTTCCTAAAAATGCCAAAAAAAAAAACGTGCCCAAAGTAAATCGAAAGCTGTTATTCAACCATTTGCAGCATCTTCATGGGGTTGGTCTCATTTAAAAGAAAACACTTTGAATTTTTTGGCAAAAAAAACATAATCTCTCTACGTGCTCCGGCCACTGAGTTACAGTCATCTAAACATACTGAACTTGAAGAAAAAAAATTTGGACAGTGTTTTTTTGGATACAAATGCTTGTAAATAACACACAGCTGTCCGATCCGGCTGGAAAATGCAACAGAAATGTAGAACCAAGTGTTATCCAGCTGAGATCCAAATTTGGTGACAATACCACAAAAAATGAATATTTTACACAGCTTTGTTCTCAGGTAGTTCCCAGGCGTTATGGAACTGTGCCAAATTGTGCCAAATGGCACAGTTTGGAAAAACGTCTGTAACTTTTGAATAATTCAATGTAGAATCTTCATTTTAGGCTCTAATGAAAGGTCACACT
Organism: Pholidichthys leucotaenia; assembly: GCA_020510985.1. Lineage (NCBI taxonomy): Eukaryota > Metazoa > Chordata > Actinopteri > Cichliformes > Pholidichthyidae > Pholidichthys > Pholidichthys leucotaenia. The sequence continues at coordinate 416,152,542 of CM035839.1, read as the reverse complement.
CAGGGCTGTGTCTGTGTGTGTGTGTGTGGGCGGGGGGTCGTCCCCCCCCCCCCGCTACCGAGGACCAAATTCGGCCCTCGCTACATGACGGAATACACTCTTTTTTTCCTTGCATGTTTTCACAGCAGCTCCCCCCCCCCCTCGCTACTGTGTGTGCGGGGGGGGGAGGGGGGAACCGTGAACGGACCGTGAACGCCCCCCCTCCTCGCTACAGAAGAGGGCCATCGCTACATGATGGAATAGACTGATATGCTTCCTCCCGCGGACCGGGGAGCGTTCGGACCGTGCCCCCCCACCCCCGCTCCTCTTCTGCAGCGGGGGGGGAAGGGCGTTCACAGTCTGAACACGGCAAATGAACCGTTTATCGCGGCGCACGCACTTCGTGCGCAGTACAGTTGTAGTTTACCGATCGGTCAAAAGTAATTTTTGGATTACAGTTTTCAGGGATAAATAATAATTTAGCTTATAACACCTTACCTCTTCAAAGCAGCAGAGTCGTGGCGAACAGCTCTTCCCACGCGTCAGACGAACGCGACGCTGCTCCGCTCGTGGATCCCGATCAACATAATTCCATTATTGCCGTTTTGGCGAATGATTTACGACTTTTGTCGTCGGCCTCCGTCTAGTCTGCTGGAATGAGTGCAGGTCCCACTTGTGGGTGTTTTCCATGCTGCTGGGTGAGCCTGGGTCTGTAGTAGATTTGTACAGAGTCCTTCTGCAGCAGTAAATATCGCTTCACCCAGCCAGAATTTCTGTGCTTCAATTGGCTCCTGCGTTCACAGTAGGCGGGTCCTCCTTCCTAGATTTTCATTCATTGGCTCCTCAAGGTTTCAGAAACCCAATTCAAGGCTCTTATTAGTCGAATGAGAGGTCAATCAGATGAACTAATCTGTTCGCGGCTGTGTTTGCAGATTTTTTTTTCAGTGGCGCTTGGAGGGCACACCACCTACACCATCACCATCAATATCCTTATCATGCGTCATGCGCACGAGGGCGCACGAGCGCGCTCTCGCGCGCCCTCGTGCGTCATAGGACGCAGAGACTTGCCCGCCCGCGGAACAACGGAACGTAAGTGGTTAAACATGCATAAAACCCAAGTTTTAACATTCAACTATGACCCAAATCATTATTCACTAAGTGAACTCAAAACTAACTGGGAGTTGGAATCTATGAAATATCTGGGGGTCAATATCCCGAAACAACTCAACAAAATTATAACACTAAACTATGATCCACTGGTGACAAAAATAAAATCTGACCTAGCAAGATGGAATATGATACCATTCTTAGGTACTGCACAAAGAATTGAAGCAGTCAAAATGAATATACTTCCACGTCTTCTATGCCTTTTCCAAACAATACCGGTAGAACCTCCCAAAAAATCATGGCAGGAGCTGGACAGAAGGATCTCAAGATTCATATGGCAGGGCAAGAGACCTAGAATCAGATATAGAACCCTACAGCTAAACAAAGACAAAGGTGGGCTCGCACTGCCAAATATCAGGGACTATTTTATAGCTGCACAAATTAAAACTTTAGTAGAGATGTGTAACCCAGTCTACACTGCACAATGGAAGGAGATGGAATGCCAAATAACAAGTGACATCCCCCTACAGGCGATAATAGGGAACAATGCTTTATCTAAACTCTTGAATAACACTAACCCATGGATAGAGACCCCGCTAAAAATTTGGTTTAAGATAGTCAGAGAGAATCAAGCTAAAGAGCCCTATCGACTTCTGCAATGGATTGCCTATGATCAAGACTTTACCCCCAATAAAACAGACACTAGATTTAAAGAGTGGAAAGAGAAAGGGCTGATAAAATATTACGATTTCTTTAAGGGGCAAACTTTAAGAAGTTTTGAAGATTTGAAAAAACAAGGTCTAATAAATCAAGATCTTTACAGGTTCTTTCAGCTTAGACACCACATAAACAATATACTTAAAAAGGAGGATTTGGAAAGGGCCCAGTCAGGTGTTCTGAAGGTCTTCTTAATGGCATATAAAGGGATCCCAGGGATCAGATACATTTCTAAAATATACCAAGGTCTTCAAGACTTAAAAGGAGACAACACATCATATATAAAAGAGAGATGGGAAAAAGAGGGGAATTTCACTTTACAATTGGAAATATGGGAAAAGCTAAATAAACAGCAATGGAAAAGTACCTCATCCCTGCAGAGGAGAGAATTTGGATGGAAAAACTTGGTAAGATTTTTCAGAACACCTGCACAAAACAAATTTACCCATAAGGGGTTGAACTGTTGGCGCTTGTGTGGTGAAAAGACTGCAAATCATTTTCATGTGTTTTGGTCATGCCCAGTTATCCACCAATATTGGACCAATGTACAGACAATATTGGGGAAAATATTCAAAATAACAGTTCCCTTTTCTTTTGTAACTTTGTATTTGGGTTTATTACCGGACTCACTGGAAAGACGAGGAGAAAAATACTTATTCAATGTTTTAATATTGGCAAGTAAAAAAGCCCTAACTAAAAAATGGATGCTGAAGGACTGTCCTACACCTGAAGATTGGATTAACGTGATTCAAGACATTTACTCGATGGAAAAGTTGACATTCGCACTGAGACAGGACATGGATGGGTTCATGAACTTTTGGCAACCCTGGATCGCATATGTGTCTTCCATTAGATCTAATCTTTGACAAATACCATTTCAATAATGGTCCCGCTCTTTGTTCCAACGCTACTCAGATGCTCTTTTACTTTTAATTACTTAATTTTCTGTTTGTTTTTTGCTGTTCTGTTTGTTTGTTTATTCGATTTTTTTTTTATTTAATTCTCTTTAATTTCACTTTTTCTTTCACTTTAAAAAAAAAGGGGGTGTTGTAATAACTATCCTACCAATGTTGTCAAATAGCAAAAAAATAAGGGAACATGTGATGAAAATGTAAACAATGCAATGCTGTAATGACCTGTATACCCTTTACAAAAACTTAAATTAAAAAAAAAAAAAAAAAAAAAAAAAAACACACACACACTGCAGCAGGTTATGTACTTACAGCATGTTCCAGTATTGCATGAGCCATCTCATGTCCCAGGATAATAGTGAGCTGATGAATATCTGCCACAGCCTCCAGCATCCCAGTAAACACAAACACTTTGCCATTCTACACAAAGACATAACAAATATATAATTTGTTTTGTGAATATACTCTTTGCAGCTATACAATTTTGTACTATAGTTGTCCAAAAAGACTCAATTATTGGGCAAAATTTATTTATACTTTAGATCAGGGATGTCAAACTCATTCTATTCTGGGCCAAGACCCTGCAAGTTTTACCTCCACCCAGTGTCTTCTAAAGGTGATTTAAGTGAATTTCTTCCCACTGATTGCTGATTAGCAAAAACACCTGCCGAAGAGAATGGATTGAAGTAAAATGTGCAGGGTCTTGGCCTGAAATGGACTGAGTTTGACATCCCTGCTTTAGATGAATGATGTATATTGACATCAAAATGTACGCAGCAGAAGGCACAGCCATCTTTACACATACAAAGGCCCTGGACTGAATAACCAAACCACATCTTGTACAAAATATTAAAATGGGAAAGAGTTGTTGAGGCCAGGTTAAGAGGAGAGGACACAATCAGCGAGCAGAAGCACGGTTTCATTCCAAGAAGGAGTACTACAGATGCAATGTTAGATTTACTTTGCTCCCAGAGTGTTGATGGAGAAGTATAGAGAAGGTCAGAAGGAGTTGCACAGTGTCTTTGTGGATCTAGAGAAAGCATATGATACGGTGCCAAGAGAGGAACTGTGGTACTGTATGACAAAGTCAGGAGTGGCAGAGAAGTATGTGAGGATGGTGCAGGACATGTATGAGGACAGCGAGATGGTGGTAAAGTGCGCTGTAGGAGTAACAGATGGATTCAAGGTGAGGGTGGGGTTACATCAGGAATCAGCTCTGGGCCTCTTCTTGTTTGCCATGGTGATGGACAGGCTGGCAGACAAGGTCAGCCAGGAGTCTCCATGAACCTTGATGTTTGCAGACGACATTGTGATTTGTAGTGAGAGTAGGGAGCAGGTGGAAGAGAACCTGGAGAGGTGGAGGTATGCTCTGGAGAGAAGAGGAATGAAAGTCAATAGAAGCAAGACAGAATACATGAGTGTGAATGAGAGGGAGGCAGGTGTAACGGTGAAGATGCAAGGAACAGAGGTTTTGAAGGTAGATGAGTTTAAATACCTGGGGTCAATCATCCAAAGCAATGGAAAATGCACAAGAAAGGTGAAAAAGAGAGTGCAGACAGGGTGGAGCGGGTGGAGACAAGTGTCAGGGGTGATTTGTGACAGAAAGATAGCAGCTAGAGTGAAAGGGAAGATTTACAAGACAGTAGTGAGACCTGCAATGATATATGGTTTGGAGACTGTGGCGATGACAAAAAGACAGGAGGCAGAGCTGGCAGAGTTGAAAATGCTAAGATTCTCATTGGGAATGACTAGGAGGGACAGGATTAGAAATGAGTATATCAGAGGGACAGCTCAGGTTGAATGGTTTGGAGACAAAGTAAGAGAGGTTTGTGTTCCATCAGATGTTTAAAGCTAATTTTAACCCTCTCCTGGACACTATAAAGAAGGATTTAAACAGGTGGTGTTCACTTCCCCTATCATTACTTGGCAGAGTGTCTATTATTAAAATGAATATCCTGCCCAGGTTACTGTACCCCCTACAGATGATTCCAGTATTTATAACTAATAAGGTTTTGACGTTACTCAGTGGTTGGTTGAGTGATTTTATCTGGAATAAAAGGAAGCCGAGGCTAAAAATGCTGAAATTACAACTTCCAAGTTCAGTGGGAGGTTTGGATGTTCCTAACATTAAATGGTATCAAATAGCATCTCAGCTAAGGTTTATAGCAGAATGGGTTAAAGATGATCCTACTTCTGTTTGGTTGGGTCCTGAAAAGTGACAGGCCTCCTGTTCACTGTTGGGCCTTTGGTCTTGTAAGAATTTAAAGTCAGTTAGAAATCTCTGTGATAATAATCCTGTAATTTGGAACACTTTAAAGGCCTGGTTTATGACATGAAAACTTGAGGGAAGATCAGATTTAACTATTTCATTAATCTCCATTCAAGGTAATCCTGACTTTGTTCCTGGTATGATGGAAAGTGCTTATATGGACAGTTAAAGAAAACTTATGATCTTTTTGATGGTGCATTGTTATTATCATTTCAACAGCTTCAGGAGAAATTTGGCCTTTCCAGACAGAATTTTTCTAGATATCTTCAGATCCGAGATTTCATCACTAGAAAGGCCACGAACTTTCAATGTAAATGCCACAGTGTCTGCAGCTGAGTGGTTACTTCTTTTAGGCCCAACCAAAAAATTTATAACCCGCTGTTATAGTGCCTTAAGTCAGTCAGATGTGTTGAGTGTGTCAATTATGCAGGATGTTAAACAGAAATGGCAAAGTGAACTTGGTGTAAACATGAGGATTCATGCGATGCAATCTGGGAGTGTGTCAAGAAGATCTCAATATGCAATCGTGCAAGACTATTGCAATACAAAATTTTACATCGCTTGCAAATCTCTCCCAGTAAAAGATCTAATATGAACCCCCAGCTTTCACCCATGTGTCTGAAGTGTAAAATCTCAGTTGGTACCTATACTCATTGTGTTTGGTCTTATCCTAAAATCCAAGCATACTGGCTGGACGTTGTACAAGACATGAGTCAGATATTTGGTGGAAATGCAGACATGGATCCTTGCTCTTTGCTATTGGGATACCCAAACCAGGACTTACTTTTTGGAAGCTTTGCCAGACTGTACAATATCCTTGCATATGTTGCAAAAAGGAATATTTTTTTTTGTCATGGATATGTGACAAACCGCCAACTAAAACAAACTGGCATAAAATTATCATGGAGTGCTTCCCTTTGGAATATTTAACATGTCTACTTCATTCCAAAAGGGACATTTTATGAAAATATGGACTCCATATCTCAAATTCTCTAACCTTACGGTGGTAAGGCAAGTAACTTGAACAGAGTATGACTTCTTTTTTAACGGACCTTGTTTGAAGTGCTGTGGTGGACACGTTCCTCTGTGTAAGTGTACAAGTGGAGGTATACATATGTGTGTACATGTTTGAGTTTCTAGTTGAGCAGTATAGCCTTATTATTTTTATTTATTTCAATCTCTGATTTTGTGTAGATCAATGTTGTGCTGAGCTGTTTTTCCTGTTTTGACTGTTTGGTATTTATTTGTTGTGTGTAAAACAAAAGGGAAAGAATTCACTAAATACACTGGAGGAAAAAAAAGGAAGAGAGGTTTGGACATGTGCAGAGGAGGGATAGTGGATATATTGGACAAAGGATGCTGAAGATGGAGCTGCCAGGCAGGAGGAAAAGAGGAAGACCACAGAGAAGATTCATGGATGTGGAGATGGAGGAGATGGAGAGGGTTGGTGTTACAGAGGAAGATGCATGGGATAGGGTGAGATGGAGGCAGATGACCCACTGTGGTGACCCCTAAAAACAGCAGCCAAAAGAAGAAGACAACCTGTGTTTATTTGCTAAAAACTATAAGGTAGCATTAAACTAACCTGGAATGGCGGCCTAGTGGTAAAGCATCTGCCCCGTAACCGGGAGGTTGTGGGTTCAAGCCCCAACCAAGTCATACCAAAGACCATAAGAAATTGTACTTTCTGCTTTCTAGCTTGGTGCTCAGCATAAACAGAATGGGGAAAGGAAAACTGGTGATCCAACCACAGGGGGAAGCCTGAGTAAACGGGGAGGGTTGCGTCAGGAAGGGCATCCAGAGCAAAATCCTTGCCAAATCAAATATGCAGACTCATAAGCCACTGTGGTGATTTCAAATGTCTACACTGTGAACTGTATGTATTAATAGCTTTATAAATTAATGAATTTTCTTCATTTATTCACTGCACTTACTGGCAGGACAAAGGCATTGATGGCAGGACTCTGCACTACATGGGAGCTCCAAGTAATTTCAGAAACTTGCGGGATGTCCTTGTTCCTTTGTGCCAGGTGTTGCACTACCCGCTCCACCACCTGGTGACGAGGGTCAGTGACTGGGACCAGCTGCTCCGCAAACTCCTCCATGTGCTGAAAAACAGAGACAATGACAAACATTTACAGTAAGAAATAATTCCACATTGTCCAGCTAGACTTCACCCTGTGACACACTTCACAATCATCGTTTCTCTCACCGCCTCTGAAGTGGCATCTGCTAGTTGTATGAAGTCCTCTCTGTTGAACACCAGGATGCGTCTCCGTCCAGTCAGCGGACAATTGTCCAGGTGGGTCAGGATTAGGAGGGCTATGATCAACACAGCAACGCCCACCCCCGTCACCAGATGCCAGCGGTGCTGATAGGCCCATTCACGCAAGAGGAGTCGGCGGCTGGCCGGCAGAGAAATCCACCACTTCTTTATTCTCCTGTACACAGAGAGGCACTTTTGGAATTAAATTATGAAAAACAAATGAAAATTTTCATGATATTCTACTTTTTTAAGATGCACCTGTATGTATATCAGATAATATGCACTATGCAGTCTCACGAAATATACACTAATATTCTCCCAGTGTTGAACAGAAAAAGAGATAAATAAAATAATAATGTTCAACTCCTTTAATGCTGGGAAAATTTACACTACTGGAGGGGAAAAAACATCAGAAACAAAGTTTCCAATGTGAAATGCAAAGACTGAGATCAATCATTCTGAACAGGCTTGGCCTTGAAAGAAGCAGGAAGACAAATTAAAAATGGACTTACAATACTGCAATACGTAGAAAATATAAAAATACACAACTTCTGTGTGAGTGCCTCAAAGGGGTTTTAATAACTGGGCCCAAATTTTGAGATTAAAAACATTGTTGGAGGTGTCTGTGTAATACAAATTAATAAAGCTTCATTGATGGCATGCATCATGGAGGTTTATGGTTGCCAAATGAATGCCATCAATTTCACTCTATTACAGTAATTAATTTGTACCAGACCAGTTAATTAAAACATATGGGATGACAACAACTCAGACAGCAGTTTGTTATTTAAATTATACAATAACTTGTTGATAAAACAATTAGTGTAGTCATTATGTAATGGCATATTAAGAACAATTACGTAACGTTGGGTGTAAAAATAGTACACAAGTTACTGACTCTACTTTTTTTTTCATGTGTATGTTGAAGAAAATTATTTTCTTACATTAAATCAGTACAGCATTGTGACTTTTTTCTCTAAAAATGGCCATCAACTGGAAAAAATTCAACTAGAATAGAAATTATCCGACTTTTGATGAACAAATATTTTCTTTCCTAGTTTGTTTTTATACTATCATTCAGAGTATTGTAGGGCTTTTCACAGAAAAAAATGAGTTTTAAACCATAAACTTAAGCACACTTTTAAAGTACTTCAAGCAAAAAAAGAAAAACTTATACTGTAGTTTATGTGGATTATGACTGCTGCTACAAACATGATTTAATAAAAACTTTAAAACAGTCATATTATGGAAATGTATTGCCTGTGATTTCTGTAACAATTTATTGGGTGTGTTCTCTTAGACAAAAATTTTTTTTTACCATCCTGATTTATCTTTTCTGTAACTCAGGTTTTTAGAGGTTTTGATATAATCTCTTATATCCTACATCTCAGCACATTTGTTGACATATGGCAAGATTTAAGAGCAGCAGTGCTTATGTGCATTACAGTCCAGTTCATAATAACCTTACGTATATCAAGGCTGTAAATGAGGACAAACAAAATAGTTTCTAATGTACAGCTTCTACAGAGTAAACTAGCATATGCTAGCACTGCTCCCTCACAGCAAGAAAACTGTGGGTTCGCACCCAAGAACTGGCCAGAGGTGACCTTTCTGTGTGGAGTTTGCATGTTCTCCCCACGTTTGCGTCGGTTTCTACTGGGTACTCCCCATTTCCCCTCACAGCGTGCATGTCAGGTTAATTGGCACCAACTGGGAATTCTAAAATGTCCTTAGGCATGAATCTGAGAGTGAATGGTTGTCAATAACTCTGTGATGGACTGGCAGTTTGTCCAGGGTGCACCCCGCCTCTCGCCCACAGACACTAGGATAGGCTCCAGCCCACCACAACCAGAAAAAAAGTATTTTTGTGTATTGTCAGCAATGGTTTTTGCCTTGGAACTTTCCCATGGGTGCCATTTTTGCCCAGTCCCTTCCTCATTGTCAAATCATGGACCAGCATCCAGACAAGGGCAAGTGAGGCCAGCAGTTATTTAGATGTTGTTCTGGGTATTTTTTTAGGAAGTGGCTATGGGTACGGAAGCTGTATCCCTACACAAAATGTCTATTGGTACAGAAGAGTTGACAATCTGACAAAACCTTTCCAGATTGACTCCAGCCTGTTGCCGGCTGTGGCGTAGGTGAATAGTATGGTTGGGCTCTGATCAGAGAGTTGCTGGTTTGCACCCTGCTCTCATCCCATGTCTACACCATTTTACTTGGCATGAGACGAAATTTAGAAATAAAATTAACAATTTAGCCTTCGGTTTTGGGAGGTGAGGTTAAAAGGTGGTAAATAGATATTAATAAAAAAAATTGAAACAAATAAATGCCTTAGATTTCCGTACCTGTAGCATGCTGCCTTTATGATACAGTATTAAAAGAATGTACTGGCCAATCGGACTCAAGCCATATCTGCAGCAAGCATTCTTGCGGTTCTGTACCCATAGCCACTGCCCTTTTTAAAATTCATCTGTCCTTGAATGCCTTTAGATCGTGGCATGTCAGACAGGTTCTATCTGTTTCCATAATTCAACAGGACTGGCATCAGGCCTGGGTGCGGCATCAAACTCAGCTTTCCAAGAAATGTGGTTACATGCCCTTTACACAGGGGTGAAGCTCATTGAGAGATGAGAGATATGGGCAATTTATGATATGTCAATGATCGTCAGTGAGCTCCACTTTTGACTCAATCCAAAACACACAAGGATCTCCCAAATGATCCCAAAGATCAAAACTGGCCCAATCTCTGAACGATCTCTGTGCCTTACTGAGTTAATTCATTATGTTGTGGCTGCACATGGCCAAAACATAATGAGCAGCATCTTAGATAAGAACAAAGGGCAGGGTTTCCTTGGAGATAACAGGAAGCTGTGAAAGTGTGATCTTTTGTATGTCAGAGACTGCTAGGAGGATGTTAAGGGATTAAGGAAGTGCATGCAATGTGATCTTTGATGTGAATGCAATGTGACCTTTGATATGTAGAAGGACCTGAGTATTTAAGAGAAGAGTTCTGTCTGAGATGTCCTCTTTTTTCTACTATGCTAATGTGTGAGATGTGAAATAAACTGCCTGAGACAAACTTGCCTCATCATTTACACACTCCACAATGTAACAAAGGGGGTAATTACTTTTTCACACAGGGACAGGAAGGTTTAGTGTTTCCCCTTAACAAATGAATTCATCATTTAGAAACTGCATTTTGTATTTACTTGGGTTAGTTTTGTCTAATATTAAAATTTGTTTGATGATCATCTGCAACGTTTGTGTGACAAATATGAAAAAAAAAAAAGAAAAATCAGGAAAGGGGCAAAGGCTTTTTCACAGCACTGTAGGATTTATACCTGTTCAGAAATAGGAATTAAAAAGCGTGCCACCTACCTGCCCACTAGTAAGGCCGCAAGCTTCTGCAGAGGTTTGAGAATCATCAATATCACCGAAGCAGGCAGGGCCCTCCTGGGTGCGGAGGTGTGGAAGAAGTGGAGTCCGCACTGTCTCAGGACAGAAGCACGGGCAGGACACGCACAGGTGTGGGTAAAAACTGGGACACATGGCCTCCCGCTGCTGCAACTGAACGACAAAGACGGTCCAGTTGCTAAGGCGCTCCGTCGTACAGCGACGGTGGTTGTTGGATAAAGGTTTTGAGAGCATGGTTTATTCACTGCACCGGCAGCTCGTCCGCAGACCCGCACGTTTCTTGCCAGAAGCGCAGAAACTGACAAGAAGCGGCGGCCGCTCCTGAGGAGACCTCCACAAAGCACAGCCATGAGTCCTAAAATTTATTAACAACTTACACACAGCGGCCAACTCAGCGCGGTTTCAACCAACTTACTGCTCCCCTAACAGGAGACATCGATGCCATTTAGAGGGGCGACCCTTTTAAACTCTTCAGTTAAGTTTGGTTTTGTCAGCCGTCAAAGTCAGTGCCAACGTTGGACCCTAGCGACGGTCACCTTGGTTACCAACGTCCAGCGGGTGCGCTACTCCAAAAGTTGAATTAAAAAACCGCACCGTTAACACATCGAACCACTACATCTCATTTATTTGCCGTACATTATTAATATTAAGAAGCACGACCTTAGCGGAACTTTCGATGTAAACAGTTCGCCTCTTTCGGGTGTGAAATGACTCCCCCGGAAACACATTCCGCACTGAGGTTCCGGACAGGTGTTACGTCATAATGGGAAAATTATGAGAGAAAGGTCTGATTGTATTCCTTTAGAACACAAAATAATTCTACCCCATGTGGTATATAATAATAATAATAATAATAATAATAATAATTCAACGTTTTTGTCTTCAGTCTTCTTTTTAAAATTTGGAGAACACATTAGCACTTTTTACGTAAAGAAAGGCATATCTTTTTTATATTAAATCTTTTTTAAGCTTTGTTAATTTTGAGCACTTTTCCTATGCCAAAATAATCCATCCATCTGACAGATGCTGCATAATATAATTATGATTAAACAGCAGAATTGTTGCACAGACATGTTTTGCAGTGGTTACAGTAAAACACTAGCATTAAAAATGTGCAATTTAAAGTAGCACTATGCAGCCTTCTTGTTTCCAGTAGGAACAAAGAAAACACTACAACTATGGTGACTATGACCTCAGTCGCAACAGCCAATTACAGGATGGTTAGTTGTTGGTGGCTACAGTAGAGCCCTGTGATTGGCTGATATGACTCAGGTCATAGTGGCCATAGTTGTAGTCTTTTCAGTGTTCCTACCAAGAACAGAACTGCTGTATTGTAGGTGAGGTGGGCATACTCAGGCTATGGGGGACGTGATATTCACCTGGTCAAAAGTTGATGTATCATCAAAATAATTTTGGAAACATTATGTTAAGGTGAAAATCTTACATAGTGTTGCTTTAATCTTAAAACCTTTATTAAATTACCCTTTATTGTCATTCAGCCAATCATGTACAGTAGAACAAAATTGTGTTTCTCCTATCTACAGTGTTAATCACACACACCCCATATGTAGAATCAGAAGGGCCGCTGCCATGCAAGGCGGGGTCACAGATTTCCCTCCTCCATTCCATTATTGCTGAGCACCAAGCTGGACGGCAGGAAGTTCCGCTTTTATATGGTCTTCAGCATGACCCGGCTGAGATTTGAACCTCTGCCTCCCGGGTGTGGGGCGGATGCTCTACCAACTGAGCCACCACTCCGGTGGTATAAGCTTGTATATCGGGGACACATTCAGGATTTGAATCCTGGAACTCTCACACCCAAAGTGGGAATCACACCCCTAGACCAATGAGCTCCTTTATGCAGTGTAAATTTTGTTTTTTCTCGTGGCGTAGTAACATAGACACAATGGAAAAAACTGTTTAAGGAAAAGTGATGAGCATCAACTGGGTTTTCTTCAGACTGAAGTTTGGCTTTTTTAAGGTTTTGAAGCTTTGGAATTTCCTAGCTGGACCAAAAAAATAGGAACGTCTTGGGAGGTGGACTAGATCCATACACTTTAGGTCAAAGTTAATGAAAGACGTGAATTGGATAGTTCAAATATAGAAGTTACCGGCAGTTGGAATTATTAATTCAGGATTAAACCTCAGCAGCAAATTTCAGATTGTTTCACCATAATTTAAAAAATCCACCAGCTGAATATACACGTATTTATCAAAATTAGACACAAACAAGTATTAATTCCTCTTTAAACCCGTTTGAATTTTCTCAGATTCAGCTATTAATTGTGTAACCCTTCCTGTTCTTTGTAAGAACACAGAAAAGATATGCATCACATTTTACAGGCTGAGTCCCAGTAATCAGTTATAGGGCACGGCTTGAATCAACTACTGACAAAGCAGTCTGTGATTAGTTATTGGGACTCAGGCCATAAAATGGCCCAGTTGAATTCTTTTCAGTGATCCTCCAGAAACATAACGTTATGTAGCCTATGCTTTTTTTTTTTTTCCTGGAACCTTGAATTCACAAGCTTAACAGCTTTATTGTCAAGTCTGAAGGCTCTCTGGACAAGCCTCAAAGGGGCTTGTCCAGGATTTGAAACCAAGACCTCTTGCACCTTAAACAAGAATTATACCCTAGGCCAACAAGCCCTCATTGGCTTTAGTTCTTCCCATCCACCCTGTGCCAACAAGACATGGTGATGGAGCAGCACTGCGTTTTGTTAATTTATATTAAATCCAAAGATGTGGGCCGTCTGTATCATTCAATGCTTGATCACTCACCCTGTTGAATTTAGGAGTAGTTCATTAAAATCATAAGTTGTAGAGGACACGAGCCCAGAAGAGGCTTCAAGGATGACACCTGATTTATCTTGGCAAAGGTGATCAGAAACTTCAAACATTAAACGGTGGCCAAAATTTGATAGAAAGAAAATGCATTTTTCCTCAGTCTTAGGTCTCTGACTTCATCTTGTAAAACTGACAAATTTTGCTTGCATATTGTTTTTGTACTGGAGTAATGGCCTAGGCCCTAGTGGATGAGCAAATGCCCCACAGCTGGGGGATTTTGGGGGTCAAGGCCCAGCCGGGTCATACCAAAGACCATAAAAGTGGTAGTCTTCCAGCTTGGTGCTCTTTGTACTGGTCCCAAGCCCGGTAAGTGGGGTGGGTTGCATCAAGAAGGGCATCCAGTGTAAAATCCTTGCCAAATCAAATATGTGGACCCATGATTTACTGTACTGACCCTGACAGGGAGCAGCCCAAAGTGTGTTGCTTGTATATTCACAACCAAGTATTGTACATTGACTTAAACACCATGTTTCACTGTCTCCCATTCTACCCACGTTTACCCAGTATGTCACATGCCACACCAGAGACAATAAAACACTGGACTTATTCTATGCAAACACTAAGGAGGCGTACACCTCATCACCACTCCCCCCACTTGGGAGATCGGATCACAGCTTGGTTCATCTCCTGCCGGTGTACAAACCCCTAGTGCACAGACAACCTCTGGCCATGCGCACAGTGAAGTTATGGTCTGAGGAGGCAATGGACGCTCTAAAGGGCTGTTTTGAAACCACCGCCTGAGAGCAGCTCTGCGATCCACATGGTGAGGACATCGATGGCCTCACTCACACCATCACGGACTACATCAGCTTCTGTGTGGACAACACCGTACCCACCAAGACCATACGGTGTTGCTCGAACAACAAACCCTGGATCAACCCTGAGATGAAAACACTTCTGAGAGAGAAGAAAAGGATCTTCAGGTCGGGGAACAGGGAGATGCTGAAGTCCGTACAGAGGGAGCTGAGGAGGAAGATCAGAGAAGGCAAGGACAGCTTCAGGAAGAAGATGGAGGACAAGCTGCAACAGAGCGACATCAGCGGGGTCTGGAGAAACCTTAAAACTATCTCTGGGCTCCAGAATACCTCCCCCCAGGCCACGGGGGGCAGGGAGTGGGCGAACAATCTGAATCTGTTTTTCAATAGGTTTGACCAACCGCCCTCCCCCCTGACTGCACACCAACCACTGCTGCCTCTGAAGACATCAAGTCCTGCTGCCCACTCCACCAACACCCCCCCACTCCCAACACACAGCCCCCCAACCTGACCCTCACTAAGACCCAGGTGAGGACGGAGCTGAGGAAGATCAAGGCGAGGAAGGCGTCGGGACCGGACGGCATCAGCGCAAAGCTCCTCAAGTCCTGTGCAGACCAGCTGTGTGGGATTGTGGAGTACATCTTCAACCTGAGCCTGAAGCTGGGGAGGGTACCACAGTTGTGGAAAACATCTTGTGTGGTACCTGTACCAAAGACTTCCCATCCCAAAGATCTGAACAGCTACAGACCAGTGGCCCTGACGTCCCACATGATGAAGACCCTGGAGGGACTGCTCCTTGCTCACCTCCGCCCCCTGGTGGGACCAGCGATGGATCCACTCCAGTTTGCCTACCAGCATGGCATTGGGGTGGAGGATGTGGTGATCTTCCTCCTTCACCGTTCTCTGTCCCACCTGGAGAAGCCCGGGAATGTGATGAGGATCATGTTCTTTGACTTCTCCAGTGCTTTCAACACCATCCAACCGATGATCCTGAAGGACAAGCTGCTGTGCGCAGGGGTGGACCAGCACCTGTCATCATGGATCCTGGACTACCTCACAAACCGGCCTCAGTTTGTGAGAACCCGGGACTGTGTGTCCGACACGATCATCGGTAGCACGGGGGCCCCCCAGGGAACGGTTTTGGCTCCCTTCCTGTTCACCCTTTATACTGCGGACTTCTCACACAACACAACACACTGCCATCTACAGAAGCTCTCTGACGACTCTGCGATCATTGGCCTCATCTCCAATGGAGATGAAGCTGAGTACAGAGGGCTTATCCAGGACTTTGTGGACTGGTGCCATCAGAACTGCCTCCAGATCAATGCGAGGAAAACTAAGGAGCTGGTGGTGGACTGCCGCAGGCAAGGACAACCCCTCACAGCACCAGCAAATATACAGGGAACAGACATCGAGATGGTGACATCCTATAAGTACCTGGGTGTTCATCTGAACAATAAACTAGACTGGTCACACAATACTGACGCACTCTACAAGAAGGGACAGCGCAGGCTGTTCCTACTGAGGAGACTCAGGTCTTTTGGTGTACAAGGGGCGCTGCTGAAGTCATTCTATGACACGGTGGTGGCATCAGCCATCACTTTTGGAGTGGTCTGCTGGGGCAGTGGCATCACAGCAGCCGATAGGAAGAGACTGAACAAACTGATCAAGAAAGCTAGCTCTGTCCTGGGGCAGCGCCTTGACCCAGTGGAGGAGATGGGAGAGAGAAGGATGGTGGCTAAACTGTCATCTCTGCTGGAGTCCGAGTTCCACCCTATGCAGGACATACTGAATGCACTGAGGAGCTCATTTAGCAGCAGACTACATCATCCCAGGTGCACAACCGAGAGGTTTCGCAGGTCCTTCCTACCTATGGCTGTCAGACTGTATAACCTAAGCAGGGCTGCTCGCAGAGATAGCAAAAAGACGTAACAACCTAATAGTATTGAATGCAAAGGACGCAATAGACTTACACAATGGTCCCCTCCGGTATACAACTAGGAAAATACCGGTCGCTATGGAGGGTGAGAATATGTATGGGCACATAATCATACCATGTAGGATAACTAAGTAGACGGTTGTGCTGTTTCATTCCATCTAGCTACAATGCTCCGCACTGTGTGTGTTTATATATTTATTCCATCTAGCTACAATGCTCGGTGGCGCAGTGGTTAGCACTGTGGCAGCAGTTTTACCCTCGGCCGGGGGATCGTGGGGACCGTGAGATCGTGGGTTCGATCCCTGCCCCCGGCCAACAGTGATCTGTGTGGAGTTTGCATGTTCTCCCCGTGTTTGCGTGGGTTTACTCCGGGATTTCTCCGGTTTCCTCCCACATGCCAAAAACATGCAGGTTAGGGAGTTAAGGGGCGCTTGCGCACGCAGCTGGTGGTTTGTCACCAGTCTGCAAAACAAATGTACCTACGGGTACAAAATAAAAAAAAAATGCTCTGCACCGTGTTTATATATTTATTCCATCTAGCAACAATGCTCCACACTGTGTGTTTATATATTTACATATTTATTCCATCTAGCTACAATGCTCCGCACTGTCTATATATATATATATATATATATACAGTATATATACAGTATATATATATATATATATATGTACATATGTATACTCGCTGCTCTTGTTTTTTCTCTTGCCTTCTGATTGTTGCTCTGAGTGTTGCTATCCCTGTGCTGTTGCAATCCTGGAATTTCCCCATTGTGGGACTAATAAAGGCTCATCTTATCTTAGATAAGTATTTTTACATGATGCCACCCTGCAATCCTTATTTAGCAGCTTGTTGCAGGTGTTCTTTACTCCCCACTTGTATTTATATAAACTATATATTTTTCTGATTAAAAATTCATTAGTAATAAGCAGCCAAAAAATATAGATCAGGCTATTCAGCTATGTTTAGGAATTAAATAACCTCAAACAACTGTAAAGTGGTACTGACTGCATAGAAATAGAACCAAGTAATACATTTATACTTTGTTGGAAAAGGATTTTCTGTGATGACTCCATTTACTTTAGACACTTAAATTATATTCACTTCAATATTTTTTACACTGTAGAAGGGCTACTGTTACTGAAGTAGAAAATAATTTATGTTTTTTTAAAAGCTGCAAAACCATGTATATGGAACAACAGAATATTGTGCAGTGCAACTTTTAAAAGAAAAATCATCTATATTAAAGGCACAGGCCCCGTGACTGGTTCAAATGTGAACCAATCTGAAAATGCCTAAGCCAATGGGGAAAAAAATGAATTATCTGCAATGAATCCAGTATTTCTTCCCTACTGAAAATAAATTGCATTTTGGATGGCTTTTTAATAGAGTTGAAAAAGTTTTAAAACACTGCTGAAAAGGGCAACCTATTAAAACCATGACAAAATAATATATCAGTGTTACACCAAATGAGGATATAAAATACCATGAAATATGAAAATAGATTTTTTTTATTCCAAACAGTAAGCAGAATCTCTCTCTCACACACACACAAAATGTGATTAAGTTGGTAAAACTAAATGCATTTCCAATAACTGTAACATCTGGTTAAACTCTGATATAGTACAGGTATAGACACCAGCTCTGCGGTTTCTCACAGTAAATAATCATGTTCTGAAGTCAACACAGAGCCAAGATGCAACACTGGGCTGCCCTTCGTCTCTGAGCTCCCAGCTTCTTCCTGGGAATTCTCTTCATTTATCAGTTGAGTAAGCACGAGGTCATCTGAGCCCGTTGATTTAAATGGGATATTAAAGCATTCTTCTTCTTCTTCTTGCTTCGTCGATTGTTGCTTGGAAATAAAGTCTGACAGGAAAAGGTCCTGTATCTGGGTGAGGAAGGGTTCTCCCTCTTCATCTGGCAGGGGTTCCAGGTACCGTGCAAGAGATGCTAGCATCTAAAGTGAAGAAGGCAGCTCAAATTAATCAGATGATAAAGAGGGTGTAAATCATTTACAGATGTGCAGGACTAACATGTCAGACTCACCTTCTCAAAAAAGGTGAGATGGGAGTCTCTTCGGAATGATCTGTTCATCCGCACACTCCTGACAAACAGCAAAACAGTTCAGAAATGGCACCAGAAAATGTTCCTTGAAGAGCCCCCCCCTTTATGTTCTTTTTTCCACATGTTGACACAGCTTACAGAGCTGTGAATGAATGGTCTGCGATATGTTTTCATCAAAACATAACAGTATTTAATTACTGCAGCAATGTTTTACACAAGGGGAAGAAGCTCTCCTCAAAACAACATTTTATGGCATATTGCTTTAAATATGTGAATGAGCCTCAGTTCATCTTGCCCTCCCACTTTGTTTCCCTGAGAACTTTTGTGATGGCAATGCCATATTTTAAGCCAACTGCTGTTGGACCAAGTCACACACTAACAAATACTGACTAAATACTGTATGAGCATTTAAAGGCCCAAATAAAGGATTATCAGAGACAAGTGCATAGTTTGAGTGGTTGATAGTCTATGATGATCCCTGGGGTGTAAAAAGCACAGAAACAAACATGAATGAGTGAATCGCTAACTCTGCTAATGGCAGCTAACAGATGCTAATAAAGGAGAAGTCTGGTCCAGAGAATATTAAACTATAATAAAATGGATTATAACGTTGTCTGTGAATAGAATATGTGTTTGATAGCTCGGGATGGGTTTCTAGCAAGAATGGATAGAATTTATAGAAAAGACAAATGGTTGTCTGGCAGCTAGGCTAGCAGACTCATCTCTCAGTTTGTACCCCGTAGGTTGACCTCGAGGCGGCTGTGGCGCAGGTGTAGTGTGGCCGACTACTGATCAGAGGGTCAGGGGCTCGATTCCCGGTCTGTCTGCAGTCTGCATGTCAAAGTGTCCTTGAGCAAGACACTGAACCCCCAGTTGCTCCTGGTGGGTCAGGACAGCGCCGGTGCATGGCGGCTCCGCCACCATCAGTGTGTGAATGTGTGTGTGAATGGGTGGATAGCAGGATCTGTAAAGCACTTTGGTCATCTAGAGGTGAGAAAAAGCGCTATGTAAGTGAACGCCATTTACCATTTAAAGTCAGTCAGAAATTCCAGCTGTAGCCTTTTAGACCAGCAAGCTTAGCAGCCCAATATATCCAGCTATCATAGCCAATATGTAGTAAAACAAAATAGTAGTAAAACAAAATAAGCCAGAGTGGGGTGAGATATACATGGACACTTCTGATCATGATCTTAAGACCAGTGGAAAAATTACAAGTATTTGCATTTTGCACTGGTGGATCGTAACCGGATTGTAAGTAGAGCTTCAAAATGCAAAAAGAAGAAATAGGAGCAAGAGACACTTTTTTGACGGTTTTTTTTTTTTTTTTTGGGGGGGGGGGGGGTGCTATGATCGTAAACTTTTGATCAAACAGTTGATGAAAAGCCTGCCTGACTTGAAAATGTAGTTTTCAATAAATTGCCTACTGTACTATTTTTTTTTCTCTTGCTCCCATTGCTTCTTATTGCATTTTGAAGCTCTACTTTCAACCTGGTTATGATCCACCTGGTTATGGTTCCAAGGTTGTCATAGCCAGGAGTGGAGCTGGGGATAAGCTCCCAGCACTCAAAAAATGCTCCTTATGGCATGCATCTCAAATAGCCTGTGACAACCAAGTCCAACTCCTGGCCTGCTCATGTGGCTTAGCTTCTAAGGCCGGCGGAACTGCTTCTACTGACCGGAGAAGGGGCGAAGGCGAGTCTCTGGTGCCTTCAAACCAGATGCTTTGAGTAGATGGGACTCGACTACCTGGAAGAGTAGTCCATCTAGGGCAGGGGTTACCAACGCGGTGCCCGCGGGCACCATGTCGCCCGCAGGGACCACATGTGTCGCCCGCAGGCCTGTTCTAAAAATAGCACAACTTGCAAGTGAGCTGCGTCTAAGATGTAATTTTTTCTGCCGCTATTTTTTATTTTATATTTTTTTATATTTTTTTAAAATCACACTTGCATTTATATAGATTTTAAAATGACAATGTCTTAAAAATAAAAAAAATGAAAATATGTTTATTATACATAAAGTTAAGGTGAACTCTGACCTAGTTCAAAGGTCAGTATTGTGCGCATGACAAAACCTTCGCGCTTGTGGAGCGTAAGCTAGCGGGCAGTTAAGATGGTGAACGCAGTGCGGTTTCCAAGCCCAAAAACATGGCAAAAAAAAGACAGAAAATTTATCATTTTCAAAGTGAGCGGGAGGAAGAGTTCTTTTTTACTACCGTGAAAGGAAGCTGCGTGTATTTCATTTGCGGGGCGATGGCGAAGCGCCACTTCACTACCAACTCTTTTTTTTTTTTTGGACTTATCTTGTACCCGTAGGTAGATTTGCTCTGCAGTCCGGTGACAAGCCACCAGCCGCTGCGTGCGCAAGCGCCCCTTAACTCCCTAACCTGCATGTTTTTGCTTTAAAAACGAGAACATGCACCACCAGAACTTGCAAACTCCACACAGATCACTGTTGGTCGGGGGCAGGGATCGAACCCACGATCCCCGGGCCGAGGGTAAACTGCTGCCGCGGTGCTAACCACTGCGCCACTGTGCATATAAGCACTTTCAGTGCTGTTTAGCTTCTCATGAAAGGACAGTGCTGGTTGCTCAAGCATGATTCTTGGCAAGAACTGTATGGATATAATTCCAGAGAAGAAGAACACACAAAAGTGTGTTTATTAAATGTAACAGATTTTGAGCAGAATTGCCGCAGATTTGTTCAGTTAAAAATGTGATAAGATTTATTTAATATGAAAGTTGTTTTTTCTTAAATGTTGCATAACTTTTTCAAACATGGTTCAACATAGTTCATGAATTAAAAGGGTTTAGTTTTTTATGGTTAAAAGGGACTGGTGAAAACTGGACATTTTTTTATGAAATGTAGAAGTGATCATCTGAACAATTGCTGAGATTAATAAAAATAAAGTGTTGAATATTGATCTTGTCTGTTACCCACTCTAAGTTATTTATAATTATTTATTTATGTATATATATACAGTATATACACACACACACACACACAAACAATTTGTTATTTTAGAGGAGTGTGTCAAGCTGGTGCCCTTCACATGACTCGATACCCATGAAGTAGCTCTTGGTTTCAAAAAGGTTGGTGACCCCTGATCTAGGGGAAGGAAAACCCTGATTTCAAACTTCTGCTGCCTTGCGGCATACCTGGTCATGGGAGAGGCTTCGGGAGTCAACCCTGAGGTAAAATCCAGAGTCGGAGCCCCTAAGGCAGTCCATCGCTGATTTAAACTTCGTTCTGGCAGCTCCTGCAACGGTGCTGGTGCCAAACTGTTACAGCCTTGCTGTTTCTTTGGATCCATCAGCGACATGGAGAGGGGGGACATGCTACATGGACAACAGCCTGTCCTCCATATCTCATTGCCCAGGCTAGCATCCAGCAACACTCACCAACACAAACTCACACCCTACACCCTGGAGAGGTCACTCCAGCTTCGCTTGCAGCGTCAACACAACACGGGGGACAACAGTTCCCGATTATAAGTCATTGCTCGATTGGCATAGAGCTTGGCGCCAGGGGTTGTTCCCGATGGTGGGAGGGATCCTTGGATCTCACTGGACAACTACCGCCCGCCTTAAGCTGGGCAGTCCCCAGCCAATAAGGTGTTGTCCCGCCGCAGTCTGCCATCCTCATTGGGTGCATGGGGATTAGGAAACGTCCAAACAGCAGATTGCAATCTTCACACCAGGAAATAAAACGATGAAAGAAACCAGCTTTGAAACTGGGATGTTGGAACATTCGCACAATGATGACCGGACTTTCTGAAAACCTTCAGGACATCAGTGACTCCAGGAAAACAGCTGTCATAAATGACAAGCTCAGGAGGCTGTATGTAGACATTGCCACCCGTCAGGAAACGCGCCTTGCTGACTCAGGCACGCTGAAGGAGAAGGACTACACATTCTACTGGCAGGGGAAAGGCTCTGACAAGCCAAGGGAGCATGGAGTCAGCTTTGCAGTGAGGAACAACCTGTTGAATATGGTAGAGCCAGGCAGCAACCGCGCAGAGCGTCTCCTCACTCTTCGCCTCAACACCACCTAATGCCCAGTCACCCTTAGCATGTATGCCCCAACACTGTCTTCCACACCGGACACAAAGGATGAGTTCTATAAGAAGCTTGCATCCATCATCGCAAGCATCCCCAGCAAGGAGCAACTTGTTCTCCTGGGTGACTTCAATGCCAGAGTGGGTGCAGATCATGACTCTTGGTCCTCTTGCCTTGGACAGTTTGGTGTGGGCAAAATGAACGAGAACGGCCAACGACTGCTTGAGCTTTGCAGCTACCACGAATTGTGCATCGCTAACTCCTACTTCAGGACCAAGCCTCAGCACAAGGTCTCTTAAAGACACCCACGCTCAAAGCACTGGCATCAGCTAGATCATTTCCTGGTCAGGCGTGCTGCCATCAAGAACGTCCTCCACACACGCTCTTACCACAGTGCGGACTGCGATACAGATCACTCCCTGGTCTGCTGCAAGATCAAATTACAGTCAAAGAGGATCCACCACTCAAAGAAACAAGGGAACCCCCGCATTGATGTCAGCAAGATGTCTCAACCAGACCTCGTGGAAAAGTTGCAGAGACCTTCGAGAAGGAAATGCAAACCTCACAGCCTAGAGACTCTGCCAGAGAGACATGGGAAGTACTGCGGGACACGATGCACCGCACCACCTTGGCTACCTTTGGGAAGAAGTCCTCCAAGTCTCACAACTGGTTTGAGGCCAAGTCCACAGAGATGACTCTCGTCATCAAAGCCAATCGCGCCACCCTCGTATAAGCGGTCACCCAGTGAGAAGAGCCTGCAGATTCTCAGGGCTGCCAGGAGCAAGGCTCAGCAGACGGCCAGGCGTTGCACCAACAAATACTGGACAGAGCTCAGTGAAGACATCCAGACAGCTGCTGCTACAGGCGACATTAGAGGGATGTACAATGGCATCAAGAAGGCGCTCGGACCAGTCCAGAGCAAGACAGCTCCCCTCAAATCTTCCAATGGGGTAGTAATTACAGACAAGTGCCAACAGATGGAGAGATGGGTAGAACATTACTCCGACCTCTACTCCAGACAGAACACAGTGTCCCCCACAGCTCTTGACGCCATCGAGTGTATGCCAATCATACAGGAGCTGGATGTAGAGCCAACCATAGAGGAACTTAGGAAGGCCGTCGACAGCTTGGCCTTAAGCAAAGCCCCAGGCAGTGACGGGACTTCCCCTGGACCTGATCCAACACTGCAAGACTACCCTCCTGCTCCCATTGCATGAAGTCCTCTGTCAGTGCTGGCAAGAAGGGGCTGTACCACAGGACATGAAGGACACCAAGATCATCACCCTCTATAAGAACAAGGGCAAAAGAAGTGACTGCAACAACTACAGAGGCATCTCTGTACCGCTGCACGGTGGCGCAGTGGTTTAGCACTGTGGCAGCACAGTTTTACCCTCGGCCGGGGGACTGCGGGGATCATGAGATCGTGGGTTCGATCCCAGCCCCCGACCAACAGTGAGCTGTGTGGAGTTTGCATGTTCTCCCCGTGTTGCGTGGGTTTACTCCGGGATTTCTCCGGTTTCCTCCCGCACACCAAAAACATGTAGGTTTAGGGCGCTCGCGCACGCAGCGACCAGCAGCCGGGGGCTTGTCACCAGACTGCAAACCAAGTCTACCTACGGGTACAAATAAGTAACAAAAAAAACAAAAAAAAAAATCTCTCTACTCAGCATCGTCGGCAAAGTCTTTGCTTGGGTCATTTTGATCCGCCTGCAGAAGCTGGCAGAACGTGTCTACCCAGAGTCGCAGTGTGGCTTTCGTGCTAAGAGATCAACGGTAGACATGGTCTTCTCCCTCCGCCAACTCCAGGAGAAGTGCAGAGAAAAGCAGATGCTTCTGTATGTTGCCTTCATAGATCTCACCAAAGAGTTCAACCTCATCAGCAGAGATGGCCTGTTCAAGATTCTGCCAAAGATAGGCTGCCCACCAAAGCTGCAGAGCATGATCGAGTCTTTTCACTCAGACATGAAGGGGACTGTGCAGTTCAACGGGAGTTCCTCCGACCCCTTCAGCATCTGCAGTGGCATCAAACAAGACTGTGTCCCTGCTCCCACACTCTTTGGGACATTCTTCGCCGTTCTCCTAAAGCATGCCTTTGGCACTGCAACTGAAGGAATTTACCTACGCACCAGGTCAGATGGCAGGCTGTTCAACCTTGCCCACCTCGGTGCCAAGACGAAGGTTCACGAAACGCTCATCAGAGACATGCTGTTTGCTGATGACACAGCAATTGCAACACACACCCAACAGGAGCTGCAGACACTGCTGGACCACTTCTCACAGGCTTGCAAGGATTTTGGACTCACCATTAGCCTGAAAAAGACCAATGTCCTGGGACAAGACACTGAATCACTACCTGCTATCACCATTGATGACTATGAACTCAATATTGTCCACCACTTCACCTACCTTGGCTCTACCATAACCGACAACCTCTCCCTTCACACAGAAATAGACAGGAGGATCGGGAAGGCAGCTACAACACTCGCTCGTCTCACAATCAGAGTGTGGACAAACCCCAAGCTGTTGGTGAAGACTAAGATGGCAGTGTATAACGCCTGTGTCATCAGCACACTGCTGTATGGCAGTGAGTCATGGACAACATTTGCCAGACAGGAAAAGCGACTCAACACTTTCCATCTGCGAAGCATCCGCCGCATCCTGGGCATATCCTGGCAGGACAGGGTAACCAACACAGATGCCTTGAAACGCGCGGGACTTCCCAGCATGTTCACTCTCCTCAGACAGCGCAGGCTGTGCTGGCTAGGCCATGTCCACCGCATGGACAATGGGCACATCCCAAAGGACATCCTGTATGGAGAACTGACATCTGGGAGGAGATCCACTGGTCGCCCCTAGCTCCGGTACAAAGATGTCGTTAAGAGAGACATGAAGGCCACCGACATCAACACAGAGATCTGGGAGAGCCTAGCAGGTGACCGTGCAAAGTGGAAAGGGACCCTGAAGCAACACCTGAAATCAGGGGTGGAGAAAATGATGAGCACTGTTGCAGAAAAAAACAGCATGCAGGAAGGAAAGCAGCAGCTCCAACAAACCACAGACTACACACAGGTGTGACCTTTGCGATAGAGACTGCCACTCTTGCACCGATCTATTTAGCCACAGACAATGCTGCTTCAGGCGAGCAGACAACCAGAACCAGGATGCTTCACTCATGGTCAACCCTGACGACGGAGGCCTAAGAAGATGATCCACCAGTGCAAAATGTGAATACTCGTAATTTCCCCCCCCCCTTAAGATTTTGATCAGGAGTGTAAATGGTAAAATGGTAAATGGCGTTCATCTCTAGATGACCAAAGCGCTTTACAGATCCTGCTATCCACCCATTGTCTTAATATTTTGTAGGAGGGGAGAACTCCTGCACAGGTGGACTGTGGGTTTTCCGACTTTCTAGAGCATATCATAGATCATACAAAAACCTACATAAACCAATAAAATAATGGGAAAACCCCAAAAGCATAACAGGGGCTCTTTAACACAAAGATTAGATCAACATATAGACATGTTTTAGCCACTGCAGCAGTTTGTCTCACTCACCCGGGTGCCTGAGAGTATTTGTTGATGATCCACTGAGCCCTCCTCGTCATCTGCTCCCAGTCTGGGATGTCTTGTGATGACAGGAAGTCAAATTTGTAAGGCAGTTCTGCAGAGGAACAGACAAAGAGACTCAGCCAGAGGATAAACTGTGTATACAAAAATCATTGACCTACACTGTCAAAGGCTTTTGTTTTGAAGTTTGGAGCCATGTCTTAAGAGTGCATGTGTGTGAAAGTGTATGCATGTGTGTTGGGACATACTCTGGGGACCTGAATCTTCAAAGGTCTCCTTCACCAACAAGCAGGTAGTTTGGGAGTGGGGGGAGGGGTTGGCTGGGTCATACGGACTCACTATCATCCCAATAAAAGGGGCTCCACCACGTGAGAAATAATTCTGGAATGATCCATAAAACATAAAATAAATTAAGACCACAGGTCCACACATGAATCCTATGTGTGGATTTCACTCCGGTTCATTTTTACCTGGAACTGGTCCTGCGTGTCTATGTCTCGGACTGAAGGGTTCGGGTGGAAGGAGGGATGTGAGTGGTACCAGCCCACCACACTCAAGCCCAGGGATGACAGCACATCACAGGCCTCTGTCTGAGACACCGGGTCCATCTCACACTGTACCCCCGTGCTCATGCTGTTACATGGCTCTGCTGCACAGATCTAAAACCAAAACCAAGTTTTTAGAATAGACCGTGAAAGAAATCCTGTTTAATCTCCCCGCTGCCCCAGACCTCCTTTCCTACCTTTAGTATTTTTGCTTTTTCATCAAAGGTTCCACCGAGAAGACCAATGACTTCTACTCGTGAAACATGGGCATGCTGAAAGCACCACTTTCAGTCAATTATCAGAACAAACAAGGAAACTGTTTCATAATAAGTCAAACAAAATAACATTTGGTGAATTTGTGTGCACTAATAAACATTTAATTCCTTGTAAATTATCTCACTAACCACTGAAAGAATGCATGGCTGACATACCATATCCATGATTAGAAGAGTCTCAGCACACACAATGACCTGAAAAGGTTCCTGAAGAAACATCAAAGACGACATGATTAAGTTTTTGGGGGGTTAGAAAAATGGGCTAGAAGGATACAAAAATGTTAACACCATGTTGCCTCTAAAAAAAAACAAAAAAAAAAAACATGAGCAAAACAGTGCTGAAGGTTTATGTTTCTTCTTCTTTCGGCTGCTCCCTTTAGGGGTCGCCACATCGGATCATCTGCCTCCATCTCACTCTATCCCTTGCATCTTCCTCTGTAACACCAACCCTCTCCATGTCCTCCTTCACTACATCCACGAATCTTCTCTGTGGTCTTCCTCTTTTCCTCCTGCCTAGCAGCTCCAACTTCAACATCCTTTGTCCAATATATCCACTGTCCCTCCTCTGCACATGTCCAAACCATCTCAGCCTTGACTCTCTTACTTCGTCTCCAAACCACTCAACCTGAGCTGTCCCTCTGATACTTATTTCTAATCTTGTCCCTCCTAGTCACTCCCAATGAACATCTTAGCATCTTCAACTCTGCTCCATCTCCTGTCTTTTTGTCAGCATCACCGTCTCCAAACCATACATCATAGCAGGTCTCACTACTGTCTTGTAAATCTTCCTTTTCACTCTTGCTGCTACCTTTCTGTTACAAATCACCCCTGACATTCATCTCCACCCACTCCATCCTGCCTGCACTCTCTTCTTCACCTCTCTTGTGCATTTTCCATTGCTTTGAATGGTTGACCCCAGGTATTTAAACTCATCTACTTTCATTACCTCTACTCCTTCCATCTTCACCGTTACACCTGCCTCCCTCTCATTCACACTCATGTTTTCTGTTTTGCTTCAACTGACTTTCATTCCTCTTTTCTCCAGAGCACACCTCAGCTGAAGGTTTAGGTTTGCATTGCTTATTAATAACTTGGTTCAGAAAAATGTGATGCATAATTTATATTCAAGGAATAACTGAGAAACAAAGCAGCCAAACTTAACTAAATCTATGTAAATTAACCTAAAAATGCTCCTTTGAAATCTGCTGTTCTTTGCTGAATTTGTAACATTGTGTCTGGTTTTAAAACAAATCTAAATTATAACAGAACTTCTATCTCATCAGTGGGAACCGCAAACATATGAGCCTTATAAAGAAGGAAGAAAAAAAAATCAGCTGAGTTCCAAGTAAAAACTTGCACAACTTTTTTCATTTAAAACATGCAACTTTTCTTATTCTGGTCAATTTGCAGCTTTTTCCTTGCATATTTCTCTTAAATCTGCAGTTTCCCTCATATATTAATAACTTAAAATGTTTGACTTAATTTTTGTAAGTTTGTGACTTAAGTTGTAAATTTCCATTTTCTCTCTTGTAAAATTGCTTTTATTTCCACCTCCAAGTCTGAGCGCCTCCCCCAACACACATACACATTTCAAACTTTTTAAATGTATGAAACATGTCTGAAAAGGGTTTCAGCCTCTTTGCCTACAGCAATAAAATATTTTTTGCACTCATTTAAATCAAGGGCCTCTTCTGAAATAAACTGACGACCCAGTCCATAAAAAGTTTGTGTTCTATAGTCTGAGATTTCAAAGCTGGTTTACTACACTATTCCATTATTGCTCCATTGTAGGTTTTACACACTGTTCTGTATAATTATATGAAACTTCTTTGTTGTTTTTCATTGCAATTATGCTTTTGCCACAGTTTCTGTATTTCTGCCTTTAGTGAAGGTGAGCCTGAATTGGTGTCTTGACTCTTTACAGTCAAATATGATTGCAAAAAGGCTGGTTTAAAAGACTGAGGTCAAAAATAACTGTTCACTCATAAAATGAGATATAAACACATTAACATGAGGTCAAATGGTTACTGAGACTGTTGTAACATTTAAGGGCAGGGTTATCAGAGACAATAAGATGGGCACTGACCTTTACATCCTCTTCAAAGGACCTGCAGGAAATCAGCTGGAAGGGATCAGAAGACCTAGCAGAGAAAGTGGGATCATACAGTTGAAACCAGAAGTTAAAATACACTGTAAAAAGAATCTTTTTTTCCCCCCTAACTGTCTGACATTAAATGAGACAAAACTTTTCCTGTTTTAGGTCTGTTAGGATTACCAAAATTATTTCTATCTGCTAAATAATTTTATATTTGCTAAACAATTTATTACTTTCTTCAAACTCAGAAGTTTATTTACATTTATCAAGTATTTGGCAGCACGGCTTTTAAACTGTGTGACTTGGGTCAACCGTTTTGGGTATCCTTCCACAAGCTTCTCACAACAGTTTGCTGGAATTTTGGCCCATTTCTCCTGACAGAACTGGTGTCACTGAGTCAGGTTTGTAGGCTGCCGTGCTCACAGGTTTTTTTCAGTTCTGCCCACAAATTTTCCATGGAATTGAGATCAGGGATTTGTGAATGCCACTCCAAAACATTGACTTTGTTGTCCTTAAGCTACTTCGTAACTTATTTGGTGGTACGCTTAAGGTCATTGTCCATTTGCACAATTATCATGGTGCTGTGAGAGGAGGTTGCCTGTAACAGCAGCTCTCGTAGTGTTTTCCGACTTTGTGTCTTTTTATTAGTTTATTCCTGTTTCTCGTGTGTTTTTTCATCAGGGCTTGGTCATAAGACTCAGGATGATGACTGGTCCAAGTTTTCCTATTTTCCTCCTGGTTCTTCTGTTACTTTTCTTACTCCTAACAGAGAACAATGCGGACGGAGGCAGAGGCACTGTTTACACACACGAACAGCTATGCAGACCTGAACTACTGCCCAGAGCGAGGCCTGTGATCCTGAACGAGCTCAGGAGGAGGCACCGGGGATGCAGAGCCGGAGTCAAAGTGAAGGTGAGAAGAAGACACAAGCCAGCAGTACCGGCGATTATCACAGGGAATGTGAGGTCTTTGGGAAATAAGGCAGATAAGCTCACAGCACTGGTCAGAACCCTGAGGGAATACCATGAGTGTAGTATTATGCATTTTTCAGAAACGTGGCTGCACTTGTATATCCCGGACAACAGCGTTGCGATACCCAGCTTTAAGACTGTTCAGGCAAACATGGACCTTATAAGTAGTGGTAAAAAGAAGGGAGGAGGAATTGCACTGTATGTGAGCGAGAGGTGGTGTAATCCTGGACATGTTCATGTGAAGGCACATCTCTGTACCCCGGACACTGAACTGGTTGCTGTGGGAATGCGGCCTTATTATCTGCCGAGGGCGTTTGTGTCCGCCATTTTGATTGCTGTTTACATCCCTCCGACAACTGATGCAGCGGTGGCTCCACTGCTGCCACTTTACTGGCTCAGCATCCCAACGCATTTATGGCCATCACAGGAGATTTTAACCATGTCTCACTAGACAAAACATTACCAAACTTCCACCAGTTTGACAACTGTCCTGTATGCCAATGCCAGAGATGCATGCAACGCCACAGCTTTACCTCCCCTTGGCAGAGCTGATCACCACCTGATTCTATTAACCCCCAAGTACGTTCCCCTTGTGCAAAAGCAGCCCGCTTACACACAGACTGTGAGGAGGTGGACACAAGAGGCTGCTGATGCACTACAGGACTGCTTTGGGACAATGGACTGGGATGCACTCTGTGAGCCACACAGGGTTATAGACAACATGACCGACTGCATCACAGAATACATCCGATTCTGTAAACACACAACCATGCCAGCACAGACCATGCGCCATTTTCCCAACAGCAAACCATGGATCACCAGTGACCTGAAAGCACTTCTTAACAAGAAGAACAGGGCTTTTAGGGCTGGAGACAGAAAGGAACTGAGGAGGGTGCAGAGTGAACTGAGAGATGCTGAGGATGTGTAAAGACAAGTACAGGAGGAAGCTGGAGGCCAAACTCCAGCAGAACAATGTGAGGGACATGTGGACTGGAATGAGACACATCACTGGGTGTAAGGGGAGAGACAGCCATCGGGGAGCCTGGAGAGAGTTGATGAGTTAACCCTGTTTTTTAACAGGTTCAACTCACCGTCTGTCACCCCCACAACACAGCCAGACCCCCCCCACCCCTCCCCCCCACTCTCCTGTGCAGCACCTCCCCCCACCCCCTCCTCCTCCATTGAAAGCATCAGCACCAACCTCCACATCTGTGACTACAGATCAGTTAGGAAACAACTGGAGAGACTCCACCAGCGGAAGACTGCGGGCCCTGATGGCATCTCCCCCAGGATCCTGAGGACCTGTGCCAACCAGATGTCTCCTGTACTGAAACACCTGTACAACCTGAGCCTGAGTCTGGAGAGAGTACTGGTGCTGTGGAAGACAACTGCCTGGTTTCTGTCCCCAAGAAGTCATCGCCATCAGACCTGAATGACTATCGACCAGTTGCCCTCACGTCTCATGTGATGAAGGTCCTGGAGAGACTGGTCTTAGCCCATCTGAGGCCGTGAGTGAAGACATGGATGGATCCTCTGCAGTTTGCATATCAGCCCCATTTAGGAGTTTAAGACGCTGTCATGTACCTGCTGCAACAAGCCCATTTGCACCTGAATAGCAGAAGAGACACTGTGAGAATCACATTCTTTGATTTCTCTAGCGCCTTTAACACTATTCAGCCACTGCTACTGGGTGAGAAGCTGTGGGGGATGGGGGTCGACAGCTCTGTGATCTCCTGGAATACTGACTACCTGACAGGCAGGCCACAGTTTGTCTGTCTGGGCAGTGTTTTGTCTGATATGGTGGTTAGTGATACAGAAACTCCACAGGGGACTGTGCTTTCTCCCTTTACCTTATACACCACTGACTTTCAGTACAACTCCGAGTCATGCCACCTGCAGAAATTTTCTGATGATTCGGCTGTTGTTGAGTGTATGACAGGGAGAGGAGGGGGAGTATACGACACTGGTAGACAAATTTGTGGAGTAGGCCAAACAGAATCACCTGAGGCGGAACGTCAGCAAGACCAGAGAGATGGTGACTGACTTCAGGAGCAAGAGGACACCTTCACAGCCATTGCGGATTGGGGGTAGGATGTGGAGGTAGTGGAGGACAACAAATACCTGAGTATCCTGATCAGCAACAGACTGGACTGGAAATCCAACACTAAGGCTGAGGACAAGAAGGGGATGAGCAGACTCTACTTCCTGAGGAAGCTGAGATTCTTAAACATGTGCAACAAGATGCTGGCGATCTTCTACCAGGCTGTTGTTGCCAGCGCCATCTTCTTTGCTGCTGTTTGTTGGTGTAGCAGTATCACAGCCAGCAACACCAACAGTCTTGACAAGATTATCAAGAAGGCTGGCTCTGTAACTGGTCTCAGCCTGGAGACTTTTGAGACTGTGGTGGAGAGGAGGACACTGGATAAACTGTTATCCATCATGAATAACCCTGATCACCCTCTCTACCACACACTGGATAGACAGTGGAGCACTTTCTCCAATAGACTGCTATAGCTCCGCTGCCGAACGGACAGATACAGAAAATCTTTCCTGCCACATGCCATTTCACTGTACAATAACTCATGCTAATGTTTGAATATTGGCCAAAATACAGCTGTCACACTGCACTTTACAGTCTACTTGGAACCTTACATTTCACCCTGCACCTTATAGCCCTATTTTGCACAGTACAGTTTCAGTACTATATATATATACAGTATATACTGTATATATATATATATATATATATATATATATATATATATACACACACACACACACACACATATACTGTATATACACACACATATATACACATACAGTGGGGTAAAAAAGTATTTAGTCAGCCACCAATTGTGCAAGTTCTCCCACTTAAAAGATGAGAGAGGTCTCCAATTTTCATCATAGGTATACCTCAACTATGAGAGACAAAATGAGAAAAAAAAAAAATCCAGAAAATCACATTGTCTGATTTTTAAAGAATTTATTTGCAAATTATGGTGGAAAATAAGTATTTGGTCAATAACAAAAGTTCATCTCAATACTTTGTTATATACCCTTTGTTGGCAATGACAGAGGTCAAATGTTTTCTGTAAGTCTTCACAAGGTTTTCATACACTGTTGCTGGTATTTTGGCCCATTCCTCCATGCAGATCTCCTCTAGAGCAGTGATGTTTTGGGGCTGTCGCTGGGCAACACGGACTTCCAACTCCCTCAAAAGATTTTCTATGGGGTTGAGATCTGGAGACTGGCTAGGCCACTCCAAGACCTTGAAATGCTTCTTACGAAGCCACTCCTTCGTTGCCTGGGCGGTGTGTTTGGGATCATTGTCATGCTGAAAGACCCAGCCATGTTTCATCTTCAATGCCCTTGCTGATGGAAGGAGGTTTTCACTCAAAATCTAAATGATACATGGCCCCATTCATTCTTTCCTTTACACGGATCAGTCGTCCTGGTCCCTTTGCAGAAAAACAACCCAAAGCATGATGTTTCCACCCCCATGCTTCACAGTAGATATGGTGTTCTTTGGATGCAACTCAGCATTCTTTCTCCTCCAAACACGACAAGTTGAGTTTTTACCAATAAGTTCTATTTTGGTTTCATCTGACATTCTCCCAATCCTCTTCTGGATCATCCAAATGCTCTCTAGCAAACTTCAGACGGACCTGGACATGTTCTGGCTTAAGCAGGGGGACATGTCTGGCACTGCAGGATTTGAGTCCCTGGCGGCGTAGTGTGTTACTGATGGTAGCCTTTGTTACTTTGGTCCCAGCTCTCTGCAGGTCATTCACTAGGTCCCCCCATGTGGTTCTGGGATTTTTGCTCACCGTTCTCGTGATCATTTTGACCCCATGGGGTGAGATCTTGCTTGGAGCCCCAGATTGAGGGAGATTATCAGTGGTCTTGTATGTCTTCCATTTTCTAATAATTGCTCCCACAGTTGATTTCTTCACACCAAGCTGCTTACCTATTGCAGATTCAGTCTTCCCAGCCTGGTGCAGGTCTACAATTTTGTTTCTGGTGTCCTTTGACAGCTCTTTGGTCTTGGCCATAGTGGAGTTTGGAGTCTGACTGTTCAAGGTTGTGGACAGGTGTCTTTTATACTGA
The DNA here is from genome assembly GCA_020510985.1 of Pholidichthys leucotaenia. Lineage (NCBI taxonomy): Eukaryota > Metazoa > Chordata > Actinopteri > Cichliformes > Pholidichthyidae > Pholidichthys > Pholidichthys leucotaenia. The sequence continues at coordinate 416,118,658 of CM035839.1, read as the reverse complement.
TAACGAGTTCAAACAGGTGCCATTAATACAGGTAACGAGTGGAGGACAGAGGAGCCTCTTAAAGAAGAAGTTACAGGTCTGTGAGAGCCAGAAATCTTGCTTGTTTGTAGGTGACCAAATACTTATTTTCCACCATAATTTGCAAATAAATTCTTTAAAAATCACACAATGTGATTTTCTGGATTTTTTTTTTCTCATTTTGTCTCTCATAGTTGAGGTACACCTATGATGAAAATTGGAGACCTCTCATCTTTTAAGTAGGGATGTAACGATATCAAAATCTCACGGTACGATACGATTTCGATATTGATCTCACGGTACGATATTTGTTGTGATATTGTGGAAAGGCTCACGGTATTGTAAAATAGCTCATAATATTGTGTTTGTGATGATAATAACCAAAAACTGCCATTAAATCTGTTTTTGCCAGTCACCAGGCCATTTATTTTTATATTTATGGATCATGACAACATAAAATGCTGATCACTTAGTGCTTTTAAAGTGCAAGTTCAAGTCAGGAACACCAATATACCATTTGGTAATATTTGGTCACATAACTGATTCTTCTTATGTGCAAGGATCATACTAAGCAGCAGCTAGAACAACTGTAAACAACAATAGGGAATTCCCTTTAAGAGCAAACAAAGATCAAGTTAAGCCAGGTTCAATGTGTAAAGTAAAATTAATCATAAATGTGCTAGGCAAATAAAAACAGCCTGTTGAAACAATTAAGTCAGGCAAAAAGCCTACTGGAAAACACTGACCTATCCTTTAGCTTATGTTCAAGTTTTTCTTCAGAAAGATCAAAAGATCTACATTGCAAGGGAGAAGAAGAGACCTCTGGGCATTTACAATATCCCCTGCTGTAGAACATACTCTCTCACTGGGCACTGAGGTAGCGGGTATACATAGGTAGATCTTTGCTAATGAGGACATTATCTTTGCTAATGAGGCCATTGTCTGTCCGCCACCCTCTCTCCTTTAGTGTTTTTAGACACGGAAAAACCAAAATGCCTCCACACATCTGATTTAAAAGTTGCTGGGGCTTGCACAATCTCAACTTCGGGGGTGTTTTCGTCAGTATTTACGTGAGCCGAACTTTGTCCGCCGCTGTCCGCCACCATGTTTGTGGACAGCGTGCAGCATGCACTCCTATTGGCTCAACAACAGTTCTTGTGACGACGCAGCGCAAAGGATCATGGTCTGTGTAGTTTACAATGCTTTGTTGCGCAGGAGCCTGCTTATTTCTTGTTGTTTTTTGACAGATACCCGCCCTCTTAATATCGTAACACGACCACGATGGTATCGAGACACTTGTACTACCGCGATATCGCGATAGCGTCAATATCGTTACATCCCTACTTTTAAGTGGGAGAACTTGCACAATGGGTGACTAAATACTTTTTTGCCCCACTGTATATACACACACACACACACATATACTGTACATACATATACTGTATACTATATATATATATATATATATATATACACAGACACACATACAGGTCATCCTTTTTTAGTTTATGATGTATATAAAGTTCCTTAACCTTTCTGAATATTAAATAATAGTTACTCCTTTTCTATTTTCTTTACCATTCTATTATGCTGTGTGTATTTCTGTTGGTTTGGTCTGTTTACTGTATGTCTTGCTGCTGCTGTTACCCTAAAATTTCCCAGTCTGGGGATCAATAAAGTACATCTATCTATTTGGAAGACCCATTTGTGCTCAAGCTTTAACTTCCAGGCTGATGTCTTGATATGCTGCTTCAATATTCCAGTCTCTCCTGCAGCAAAACACCCCCATAACAAGATGCTGCCACCCCCATACTTGAGTTGGGATGGTGTTCTCAGGCTTGCATGCTTCCCCCATTTTTCCTCCGTATGTAAAAATGGTCATTATGGCCAAACAGTTCAGTTTTAGTTTCAGACCACAGAACATGTCTCCAAAAATTAAGGTCTTTGTCCCTGTGTGCATTTGCAAACTGTAATCTGGCTTTTTTTTAATGTTACTTTTAGAGTAATGGCTTCTTCCTCTTTGAGTGGCCTTTCAGCCCATGTTGGTACAGGACTGGTTTCACTGTGAATAATGACACTCTTACCAGCTTCAGGCAGCATCTTCACAGGGTCTTTTGCTTTTGTTCTGGGGTTGATACACACATTATGACAGAACTCTCCTCCTTCCTGAGCAGTATGATGGCTGGACATTCCCATGGTGTTTATATTTGTGTATAATTGCTTGAACAGATGAATGTGGCACCTTCAGGCATTTGGAAATTGTACCCAGGGATGAACCACACTTGTAGAGGTCCACAATTCTCTTCCTGATATTAATGTACGTAAACATCTGATTTTGAAGTAATAAATTTTCTAAAAAAAAATAAATAAATTAGCAAACAGAAATAATTTTGGTAATCCTAACTGACCTAAAATAGGAAGTTTAGTCTAATTTATTGTCAGACGGTGAGGGGGGAAAAGACTGTGCCTTTTTATACAGTTTAAGTAAACTGGTTTTAACTGTATGTACTTCTGTGTGTATAATTTTGTACTCAGCAGTTCAGTGTTTTGTGCTCACCCTCTGTATCTGGAGATCTTGCTGGGCTTAGGCTGATTTTTCATTTCCTCTCTCCTTAAAGCCAGTTCCTCAGCACTCAGATGCTAATAAGAATAGACATGACATCAACAGAAATGAAAGAACCCCACACATCTGCATATCAGGGGGCCCTAATGAGAACTGTGATCAACATAAAATGGACTGGAATAAAATAAGTCCCCCTCCTCAAAAATGGAACCCCTCATTTCAGTCAAAACTTCTGGATAAATATTAAGTCAATCTGATCAACTTATATATTAATAACTTATGTGAAGTGTTAAAATTATTGAAAACTTATTTTATTTGCTGATGATACACATTTACTTTACTGTGGTCATAATTTGGAAAGACTCTTGGATACTGTAGAAATTGAATTTAAAAAAGAGTTGGTTTGAAGCAAATTAACAATGAATACAAGTCAAACAAAATACATTATCTTTGGGAATTGTAGAACTGATTCAAACAAGAAAATCATGATAAATAATGCAGAAATTGAGAGAGTAACTGAAACAAAAATTTCTTGGACTAATAACAGATAATAAATTAAATTGGAAACCACATATAAATTGTACAAGAACCAAAATATCCCAAACAGTTGCAATACTCTATAAAAGCCAAGATTTTTTAAATCAGCAACAGTGTATACTTTGTACTGCTCCCTCATCCTTCCATACATTATCTACAGTGTAGAACCAACAAAAGTCTAATATTCATCTTTCAAAAGAGAGTAATAAGAATAGTAAATAAATCCATCTATAAAGCACCATCAAACCCACTCCTCATCAAATTAAAAACACTCAAATGTAAAGACCTGGTGGACTTTAAAACAGTTCAATCATGTTCAAAGTAAAACAACAACAATTACCTGACAGTATCCAAGGGTTGTTTCACTTAAGAGAAACCCAACATGAACTTAGAGGGATATTTTTATTCAAAAAACCCCAAGTAAGAACTCATGAAAGATATCACTGTTTCTCAACCAAAGGAGTTCAATTATGAAATAATTTTACTGATAAAATGAAACCCTGTGGGACACGCACCAAACTTAAAACACTCTTTAAAAATTATATATTGGGGACTTCCGGGAAGATGGCGGAGAGACATAACGCTTAAACAGAGAGCTCTCCCTAGTCGGATTAAAAATCTTTGGTAAATGGCCAACTCGACATAAATGGATCAATAAACCAAGGGATGAAAACACGAAGAAGCTGGGCACACGGACAAAAGCAGGGTAAAACTCAAGAATCCCTCTTCAACAACGCAGGAGAAATCGCTGAACACGAGGCCCAAAAAAACGAGGTGACTACAGCAGAGAAAATGGAGGACGCCAAACTCGATATTATGAACACTGGCTTCGCCAATATAAGTAAAGACATAAAAGACTTCAAGCGACAACTCCAACAGGATTTAACGGCTCTAAATGGAGAACTGAAAAAAGAGATGAAGGAGGAAATTATGGGTCTCCGAAAAGAAATGGAACGCAAGCTAGCTGAAACCATGGAGGAACTGTGCACTCAACGGGCGTGTATGGCAGAAGCACAGGCTCGAATATCAGATTTGGAAGACTGGAAGACCGAGGCAAGCGAGCGGCTGCAGACCCTGACAGCACAAACACAGAGGATGCAGGAAAAAATAACCGACCTGGAAAGCAGGTCCAGGCGGAGCAATATACGCATCTTCGGGATTCCGGAGGGCATTGAAGGCAACTCGATGACGAAATTCATGGATCAATTCTTAAAAAAAGAGCTTGAGCTGTCCGATGAAACAGACCTGCAGATCCAATGAGCACACAGAGCCTTGGCACAGAACCCGAATCCAAACTCTACACCCAGGTCAGTTGTGGTAAACTTTCTAAAATACGACGTAAAGGAAAGAATCCTGACACAAGCGTGGAAAAAAAAGATACGAGTCGGTGACAAACAGATATTCTTTGACCATGACTACCCGACAGAAATTGTGCAGCAGCGAAAGAAATATGCCAACATTAAAAAAATGCTGAAAGAGAAAAAAATTAGATTCCAAACGCCGCTAACGAAGATGAGAATTCATTGGGAGGACGGCGTGAAAACCTACAACATGGCCAGAGAGGCAGCGCGGGACATGACGGAGTGAGGCTTTGTGGTGAGCGTACCGGAGGAAGCGGCTGGAGCAGCGGCGGCACGGAACACATCGCGACAGCCGGAGTGGAGGCGAGTGAGCAGCAGAGGGCGGGAGACGGACGTGGCGCACCGGGCCCAAGAAAAACTGCAAGGCTTTCAACGGAAAGCCTAGATTATAACAAAGATTAAGAAGGACACAGAAGAAATGAAGGCCAAGAAGACAAGGTAAAAGAGAAACAAACGGCTAGGAGAGGCTTAAGTGATTTTTGTTGGACATTTCTAGACTAATGACTATTACTTGGATAGTAAATACAGGTCTAGGGAGGGCCCCACATTCGGTGAGGACATTCCCTCCACCCTCCAACAGGGACCAGTGGGCAGAAGAAAGGCCCAAAGTACGGAGGTCAAGATTCGTTAATGTGCTTTTGTACAAATATGTGTTAGTTTTGTTGTTAAAGGGGTTAGGAGCACAAGTTAAAAAAAATGGAAAAACATGAATATGGTTAAAAATCTTAAGATAATGACATTAAACGTGAATGGTCTGAACTCACCTGTTAAAAGGGAAAGAATAATAAGAAAATTCAAGAAGGAAAAAGCCGAAATTATATTTATGCAAGAGACACATTTGAACAAGACAGAACATGAGAAACTAAAGAGATTTGGCTATAAGAACTCCTACTCCTACTACAGTTCATTTAAGGGAGGAACTAAAAGGGGGGTTATGATACTAATTTCAAATAAAATACAATTTGAATGTGAACAAGAAATCCAGGATAAAGAAGGCAGATATGTAATAGTAAAGGGAAGAATAGATGGTACGCAGATCACATTAGTGAACATCTATGCCCCACCAGAAAGTGACGTTTTTTTTTCAACAACTGTTTGATCTCATAGCAACACACAGTGAAGGAGTCCTAATTTGTGGAGGAGACTTAAATGCCGTCATGGATCATGAAGTTGACACAACAAGTGTTAAGAAGACAAAAAAAACATGTAACAAAGTTCATAAGAACCTCACTGGCAGAAATGGGTATGGTAGACATATGGAGGGACCTGCACCCACTCGAAAAAGACTATACACATTATTCAGCAGTCCATAAAGTACACTCTAGAATAGATTACTTCCTTATGAATGAAGGTGACAGACACAGGGTGAGAAATTGTCGGATTGGACGGGCAGAAATATCAGATCATAATCCTATATACATGGAAATATATTTAAACAATAGAAAACGACAAACAAGGAGGAGCTAAACTAACCTTCTATTCTAAGGGCCTATCGGATACAGATGCCTAGGGCCAATTCATAGTCACCAATTTACCTAACATGCATGTCTTTGGATTGTGGGAGGAAACTGGAGCCCCTGGAATAAACCCACACAGCACAGGGAGGACAACATGCAAAGTCCACACAGGTTCTCACCCCTGCCAGCCTGGGAATTCAAAGCTGGAACCTTCTAGCTATGGGACGACAGTGCTAACCACAGAACCACTGTGCTACCAAGAATACAAACCAGATCTCAGGAAATGTTCAAACTATTCAACTAGGCTTATAAATCAATAACAAATGTGGTTGTCCCAGAAATGATCATACTTTTGGCTGCTTCCTATTTGGGGTCGCTACAGCAAATCGTGGGTCTGCATATTTGATTTGGCAAGGATTTTTATGCCAGATGTTCTTCCTGACGAAACCCTCCCCATTTTACCTGAGCTTGGGACTGCCACAAAGAGTATATGGAGACCATTATATGCCACTGATATAATGATAAGCAGTCTCTCGAGGATTTCAATTCACGCGAAATCAGCCAATCAGCGCAACTATTGCGTGACCTTGCAACATTATCCAATCACCGCAACTTTCCCACAATTTTGGCCAATGAGTGGCGCTGAAACGCTCAGTCTAACCAATTAAATGCATCGCTACATCGCATTCACTTCCATGTTTACAGTAAGTATTAATGGAACGCTTAAGCAAAAAACAGTGTGTGATTAAAAAACACTCATCCGCGAGGCTTCCAGCACCGTCCCTTCCTCCGTGTCCCCCAGCCTGACGGTGGACGTCTCCGTCCAAACCGCATGTAAGAAGTGCTGGGTTTGTGTTGAAAAACGCCCGCCTGCCCCAAAAGCACCCCGCTGCGGAAGTGCACATGACAAGAGACTCCATAAAATCACAAACAAAGGAGCAAGTCTAACACTATGGCCAGTGTTTCATCATTTCATACATCTTTAAAGATAAAATCATGACTACATCTTGTCAATGAGCTTTAAAGCTTTGAATCTCTGGTCTGAACACGGACAACCCCCCCCCCCCCCCGAATAAATGAAAGATGTGTGTCTGATGAGAGGTGTGTGTGTGTGTGTGTGTGTGTGTGTGTGTGTGTGTGTGTCAAGACGCGCAGCAGACAGACAGGTAGGAGTTACGGCATAGGAATATTGTCTGCATTTTTTTTCCCAGAAAAATAGAGACTCCAATAGCCAATACAGACTAACAGAATAAATTATTTATTTTTTCCTTTCCACTCGGTACCCAGTGGTTGGGGACCGTAGGGAGTTTTCAAAGGAAGGCGCTGCAAATAATTTCCACATCTCTACTCTTTAACATGCATTCAATGCAATTTAGCTGTTGTAATGGATATTGTGGTTAAAGTCTGTATTGGCTGTTGCACAAAAGAGTTTTTCTGTATAGCAGAAGTTTCTGCTTAATTTACAAATCACTCTAATAGGAAATGTTTGACAATCCTTAGGGGCGGTGCGGTGGTGCAGTGGTTAGCACTGTGGCAGCACAGCAACTCATCCTTGGCCATGGGATCCTGGGATCCTGGGTTCGATCCCACCCCCTGACCAACAGTGATCTGTGTGGAGTTTCCATGTTCTCCCCATGTCTGCATGGGTTTATGCCGGGATTTCTCCGGTTTCCTCCCCACAGACCAAAAACATGCAGGTTAGGTTAATTGGAGACTCTAAAGTGGCCCTAGGTGTGAATGCGTGTGTGAATGGTGAAGGGATAGTGCTGTACCGTGGCTGCTTCATCCATCCAGGTGGATGCCTTGAATTTCCCCTCTGGGGATCAATAAAATACACAAAATCAAAAAAAAAAATCCTGTGCTTTTCTTGTATTGTTATATAAGATAAGATAAGCCTTTATTAGTCCCACAATGGGGAAATTCCAGGATTGCAACAGCACAGGGATAGCAACACTCGGAGCAATAATTTAGAAGATGAGAAAATGAGAGCAGCAAATATACATATGTACACATAAATATATACACACAGTGCGGAGCATTGTAGCAAGATGGAATAAACAGCATAACCGTCTATTTAGTTACCCTACATAGTATGAATATGCACCCATACATATTGTCACCCTCCATAGCGACTGATATTGTCCTAGTTGTATACTGGAGGGGACCATTGTGTAAGTCTATTCAGAATCAGAATCAGGTTTATTGCCATTGTTCATGTGATACACAAACTAGGAATTTGTCTCGGTGCCATGCTGCAACATTAAAAACATAATGAGAAAAAGGGATAAACTAAAAAACTAAAGGACTAGAAACGTGCAATAAGTGTAGAAAAATAAGTAATAATAAGTAATAATAATAATAATACTAGTAATAATGAGTAGTACTAGTCAAGGCAGTTTTAAAAAATTAGCATGTAGCAGATAATGTGAAGTACCACATAGTGCAGTCAATAATGCAACAGAAAAACAGTGATGATTGACATGAGTCTGGTTGAGCTGCTGTACATAGTGCACGAGAGTCAAAAGTCATTTAGTGTTCAGCAGTCTGATGGCAGAGGAGAAAAAGCTGTTCATGTGCCGGGAGGTTTTAGTCCGAATGGACCGAAGCCTTCTACCTGAGGGGAGGGGGGCAAACAGCACGTGACCAGGATGTGAAGGATCGGCTATGATCCGGCCAGCACGCCTCCGGGTCCTGGAGATGTACAGGTCCTGGAGAGATGGGAGCTTGCAGCCTATCACCTTCTCAGCAGTGCGCACGACGCGCTGCAGCCTTAGTCTGTCCCTGGCAGTGGCTCCTGCGTACCACACAGTTATGGAGGAGGTGAGGATGGACTCGATGATGGCCGTGTAGAACTGCACTAACATCTTGGTGGGTAGCTTGAGCTTCCTCAGCTGCCGCAGAAAGAACATCCTCTGCTGGGCCTTTTTGATGAGGGAGCTGATGGTTGGCTCCCATTTGAGGTCTCGGGTGATGGTGGTGCCCAAGAAGCGGAAGGAATCTGCAAAGGTGATGGGAGAGCCTGTGATGGTGAGGGGGGGCAGGGGGGATGTGACTTTCCTGAAGTCCACAATCATCTCCGCTGTCTTCAGAGCATTCAGCTGCAGGTTGTTGTGGCTGCACCAGGACACCAGCTGGGCCACCTCTTCCCTGTAGGCGGACTCGTCACCGTTGGAGATGAGCCCGATGAGGGTGGTGTCGTCCGCAAACTTAATCAGCTTAACAGACTGGTGGGAGGAGGTGCAGGAGTTGGTATAAAGGGAGAAGAGTAGGGGGGAAAGTACACAGCCCTGGGGTGATCCAATGCTGATGCTAACAGAGTCTGAGACAGACTTCCCCAGCCGCACATGCTGTCTCCGGCGTCTTTTGCATTCAATACTATTAGGTCGTCACATTTTATTTGCTATCTCTGCGAGCAGCCCTGCTTAGGTTATACAGCCTGACAGCCGAAGGTAGGTAGAACCTGCGAAACCTCTCGGTCGTGCACCTAGGATGATGTAGCCTACTGCTAAATGAGCTCCTCAGTGCGTTCAGTATGTCCTGCATAGGGTGGGACTCGGACTCCAGCAGAGATGACAGTTTAGCCACCATCCTTCTCTCTCCTATCTCCTCCACTGGGTCAAGGCGTTGCCCCAGGACAGAGCTAGCTTTCTTGATCAGTTTATTCAGTTTCTTCCTATCGGCTGCTGTAATGCCACTGCCCCAGCAGACCACTCCAAAAGTGATGGCTGATGCCACCACCGTGTCATAGAATGTCTTCAGCAGCGCCCCTTGTACACCAAAAGACCTGAGCCTCCTCAGTAGGAACAGCCTGCGCTGTCCCTTCTTGTAGAGTGCGTCGGTATTGTGTGACCAGTCTAGTTTATTGTTCAGATGAACACCCAGGTACTTGTAGGATGTCACCATCTCAATGTCTGTTCCCTGGTTGTTTACCGATGCCGTGAGGGGTTGTCCTTGCCTGCGGCAGTCCACCACCAGCTCCTTAGTTTTCCTCGCGTTGATCTGGAGGCAGTTCCGATGGCACCAGTCCACGAAGTCCTGGATAAGTCCTCTGTACTCAGCTTCATCTCCATTGGAGATGAGGCCGACGATCGCAGAGTCGTCAGAGAACCTCTGTAGATGACAGTGTGTTGTGTTGTGTGAGAAGTCCGCAGTATAAAGGGTGAACAGGAAGGGAGCCAAAACCGTTCCCTGGGGGGCCCCCGTGCTGCCGATGATCGTGTCGGACACACAATCCCAGGTTCTCACAAACTGTGGCCGGTTAGTGAGGTAGTCCAGGATCCATGATGACAAGTGCTGGTCCACCCCTGCGCTCAACAGCTTGTCCTTCAGGATCATCGATTGGATGGTATTGAAAGCACTGGAGAAGTCAAAGAACATGATCCTCACCGCATTCCTGGGCTTCTCCAGGTGGGACAGGGAACGGTGAAGGAGGAAGATCACTGCATCCTCCACCCCAATGCCATGCTGGTAGGCGAACTGGAGTAGATCCATCGCTGGTCCCACCAGGGGGCGGAGGTGAGCAAGGAGCAGTCCCTCCAGGGTCTTCATCATGTGGGACATCAGGGCCACTGGTCTGTAGCTGTTCAGGTCTTTGGGGTGGGAAGTCTTTGGTACAGGTACCACACAAGATGTTTTCCACAACTGTGGTACCCTCCCCAGCTTCAGGCTCAGGTTGAAGATGTGCTCCACAATCCCACACAGCTGGTCTGCGCAGGACTTGAGGAGCTTTGCGCTGATGCCGTCCGGTCCCGACGCCTTCCTCGCCTTGATCTTCCTCAGCTCCGTCTTCACATGGGTCTTAGTGAGGGTCAGGTTGGGGGGCTGTGTGCTGGGAGTGGGGGGGTGTTGGTGGAGTGGGGTGTGGACAGCAGGTCTTGATGACTGTAGAGGCAGCAGTGGTTGGTGTGCAGTCGGGGGGGAGGGCGGTTGGTCAAACCTATTAAAAAACAGGTTCAGATTGTTTGCCCACTCCCTGCCCCCCGTGGCCTGGGGGGAGGTATTCTGGAGCCCAGAGATGGTTTTAAGGTTTCTCCAGACCCCGCCGATGTCGCTCTGTTGCAGCTTGTCCTCCATCTTCTTCCTGAAGCTGTCCTTGCCTTCTCTGATCTTCCTCCTCAGCTCCCTCTGTACGGACTTCAGCATCTCCCTGTTCCCCGACCTGAAGATCCTCTTCTTCTCTCTCAGAAGTGTTTTTATCTCAGGGTTGATCCAGGGTTTGTTGTTCGAGCAACACCATATGGTCTTGGTGGGTACGGTGTTGTCCACACAGAAGTTGATGTAGTCCATGATGGTGTGAGTGAGGCCATCGATGTCCTCACCATGTGGATCGCAGAGCTGCTCCCAGGCAGTGGTAACAAAACAGTCCTTTAGAGCGTCCATTGACTCCTCAGACCATATCTTCACTGTGCGCATGACCGGAGGTTGTCTGTGTACTAGGGGTTTGTACACCGGTAGGAGATGAACAAGTTGTGATCCGATCTCCTGAGTGGGGGGAGTGGTGATGAGGTGTACGCCTCCTTAGTGTTTGCATAGAATAAGTCCAGTGTTTTAATGTCTCTAGTGTGGCATGTGACATACTGGGTGAACGTGGGCAGAATGGGGGACAGTGAAATATGGTTGAAATCACCGGAGATGAGAAGAAGAGCATCTGGGTGTTGTCAGCAGCCTGCCAGTTACTGAGTGAATGGCGTCACACGCTGTCCCCGCGTTCGCCGTCGGATTTGCATAAATAACAATGCAGATCACGTGTGAGTATTCCCTCGGGAGATAAGTAGGCCGCATGCTAACAGCTAGCAACTCAATGTCTTTGCTGCAGTATTGTTCTCTAACCGTGATATGTCCCGGTCTGCACCAGCTGTTATTGACATACATCATCACTCTTCCGCCCCTTGCCTTCCCACTGTCTGGTGTCCGGTCTGCCCGTATTGCGTGGAAACCCTCCAGGTCGATGTTAGCATCTGTTGCTAGTTCTGTTAGCATATATAATATATATAGAATATCACTGTAGTAAGCTGGAAAAACCATCTGCTTTAAAATTTGTAATTCATCCTACAACTTTTAGTGTAAAAAACCTCTCCAAACATCACAACTTTTAAAAAAAAGCTCCCATGAATTCAGGCTTTTTAGGCCGCAACAATCATAAAAACATCCCACGAAATCCTGGAGGGACTGGATAATAATCCACTGACATTCTTTCAAAGTGGAGAGAATTGGGTCTCAGAGCTAACAAAGTGGCGTCAGATGGAATGGATTCCGGTCAGAAGGAAAGACATCAGCTTCGACAATATTCCTGCAAACATCATCGTGTGTTCACTGCATTTTCACAAAGGTAAGCTGTGATTTAAAAAATAATAAAGATGATACGCACATCACACAGTCCACCTGGTCGGGTGCTGGACCCCAAAAAACATATCAGAAAAATCAAAGACGATCCGCACACCGAAAAGCTCCCATTAAGTATTTATTATTTATCAGTAATGCTTATGGGACACCAAACGCCCACCAAACGCCCCAAAAATCAATTAAATAATTTTAATTTTTATATTTAACAACAAGTGGCCATTCTTGTAGTAACTAACATTACACAAAATGCCCAAATAACACATTAAATTATAACTAATGGGACCAAGTGACATCAAGTCAACTAACGGGACACATTTCCAAATATTCGAGACCCATTGTAATACATTTCTTGAAATTTAATTTAATAATTTTGGCATTTTGTGTCCCGTTCGGACACGCTCATTGTTTAATCCAAATACTAACCAGACATTTAAAAAGCCATCATTACATCTTGGTCATTAAGGAGAAAAAAAAGCACAGTGAGCAGTCAGAGATGATTGAAGCTGCACCACCAGTTGTTGCCGAGCAGAGCTCACAGCTCGAGTAGGTTCATTTTGTTTACTAATTATTAGCCTTTTGTTTTCTTATTAAAGACAAGGATAGAAAGGAGATGTTTTTACCTTTACATGTTTCGATGAAGACAGCAGTCTTCATTCTGATGAAGACTGCAGTGGACAGTTGGATGGATTTTGATGAAATTTTCAGAAAAGGTGTGTAATGGCACGGGGAACAGATGATTAGATTTTGGTGGTGATCCGGATCACGATGTACATGCAGGAATTTTTTTGGGGGGGGGAAATAATAATAATATTGGCTTCCCCTTTAAGACGTGTCTATGGAGTTACTTTCACCTCCGCACCCACACACAGTATGTGATGGTTGGCATTATTTCATCTGAAGACGCCAATAAAAAGCAAGCAAACTGCAGTTTATGAACAGATTTTGATCACATTTTCAGGAAAGGTGTGTAATGTGCATTGGGTTGCATTTTTTTTTTTTTTTTTTTTTTTTCTTTCTCTCGGCGCCACACGAGTCGGCTGCCTTTTGCAACAGCGGCTCGATTCCGAGTCTTTTTCCCTTCCTCTCTCTTTTGATCCGTCTTTTTTTTTCACCCCACTTATATCACGGACACACAGATCGTCCTAAATGTCTCCTGAGCCGGTGGACGGAGCCACTGTCTATAGCAGGATACGATACAGCAGAGAACAGCTGCTAGCATTCAACCGCCACCCGGTCCCATTGGAAAAACTCGACATACCGAGAGAACTGAGGCGAAAACGCCGCGGCTGCCGGGCTGGAGTAAGGCGGAGGACAAAAAATATAAGGTACAGACCCTCCCTTCCATCTGTTGTCATGGGAAATGTACGGTCGATACTGGGAAAGTTAGATGAGCTAGCGGCTATCTCCCGTTATGATAGCACATACCGGGAGTGCTCTCTCCTTTTGTTTACTGAGACGTGGCTAACTGAACTAGCAGCAGATGCTAACATTGAGCTGGAGGGTTTTCACATGATACGAGCTGACCGAACACCAGACAGTGGCAAGGCTAGGGGCGGTGGAGTGATAATGTATGTTAACAACAACTGGTGCAGACCGGGACATATCACTGTTAAACAATGACACTGCAGCAAAGACATTGAGTTGCTAGCTGTTAGCATGAGGCCTACATATCTCCCGAGAGAACACTCACACGTGATCTGCATTGTTGTTTATGCAAATCCGACGGCGAACGCTGGGACAGCACGTGACGTCATCCATTCAGTAACCAGCAGGCTGCAGACAGAACACCCAGATGCTCTTCTCCTCATCTCAGGCGATTTCAACCATGTTTCACTGTCTCCCATTCTACCCACGTTCACCCAGTATGTCACATGCCACACTAGAGACAATAAAACACTGGATTTATTCTACGCAAACACTAAGGAGGCGTACACCTCATCACAACTCCCCCCACTCGGGAGATCGGATCACAACTTGGTTCATCTCCGGCCGGTGTACAAACCCCTAGTGCACAGACAGCCTCCGGCCATGCACACTGTGGAGTTATGGTCTGAGGAGACAATGGACACCCTAAAGGGCTGTTTTGAAGCCACCGCCTGGAAGCAGCTCTGCGATCCACATGGTGAGGACATCGATGGCCTCATTCACACCTTCACGGGCTACCTCAGCTTCTGTGTGGACAAATCCGTTCCCACCAAGACCATACGGCGTCACTCAAACAACAAACCCTGGATCAACCCTGAGATAAAAACACTTCTGAGAGAGAAGAAGAGGATCTTCAGGTCAGGGAACAGGGAGATGCTGAAGTCCGTACAGAGGGAGCTGAGGAGAAAGATCAGAGAAGGCAAGGACAGCTTCAGGAAGAAGATGGAGGACAAGCTGCAACAGAGCGACATCAGCGGGGTCTGGAGAAACCTCAAAACCATCTCGGGGCTCCAGAATACCTCCCCCCAGGCCACAGGGGGCAGGGAGTGGGCGAACAACCTGAATCTGTTTTTCAATAGATTTGACCAACCGCCCTCCCCCCTGACTGCACAACAACCACTGCTGCCTCTAAAGAAATCAAGTCCTGCTGCCCACTCCCCACTCTACCAACACCCCCCCACTCCCAACACACAGCCCCCCATCCTGACCCTGACCAGGACCCAGGTGAGGACGGAGCTGAGGAAGATCAAGGCGAGGAAGGCGCCGGGACCGGACGGCATCAGCGCAAAGCTCATCAAGTCCTGTGCAGACCAGCTGTGTGGGATTGTGACGTATATCTTCAACATGAGCCTGAAACTGGGGAGGGTACCACAGCTGTGGAAAACATCTTGTGTGGTACCTGTACCAAAAACTTCCCACCCCAAAGACCTGAACAGCTACAGACCGGTGGCCTTGACGTCCCACTTGATGAAGACCCTGGAGAGACTGCTCCTTGCTCACCTCCGCCCCCTGGTGGAACCAGCGATGGATCCACTCCAGTTCGCCTACCAGCATGGCATTGGGGTGGAGGATGCGGTGATCTTCCTCCTTCACCGTTCTCTGTCCCACCTGGAGAAGCCCGGGAATATTGTGAGGATCATGTTCTTTGACTTCTCCAGTGCTTTCAACACCATCCAACCGATGATCCTGAAGGACAAGCTGCTGCGCGCAGGGGTGGACCAGCACCTGTCATCATGGATCCTGGACTACCTCACGAACCGGCCTCAGTTTGTGAGAACCCGGGACTGTGTGTCCGACACGATCATCAGTAGCACGGGGGCCCCCCAGGGAACGGTGCTGGCTCCCTTCCTGTTCACTCTTTATACTGCGGACTTCTCACACAACACAACACACTGCCATCTACAGAAGTTCTCTGATGACTCTGCGATCGTTGGCCTCATCTCCAATGGAGATGAAGCTGAGTACAGAGGGCTTATCCAGGACTTCGTGGACTGGTGCCATCGGAACTGCCTCCAGATCAACGCGAGGAAAACTAAGGAGCTGGTGGTGGACTGCCGCAGGCATGGGCAGCCCCTCACAGTACCAGTAAATATACAGGGAACAGACATCGAGATGGTGACATCCTATAAGTACCTGGGTATTCATCTGAACAATAAACTAGACTGGTCACACAATACTGACGCACTCTACAAGAAGGGACAGCGCAGGCTGTTCCTGCTGAGGAGACTCAGGTCTTTTGGTGTACAAGGGGCGCTGCTGAAGTCATTCTATGACACGGTGGTGGCATCAGCCATCACTTTTGGAGTGGTCTGCTGGGGCAGTGGCATTACTGCAGCCGATAGGAAGAGACTGAACAAACTGATTAAGAAAGCTAGCTCTGTCCTGGGGCAGCACCTTGATCCGATGGAGGAGATAGGAGAGAGAAGGACGGTGGCTAAACTGTCATCTCTGCTGGAGTCCGAGTTCCACCCTATGCAGGACATACTGAATGCACTGAGGAGCTCATTTAGCAGCAGACTACATCATCCCAGGTGCACAACCGAGAGGTTTCGTAGGTCCTTCCTACCAACGGCTGTCAGACTGTACAACCTAAGCAGGGCTGCTCGCAGAGATAGCAAAAAGACGTAACAAACTAATAGTTTTTTGAATGCAAAAGATGCAATAGACTTACACAATGGTCCCCTCCGGCATACAACTAGGAACATACCGGTCGCTATGGAGGGTGAGAATATGTATGGGCACATAATCATACCATGTAGGATAACTAAGTAGACGGTTATGCTGTTTCATTCCATCTAGCAACAATGCTCTGCACTGTGTGTGTTTATATATTTGCATATTTATTCCATCTAGCTACAATGCTCAGCACTGGGTGTGTTTATATATTTATATATCTACATATTATTCCATCTAGCTACATTGCTCCGCACTGTGTGTGTTTATATACTTGCATATTTATTCCACCTAGCTGCAATGCTCCGTACTGTGGGTGTTTATATATTTACATATTTATTCCATCTAGCTACAATGCTCTGCACTGTGTGTTCATATATTCATATATTTATTCCATCCAGCTACAATGCCCTGCACTGTGTGTCTGTGTGTGTGTGTATATATATATATTTTATAGTAATACGTACATATGTTTATTAGCTGCTCTTGCTTGCTTGTTTTTTTTCTTGCCTTCTGATTGTTGCTCTGAGTGTTGCTATCCCTGTGCTGTTGCAATCCTGGAATTTCCCCGTTGTGGGACTAATAAAGGCTTATCTTATCTTATCTTATCTTAATGGCACGAGGAACACAATACCGGCAGACAAGCTAAGGATGTCTTGCGAGGCACGTTACCCACACGGCATGTAAACACACAGCACTGGACAATGTTTCATTTTTATTACCGCCACCAAGAGGAGGAGGTAATGTTTTTGCCAGTGTCATGCCAAAAAGTACACTGTAATTGTCCATTGTTGACACATAGAATATTTATTTATACAGCATCTACATATATACACACGTGGACAAAAATTGTTGGTACCCCTCTGTTAATGAAAGAAAAACCCACAATGGTCACAGAAATAACTTGAATCTGACAAAAGTGGTAATAAATAAATATTCTATGAAAATTAACCAATGAAAATCAGACAATGCTTTTGAATTGTGGTTCAACAGAATTATTTTAAAAAACAAACTCATGAAACAGGCCTGGACAAAAATGATGGTACCCTTAACTTAATATTTTGTTACACAACCTTTTGAGGCAATCACTGCAATCAAACGATTTCTGTAACTGTCAATGAGACTTCTGCACCTCTCAGCAGGTATTTTGGCCCACTCCTCATGAGCAAACTGCTCCAGCTGTCTCAGGTTTGAAGGGTGCCTTAATAGGATTTAGATCAGGGCTCATAGAAGGCCACTTTAGAATAGTCCAATGTTTCGCTCTTAGCCATTCTTGGGTGTTTTTAGCTGTGTGTTTTGGGTCATTATCCTGTTGCAAGACCCATGACCTGCAACTGAGACCAAGCTGTCTGACACTGGGCAGCACATTTCTCTCTAGAAAACCTTGATAGTCTTGAGATTTTATTGTACCCTGCACAGATTCAAGACACCCTGTGCCAGATGCAGCAAAGCAGCCCCAGAACATAACAGAACCTCCTCCATGTTTCACAGTAGTAGTAGTAGTAGTAGTAGTAGTAGTAGTAGTAGTAGTAGTAGTAGTAGTAGTAGTAGTAGTAGTAGTAGTAGTAGTAGTAGTAGTAGTAGCAGCTGTAGTTTCAATTTTCATAGAATTTTTATTTATTACCACTTTTGTCAGATTCAAGTTATTTCTGTGACCATTGTGGGTTTTTCTTTCATTAACAGAGGGGTACCAACAATTTTGTCCACGGTGGTATATCCAGTAAATCTATGTATTTTTCCATGTAACCTTGTGACTGCATTATTTTAATTGCTTTTAATCCTACATCAAGTTTGTTTCCAGTTCAAAATGCATCTTAAGTGTTAAATATATCTTATTATAGCTAACTCAGTACTGTTTACCTGTTGAAATATATATTTTACGGCTAATATAACCCCATAACTACAATATGGCACCTGGTGATCAATTTTTGGCAGCTGATCACTTTGCCACAACACCGGCATTGCTTTGGCCATCTCTTAGCAACATTACTCCAAAATTTATGAACAAGTTTTGATGAAATTTTCAGGAAAGATGTGTAATGGCATGGGGAACCAATTATGACATTTTTGTGGTGATCTGAATCACCACCTGGATCCAGGAATTTTTTAGGAAAAATCAGTATCAGCTTGGTTAAATTTTACTTTTGCTGGTACACCAGAATTTCTGGAGCCAAGTTACCTAATACTATTTATTTGTTATTTCAATAAATCCTATAGAAGGAAACTTGAATTAGTATTTTTCATCAATATCAAATGCAGAAATGTTGAATTTTGAAAAAAAAAAAAAAAAAATGCTTGCGCAAGATCAAACCTCCCATTCAAGAGGGACAGCATACAAAGAGGAAGAAAATGAAGAATATAAAAGAAACCTGACAAGACGAGGCTAGAGAAAGAAAAACAAAAGATGATTAACGGTAAAAGTAGTAAACATAGGTGCTTCTTTTCTCTCCTTTGTGCAGTCGCTGTTGTTGATCAAATACATGTGGCTCTTGTTTTTCTTCTTTTATATACGTAGCCGGTAAATAAACTGATGCCTCAGCACATTTGCGTTCCCTATAAGGCTGAGGTAAAACTACAAATGATGGTTATGCGCATGCGTCAAACACTTGGCCTTGTAGATGAGATGTACTTTCTATGGCATTTTGACCTTGACTTTGGAACTGGCGATCCCAAACCCACAGTCACAGTTCAGGGTCTCGGGGTGAACCAGTGTATCAAGGTTGGTTACCCCAGCTTTACTCATTCTATAGTAATAGTGTAAATGGAATTTCAACCTTGACATTTGACCTTTTGCCCCAAAATTCCCACAGAATCATCCGATCAGAGCCAAATTGCAATATGCACATCATCAGTGTATAATCAAACCCTGGCACCAAGTTTCAAAACAATCGGAACTAAACTGTAGGAGGAGTTGATTTCACAAAAGTGGGACAGACAGACAGACGGAGGGACGGACCACCCCATGACATAATCCGCCACCCGTGGAAGACCAAAGGGTTGAACCCTTTGGTCTTCCACGGGTAGGGAATAAAAATTCTTTTTCTTCTCCACTTTTGTACAGTTATAGATTAATTTGTCTGATATTATGTCAGACAATATATATACATATAGTAATTTTTCACATTTTCTATAAATCCTGCAATCGTAACAGTGCAGTGAAATGCTAATTAGATGACTGTGTGTGTGTGTGTGAACAAACCTCATACGTCTGCCCCTCCAAGTCTTTCGCGTCACACCAGTTCCCCCACATGTCCCGCACACGTCGCTTCCTGGTTCGCTGAAACCAATCAGCAGATCAGCAGTTAGATCACACTCTTAATTCAAACATCACTGATTTTCTTTGTCCGTTAGTGGTATCCACCATGCTCTGCAGCCTCTGGGCCAGCTCATAGGCCTCCATCACGTCTTTGCCCTCCTTTTGTTTGGAGCGGTCGACCACCCTTGGACGATTATACACAGCTTGCTCTACACAAAGAAAGAGCTTCAACGTTAAAAAAAAAAAAAAAAAAAAAGACAACCAGGACCTGAAGAAAACGAAGAGCAACAAATGGCTCTATTAACTTACCACAGTTAAAGTTGATTGCTCCAATAAGCTCCAGGTAGGTATGTATCCTCCCAATGCAGTTAACGTCTCCACAGTTCTTCAGACCGGGACGGACCGACGTCTTGTTCAGGTACTTGGGCTTGCTCTTCTGCCTAGAGGAAAAAGATTTCCGTTACCACTTCCTGTTTCAGATGTGGGTGGGATAAAGTTGCCAAACATATGAGGATGCGCTACCACTGATCCAGGATGTAGTTTCTAATTTTCAGATATCTCTCCGGGGTTTTGGATGGTCGTCCCTCGAAGAACTCGGGGATGGCTTGTTTCTCATCCTCAGTGACGGCCTCCTTGTTCAACTCCATTTCTTCTTCAGGGGCTTTCAGCTCCTCTTCCTCCTCCTGGGCTTTCTCAGGTTTATCATTAAGAAGCTTCTCAGTCTTATCAAAAGAATCTAAAAGACCAAAAACGTGTAAGAGGCAAGCAGGATACAGTAAAAACAAGGAGCAGATATGGCTCTGACCAAGACGTCCTGGAGCAAATAGAACTGTCTGCAAAAATGATCCTAGAATAACTACATCCTTTTTTGTTGCATTCATGCAAAAGAACAACCACCTGAAGATTTGATCAAAAGGATCAGAAGTATGTTAAGAGTAGACAAGGTCAAGTTATCTGACATGACTGTCTCTGACATGACAGTTGACAGTCAACAGTCTGATTAAATTATGGAAAAGACGAAGAATTGAGAGAGAAAACAAATTTATGGAAAAAGTTGTATTTTATAAGAAAAAAGGAAACAAGACAAATGTGACAATGGTCAGAATGGGACTTCTAAAGGATCTGAAAGTAGAAGGATGGAGGGCTGATTCCTCGCTTAAGCAGCTGCAACTAAAACTGTATATCAAACGAATCCGGCTGCAATTCACTTAGCAGCCACAAGGTGTCACTGCTCTCCACACTGTCAAACTTTTCATGCTGTGCCATCACAATTATTTTAGAACAGTCTTACTGAGGGAGTCATTATGATCACACATAACATTAAATGTGGATTACCCATGCCATGTCTGGGGGTTTCTTCTTCCAGCTGTCCAGTCTGTGCCGACATCTCACACTGGGCTTCCAGCCCTCCATTTACTGCATCAGCTACTTGCTTTGAGTCTGTCTGAGGACTTTTTGGACAAACAGATACTGTCCTGACTTTCTCATCAAATGAAGCTACACCCGTTTCATCTGAGCCGACAAGTGAAGGTGAACTTTGAGGACTCTGTGGACCAAGAGAGCTGCAGCTAAGTAGCCCCTTTGTGTCATGAATCATCTCTGACCTACTCAGGCTTCCCTCTTTTTGCTCATCAGTGGGGCTGCCCGTTTGTTCCTCTGATGCTGAAAGTTCAGTTTTCAGGATAGCCTGACTGTTATCATCCGCTCCTCCATCATCACTCAAGTCATCAGTAATGTCTACGTCCTCATCCTCATTGTCGGAAAGCTTTTCTATGCGAATGGTGTTGGACAGAGTGGACACATGACTGGAAGGCAGCTGAGGAGGTTGTGGATGGAGAACAGGGACTGCAGAGGAAGTTGCAGTTTTGGGTTCTGATTTACCCTGAAAAAAAAAAAATAGATATGATGCATCTTTTTTATTCTTTATATCAATTTTCTAAGCCTTTCCACAGAATGCATTAAGAGTTTAAATGAGAAAGCACAGGTTGACATCATTTTCTGGTACCAACAGGGAAAACTTCTCACTTTCTGTTTGAAATACTGTCTGGCATAACTCTTGACTTGAAGAACGGTACGGCTTTTCATAAGCTTAGCGATCTTGGTCCACCTTCGACCAAACTGTGCCTGCAGAAAAAGACACTAGCAATAACTGCTAACTGCTGCAATATGTGTTTTATATGCATATGACAACAGTTAGCAGACCAGCATGTGCAACGATGACATTTTAGAGACAACAGCTTACCAGTCCTTCCTCAAACAGATCTTTTTCTTGTTTGGACCAGCGAGATGATGATGATGATCCAGCAGCAGCGCCCTGGTTCTTAGATGGAGACCTGAACATCCAACAGAGAGAAGGAGGAGATGAAGGCCAAAACCAGTAAGATATCAGTCTATTACAAACATGCCAAATGCTGAAAAAAAAAAAAATTAAAAAAATCATAGCTCATTCCGGCCTAATAATCACCCTGGGAGTGCTCAGATCTCCTGACCACTGACCTTGACCCTAAGTACAGCCTAGACGCAGACCCATCTATTGGTGAGTGGCAACCATCTTAAAGTCAAGGTGAATGGCCTAGGAGGAGTATCATTTTTCATGAAATCATAAATGCACAGATCTCCTGACCTTTGACCTTGAGCACAACTTGGATGCAGACCCAAATGAGGATCATAGTGGGTGAGTTTCGTGACCATCGGGGAAAATGTAGCAGCGATTCCCATGAAATGTGGACACACACACACAGACAGACACACGGACAGACGGGCCAGGGCCACCAAGTCATCACATTAGCTCCTTTCGGCTTCGCCAGAATGAGCTAAAAACTGACTTACCTTTTCCTTTTAGGCTTTTTAGGTGCATGATTATGCCAGATGTGATCAGGAATCTCTGTACCTGTCAGATAATATCTTCAAGTACAGTTAAAGAAAACCAATGTAAGGGAAACAGTAACAGCAGTAACAGCATGTAAAATATTTTTTATAGTAAAATCTGTAGGAATGTCACTATTGGTCTTTTGTTTTCCATTTTTATACCTCTAATTGCCACTTGATAGTATGTTTGTTGGGATATTCTCTTTTCATATTTATTTTCAGAATGAGTGGAAGAGAGGAAGTCCACTTAGGAAGGTGGTCTCGGACACAACTGATGCATACTGTAGTATGATCCAGGGAGATGTGAACCCAACTGTGCTCAAATAAAGAAGTGGGCTGCTATACGAAATAACTGCTCGACTTTGTATTTTTAACCATAAACACGGTGGAGAAAGGAGCTTTACAGAAAAAAAACTCAGATTTATACAAGTGTTTTTTTTACTTACGGCACGAAATAAAAGCGTGTCGCTTACCTGACAATGCAAGTGGTTGCTTGTTCTTTCAATTTTATTTATTTTTTTTGGGGGGGGGGGGGGGGGGGAAGCAGACTGCATGCCAACACCTACTATATCACACTGCGTACTAGGGCTGAGCGATTAACCAAAATAAAACCTGAACCAATGTTCAGGGTGTAGAACCTACGTAATCTTGCTCATGTCGGGTTTTTTTCTGTTTTTACCCCTCACCCTGTTGCATGTGTGTGAGAGCTTTTCATGCACTGCCCCTTTAAGACACGCAGAGTCACAAGCGTGGGCACGTAACTCCAGAAGCAGCGCAGTCAGCACTGTTCAGATGCAGCAGAACAATTTAACAGGTTATGGACCAATGTCTCTGGAAATAAAGTATAAAGCAAAGACGTCTTGTAACAAAAACAAACACATTCTCAGATTTATAGTTTTCGTACGTCGTCACACACCGGACATGTTGGAGGTGAAGCCTCCGCATTCAGTAGAAAAATGTTGTAAATATGGTGAACTACTGTGCTATCACCGTTTTTATGGTGGGTGTATGAACACCAGTAGGAGGGACAAACTGATATGTTCATTTAACCAGCAGGGGGGATGGGGGTGCACCGGACCGGTGACCACTGCAGTGTCATCCCGCTCATCTCCAGTATACAACACAATCTCAACGTGAGGAGTTTCTACCCCAGTGCTCACCGTTCCCTAAATGAGGTGTTGGTGGTGCTGCTGCTGGTGGCGGTGGGCTTGCAAAGGTGCCATTGCTGTCCAAACTCCCAAAGGGCAAATAATACATCCAAGACTGCAGCAGTCTACCAGAATTCCAAAGGGAAAGAAGATGTGTCCGCAAGTGAACTTAACATGCTTAAAATTCCAAGTGATGTGGGCTTATACTTTCTGCAGCGTGCTATCATTATTGAAAGTCCTGTTGCTTTGGGATCAAGAAGGGTCCTGCATCTCTGATTAAAGCTAATTTGTCATCGTAACGTTGTCTAGAGTCATTACCAGTTTTTTGAAAGTTTTCACACTTTTTCACTTCATTACGCAAGGAAACAAATTACTCCTAGGCTGTGTTCGGAATGTTCACTCACTCACTCTCCCCTACTCGCTATATAGTGAATTTATCCCAGTTTATGTGATAACCATGACATTGTGTTGTTGCAGGAACATTGGTTGTTCGAACACGAATTGTCTATTCTGAGCAGAATACATGGTGATTTTATAGGACAGGGTGTTTCTTTTATGGATACGGAAGAACGTGTTATCTTAGGTCGCCCCATGGCGGCGTTGGTATCCTATGGCGGAAGTCACTTGCGAACAGTTGTGTTGTGAAAACTTACGAGTGCGTAAGAGTTACAGGTATTGAAGTCAACCTGGGTGACTTTCACTGTCTTATATTGTGTGTATATTTCCCCTGTGACAGTGTTGAAAACTTGGATGAATACTTGCACTGCATGAGCCTTGTTAAACGTATCACTGAGGATTTTCCAACTCCATATGTGTATATACTTGGTGACTTCAACGCTAATATATCACGCTCAAGTTGTTTTGGAAATGAACTGGTGTCTTTTTGTGAGAGATACTCTTTACACATCTCGGACAGGATTATCTTACCAGGTGATACCTTTACTCATGTTAGCATGGCTCATGGCTCTACATCATGGCTTGATCACTGTGTGACTACATCCTCAGGCCATGATAACGTGTCCAATATCAGAGTTCTGTAAGTTCCGATCATGTACCTTTATCTATGGATATTGAGGTATCAAGTGCTGTAAGTGGCCCCCGGGGAGCTCCCTCAGCCACAATGGGCAGTAGAACATACAAATGGCGTGATGCCACAGCGACAGACCTGTCCAGATATAAGAAACTTACTCGTAGGAAACTCTGTAACATCCGTGCTCCTACGGACGCCATCAGGTGTAATTGTGCGGCACACAGGGACGATATCGACAGGTTTTACAGCGATATTGTTGATGCTTTAAATTTTTGTGTGAGTGAATGCATTCCCAGTCACAGTGTGGCCACCCAATATAACGTCCCAGGCTGGAATGATGTGGTTAGCGAGGCTCACACAGCTGCTCGGGATGCTTTTTTTGTGATGGAGGAGTAATAGCAAACCACGTTACGGTCCAATATTTGATAACATGAAAAGTTGTAGGGCTAGGTTCAAATATGCTCTACGAGCATGTAGGCGCAATGAAGAAAGCATCAAATGTGACCAGCTAGCTAATCACATGAGTGAACTGAACATGGTAGAATTCTGGAAACAAATGAAGGCTATGAGCTCCCACCGGTCTGTTAGATCAAACACTATTGATGGTGTGACTGGTGATGTTAACATTGCTGAAAAGTGGAAATGTCATTATGAAGCTATTTTCAACTCAGTTAAGAATGTTTCAATGAAGGATTCTGTTATGCACAATATTCGCCTGTATAACGACATGTTTGATGCCTCCGATATTTCTGCTGTTACTCCTGTTGAAGTTGCTTCACTGATCAAAGTTCTCAAGAAAGGCAAATCAGCTGGCCCTGACTGTCTCACCAGTGAATGCCTCATCAACGCTGATTTCAATTTGTGTATTCTGTTGTCATTGTGTTTTAACTGTATGTTTGTTCATGGTTACATGCCAGATATGTTGATGGACTCCGTTATTATTCCCTTGGTGAAAAACAAGTGTGCCAGTCTGTCTGATATGAACAACTGCAGACCTATAGCTATTGCAAATGTTATATCTAAATTGTTAGAGGGTTTAATTCTGAACAGAACTGAGGATTATCTGTGGACAAACGACAATCAGTTTGGTTTCAAGTCAGCCCATTCAACTGATAAGGCTGTTTATCTACTCCATGAATTTGTTGACTACTTCAGAAGCCAATCCACTAGTGTCTATGCTACGTTTTTAGATGCTAGCAAAGCTTTTGATAGGATTAACCACTGGTGTTTGTTTAGAAAACTGATCGATCGAGGTACAGTATTCCTATTTACATTGTTAGCATCCTGTTATACTGGTACAGAAGGCAGTCTGTGGTTGTTAGGTGGGGCAATGTCACCTCATCCAAATTTCATGTGACCAACGGTGTTAAACAAGGTGGTATACTGTCACCCTTGTTGTTTAATGTCTATGTTGATGATCTCAGTGTACTGTTGAACAATACTAATGTGGGCGGTTCCATTAACGGTGCACTGTTAAATCACATTTTCTATGCTGATGATCTCTGTTAAGTTTGTCTACTGCAGCGATGCAACATCTCCTCTCGGAATGTGAAAAAAATGACATCTTGTTCAACTGTACTAAATCTATGTGTATGGCTTTCAAACCGAAGGGTGTCAATACTTCGAATCCTGTTATGCCACTTTGTGGTAATAGCTTGAACTTTGTTGAAAAAGTCAAATACCTAGGTGTGTGGATTGAATCTGATAAGACCAATGTTGATTGCAACAGGCAACTCAGGAAACTATATGCTCAAACAAATTTACTGTTGCGAAATTTCCATAGATGTTCTCCTGATGTTAAATGTATGCTGTTCAAGACCTTCTGTACCTCAATGTACTGCTCGCCTTTATGGTTTAATAGCAATGTTGCTGTTAGGAACAAAATCCGCATTGCATATAATAACTCCCTAAGAAGGTTGTTAGATGTACCATGAAGGTCGGGTGCAAGCAAGATGTTTGTGTCCGTGAACATTCCGCCTTTTGGCGAGTTGATACGAAAGAATGTTTACAGTTTTATGAGAAGGTTGCTGGCATATAACAATCATCTTATATCAGCAATTGTCAACTCGTCACTCACACTTCACTCCAGCATTTGGAAGTGGTGGCGTTTTATTTTATACTGAGTTCAATAGTGTATGTTATTGTTGTTACAAGAGCGCCGAGTGACTGCTGATCTGTATATACTTTTATTTATTTTCTACTCGTTTTAGTTCTGCACTTAATATGAACCCTGAGTTTGAAATAAACGTTTGAATTTGAATTTAGATATAATGGACTATAAAGTAAACTCAATATAACAATAAAATTACAAGATTTCGGACACTACTGGGCTTGTTTTTGTGGTGCGGTTAATGACGTCATCATAGTGAGACAGTAAAACATAACAGAGCAACGGTGGTAAAAAAAATGAATACCTGCATGTAATTTGTAGTAAATATATGTTAAATCGTTTTTTCCAGAATTAATAAATATAAATACCTTAAGGTAGTTTATGTTGTGATGTGAAGCTCTCCTCTCACTGCTCCATTGGCTGCGCATTGCATTATGGGATATATGGGCTAATGTAGTCACCATCCGTTGTACACTATGTTTCAAAATGCATTGTGTGATATTTTGAGTGTACTGCGGTGTACCAACATGGCGCTGGGTACACCCTGGGTGTACTGAGGGTGGCAGCCCCGCCTTTCCGGTTCCACCGTCACTCCGGGGTATAAAGGGCTAGGGCGGAAGAGATCTCCCTCTTCTCCGTCGACCCCTTGGTCTGTACGGAGCACCTGGTGGTTTGATAATTGTTATAATAAAGTTCACGTTCAACTGCGCCCTCAGCCTGCTTATTGTCTACCAAGTTATGGACATAACATGTACTATAGAGTTAATGAAATTTGCAGTTAAGATTTCGAAGTGCACTACAAAATAGCTGATTCACTATATAGTACACTACTGTATATGGGGAAGGAGCGATATCGCTTCCAATATGGCCGCTGACTCCGTGTGACTCCCCCCACCAGAAGTCACGTGATTGAAAACCATCTACTGTTCCTGGGACTACTGATCCTGTTTAATAAACTCACTAATAATCCACTACACGTCTTCAGCCACTCAAACGTCATTGCCCGTGTGCTGAACTTAAAGGATACTGTTCCTCCAGGAGCATCTTCTCGATCACCTCCCTGTTCTCGGGGCTGATGGAGTTGTCCAACTCCCAGGGCTGAGAAACGAAAAGAGTCAAATATCAACACAGCACAGCCACAGAGGCGACAACAGGCATACAGGGCTCACCGAGCTTCAGAAAATCTCACCAGTATGGACTGAATAAACTGCTCCTGGACTAAAGCTCCTCCTTCCATCTGCCTGCACCAGCAAGAAAAGAGGAGCCATTACTAGCATGCACACGCAGCCAGCTGAGCAGACGTGACCATTTTAAAGTCCAACACCAACAACAAAGAACAACACAGACATAAACTGGAAGGATAATCAGACATCTTTACCTAACACTGGTCTCAAAATCGTCTCCCTCGATATCTATGTCCACCTCGTCCTCCATGCTGCTGGAAAAAACAAACCAAGGAAACAAGAGAGGGAAGACGAGAAGAAGGGAGTGTTCCGTTTTAGTCACGGCGCCCCCGTGTGGACAGATGCGCGAACAACTGTTAGCAGCGGGAAATGAAGACCGTAAAGATAAAAGATAAAACTTTATAGGTCCACCACCACCAGAGGGTGAAATATGTCAGCTAGCATTTAATGAAAACAAAAGATTGAAATAGAATATACATTTATACACAGGGGTGGATCTGGGTATTTTGAGGAGAGGGGGTTGAGGGGTCAGCCCAGATAGGAAAGTTTTAAATTGGCGTTGTGGAGAGCGTGAAAAGATGAGGCTGAGTTTATTTCTCAAATCAGGTTTATTCACGCATCTCCAACATGCTCCAAACAGAAAAGAGACACATCCCCCCACATCTGTCCTTTTTATACCCAGGACATCAAAGTACAGAGTCACATTGTCTGTTAATCCCAAGACACAATACTTCTTCCTCCAGGTCTTCTCCCCTCCACCTAAAGCCGCTGGTGGTCAGGAAATCCCTCAAGGCCATCTCTTTGCATCACAAAGATCACATTTCGCATCTCCCTGTTATCTCTAGGAGACCCAGTCCTATTGTTCATTCTGAGAGGTGAAGCAACAGTAATATACATATGAAGCCTATGAAACCCACATATGTGTCCCACAGAGTATAGCTTTCTATATTCTGGGGCAATTCAAGCATATTAAAATGGCATGTGGAGCAGGTAAATGCTAGAATTTTTTTACTAATCTTTATCAGATTTTTTTTTTCCTTTCTGAATCACTATAAACTCCAAATAAATCAAACTTCTAACTGCTGTATTATTGTCTCATACCGCGTAGCTCCCAAGCCACAGTTTTACACTGAAAGAGCAGCTCAACTACATAGACAAACAAAAAAATAAAACTTAAGCGACACAAATTTCTATTAGTTGCTATAAGTTTCATCAACATTTTTTTTTACCTAAAAACCAGAGTGGTGGTGTAGTTATAGAGTATCTGTGCCACAGTTCAGAAGTTGTGGGCTCATGCTTAATTATGTCATATCAAAGCTTAAATAAAATTGTACTTTCTGCCTTTTAGCTTGGTCATCTGCATCACAGAGTGGTGAAAGTTAATACACAGAGCTACCTGAGGAATAACACCTAACTGGCCTGTGGTCACAGAAAATGGAGATAGGTGCCATCCCAGATACTGATAAAAGGGAATTAACATTCCCCCTAAAAGTCAGAAGTAACCTCAAAGCTGAGAAGCACAACAAATACAGCTGCAGTTTTAACTGTTTCAAGTAAAATTAAAGGTACAGTGTGTAGTATTTGGGGTAATCTGAAATTTAATGCAAAATTAATTCTTAATTTTGTTTTTTATCGTATATAATCATTAAGAAAAATTTGTTGCATTTTCTGTATTGTAAGATTAGGTTTAATTTTAGGAAGAGGGTCGTGGGTTTACTCCGGGATTTCTCCGGTTTCCTCCCACATCCCAAAAACATGCAAGTTGGGTTAATTGGCATCAAACTGGGGATTCTAAATTGTCCTTAGGTATGACTGAGAGAGTGAATGGTTGTCTGTCTCTCTGTGTTGGCCTTGCGATGGACTGGCGATCTGTCCAGGGTGGACCCTGCCTCTCGCCCAAAGATGCTGGGATAGGCTCCAGCCCCCCACCCCCGCGACCCGAAAAAGGATTAAGCGGAAGAAGATAGCTGGATGGTCCCCTTCCATATACAGTGGATAAAAAAGTCTACACACCCCTGTTCAAATGCCAGGTTTTTATGATGCTGTGAGGACACAGTACACAGGTCTAGCATGCTCTCACACCCAGAGAGGCAGAAGGAAACACGAGGACAATGGACCACATGGGGTGCTCACAGGGAGGTTCAGACTGGGCAGAGTTTAGACACCTCCCGGGGAGGGGAAAATTTACATGGAGCCTATGGACAAAGATGCCCCCCCGCCCCCACTGCACCCAGCTGCAGCGTGAAGTGCAGGGGGGAGGGGGGTGGCTGTATTGTAATATACTGTATGTAACAAGTGTTATGATAATCGCGCCACACATTCTCTTTGTCCAAACAATATGCATAATGTCAGCAGCTCCAGTCTCAATGCATGAGTAATAAAGGTATTACTCCTTCACTGAAAGAAGGCTTCTCAGCAATTTGTAAAGTGTGAAAATTAAATAATATAATGCACGAGCAACACTTTTCAATAAAGTAACTGCTATTCCCAGTTTGTTCGTTTGCGGTCGCAAAAGAGTAGAAGACAGAAAAGTGATCCCCAATTTACACTGAGGGAGTCTGTTATGCAGGTCGGGAGGACAGGATTTCTTCCAGAAAGACTCTCCAAGGCAAACTTTTCCTGCGCGTCTACCATTGTCTCTTTTCGCCCATAACAGATTGCTAAAAATATGCAACAAATCTTTTCTGATGGATGCTGGATCCAGTGCACACTGAAATGTCACGGTATCTTACTGTATTTAATAACTTCTTTAAAAATACATTTACCCTGAGTCTCGCAGCTCAGCGGGTGCTTTTTTTTGGGGGGGGGGGGGGCAGTTCACTGCCTTCTGCTGGATGTTATGGTCAGAACTAGTTTTTCTTGTCAAAATTTTTTTGAACATGTTCAAAACAAAAGAAGCTGCCAGTGTTGTGCCAAAAAGTGATGGGCCGCCAGAAACTGATCGGTTCACTGCGGAAGCATGCCTCGCTTGGCCAAAGCCGTTTCTCTTCGGATTCTGAGGCCGATGGCTGCTTTTGAGCAAAGCAGATGTAACTTTTTGTCCATGCAATTAGTGAAGGTATGCCTGTGAATACTTAATGTGGTGAGGGATTAGTCATAATTTTAGCCCCATGAGTTTTGTGTTAGAATAATCAGATATGACATTTTATCCTGGAGCAGCTTTTAATGTTTTGCCTTATATGTTAAGAAAAGTGTGCAGAAATGATCAAAGTCTGTGTATAATGATGTAAAAGTCAATAAAGCTTTTCTTTTCCATGAATACTAGTGTTTGTGCATCATTTACCTCCTATAATTATATATTGTAAGTAGAATCCATGAAATGTATGCTTCATCTGCCAAAATTTCATTAAGGCTCCCAATTTGGATTCAAACATTTTATCTGCCAACAAATTACTTGATTTGGTTCTTCAAGGTTGAATTGTGAAGATATATTATAACATGTTCTGTCCAACTTGTGAACAGGTTCAAAGGGCTGTTGTAGCTTATAAATGTGTTATTTCACCTGCCAAAAATCGATTTAAGGTCTTAATGTTGACTGAAACAGTTTGCATGCTTTTAAAATGATTTGGTTCATGATTAAATTGTGAATATAATACTCTGACTTGCTCTCTCACGCTTGTGAAATAGTCTCAAAGGACAATAATTCTGCATTTTGCCTGGCAAAAATTAAGGGTCTTAATCTGGATTGAAACTGCAGAAATCCATTCATAACCGGTTTATTAATGTGCATGTAAACATGGTCAATGATCATGTTTACATGTACACTACTAAACCGGTTATAATTGGATTTCTGCAGTTGTCTGAACAGAATAAGCCGATCAAGACCATGTAACTGGGGTCATTAAGTCAAGTGGTTTACCTTCCAGTAATTCGTTTATTCAATGCATGTAAACACAAGAAAACCGATTATTGGCATTATCAGTTTATTGCCAGTAATCAGTTTATTGTGACCATGTAACCAGGGTCATTGTTCAAAACACAAACAAGTTCCAGGACTAAACAGTAGATGGCAGCAATACAATATCTGGCTCCTTAAAAGGCATTTGTTTTTATTGTGATTAAGATATTGTTCATCAGCAGCTTCAGTTCAAAGCAGAGCAGAAAGGAAAAAAAAAAAAAAAAACAGGTTGTTTACACTTTGATGAAGATTCATCATTCAGGTTGTTAAAGTTTTGTAAAAGATTAATGGTTCAATAAATGTAAACATTTCATAATGAACTTGTACTTTGTACTGAATTTGGAGTTGCCATTAGGTTGTTTTGCTATTTAGTGGTCCGGCCCACTTGACATTAAATCCGGCACTATGTGGCCCCTGAGCAAAAATGAGTTTGACACTCCTGCACTAAACCTTTAAACACTGAAAAGGCTTGTGTGAATCACAGAATTAGCCTAGCCTTAAAAAATGTACTGTTTTAAATTAGTTTAGTTTAGTTAATTGGTTTATTTGTCAGGGACCATGTACAGAAAAAAAACATTAAACACAGGGTAAGCTTAAAGGTCCCATTTACTGCACTTTTTCCACATGTTGACAGTTCCCACAGGTCTTAATTAAATGTTTGTTATACACTGAGCAAATTGCCTTTAATTGTTGTAGCATTATTGTGAATCATCTTTTGCAGCCTTCCTCAGAATGACTCATTTCGATGCATGTCTCTTTAAATGCTCATAAGCTACAGTTAGCGCTGCACTCCCTTTCATCACTATTGCTAATATAAGCTGGCTAGCTCCTAGCTCATATAGCTAGCCTGAGCCAAGTAGGGTAAATTTATCTTAATTGAATGAAATGATGCATCAGTGGTGGACAGGGGTGTATGGTTTCAGTGGTCAATGGGATATGACTGGTCCCTGGAGTATGATAAGCACAGAAACATTTGACTAAATTGCTAGCACCAGCTAGTTGCTTTGGATCTCAGAGAAAATAAGCTATAGTAAAATAAGTTACAAATAAACACATACTGTACAGAGAATTTAAATTACGTTACTATGAGACCGATGGTGCAGCAAGGTAAACACTAAGTAAGCAATATGAATATAAAGTATAACATCTAACACCAAACATTAAACATCAGTACAAAGAAAACCAACCCACCAACCAGAAACTAACTAAAAATATGTGTGGTGTGCAAAATAACTAAATACAATAAAAATGAAGACAGCATGTAGTAACTTAAGGCACATATCAGGGCACATAGAGGGTTAACGTGGCATGTAGTGCAAAGAGAGCAGTCCATTGCTGCATAAAGTGAGATCAGTGTGCAGCCCTGAGATCAGTGTGTGTGCATGTGCTGGAGTGAGCAGTTCCTGGATGACAGAGTTCAGTTTTTGAAGCTCCTGAAATCAGTGTGTGTGTGTGTGTGTGTGTGTGTGTGTGTGTGTGTGTGTGTGTGTGTGTGTGTGTGTGTGTGTGTGTGTGTGTGTGTGTGTGTGTGTGTAGGAGTGAACAGTACCTGGGGATGGCAGAATTCAGCTGTTGGGGGTGGGGGGGTCAGAGTCCAGGATTCGTGGGTGTGTGTGTGGGGGGGGGGGGTGAAGGGGGAGAGGGGGCAGAGCAGGGAGAGAATTGAGCTTCCTGACAGCCTAGTGGATGAAGATGTCCTTGAGTCTGCTGGTCCTGGCCTGGAGACTCTAGTCTCCTCCCTGATGGCAGTAGACTGAAGAAGCTGTGTGATGGGTGGGTGGGATCACATGCAATGCAGAGGGCTTTGCGGGTGAGGCAGGTGCTGTAGATGGCCTCAAGGAAGAGGAGAGATGCACCGATGATCTTTTCAGCAGTTGTCACTATGCGCTGGAGGGTCTTGCAGCAGGATGCGGTGCAGGCGCCGTACCACACGGTGATGCAACTAGTCAGAATGCTCTCGATGGTGCCTCTGTAGAAGGTACACATTATGGGGGCTGGGGCTTTGGCTTTTCTCAGTTTGCGGAGGAAGTAGAGACGCTGCCAAGCTTTCTTGTCCAGTGATAGTGTTGGTGGTCCAGGAGAGGTCCTCTGTAATGTGCACACCCAGGAACTTGGTGCTGCTCACCCTCTCCATAGCAAATTAGGCCTGTGTTGTTCATGCAGGGGCACAATGACTGGATTAATGATGTTATTCAGGGAGTATCTGCTTGTAGCTGTACCATTCACAAGGTGTAGGGGCAGTTCTGGATTGCCTAGACACACCTGCCCAGCCTGTAACACCACCACCACCACCACCAAAGGCTCGTCTGGTGACAAGTGGCTGATGCATAGCGCTCTCTCTGATGTCTCCAACATTGTTGGCGGTCATCATTTCTGTTCACCGTGAATCGACTTTCATCAGAGAACAGCACTGAGGCCCACTGGTCCCTTGTCCAGCATAAATGCTCCCTGGCCCATGTAAGATGATGCCTGTGTCTGGTGGTGTGGTCAGGTACCCTTGCAGGTTGTCCAGTATGCAGACCACAATGATGTAAATGGTTTCGATTGGTCTGACATGACACTAAGGTGCCTCTCACCTCCCTTCAATGTGCCTGGAATTGAGTGGCATTCATCATCCAGTTCTGTAGGGTACTGTTCACAATGAAGTGGTCATCAGCGTTGGATGTGGCCAAAACACATCCACTTCTATGCCTTTCTGTGACTCTTCCAGTCTCTCTGTTGCAAGCTGCTGATGACACTCTGACACTAAGCTCAGTGGCCACTTCTGTTTGAGAACATCCTGTTTGAAGCTTTGCAATGGTGAGGTACTGTTGATCAATGGTTAGGTGTTGTCTTGGTCTCATGATGTGAAAATGTGAACAGCATGATGAAGAGGACTGTTTAAATACCAATTCTAATTGAACCAGAAAATTTATTGGCTGATTCACGGCTCAAACACCTGTTGTGAATTTTGCCATTAAGCACCTTGTTAGAGAACAGCAAGTTGTGCAAAAAGTACTGAAACAATGAACAGCTGGACATGTGCATTCAAAAGGTTAGAGAAGGTCAAATTAAGTTCACCTGTAAAGGTTACAGTGCATTTTAGGTGCATCCTGAAATTTCACCCCAAAGATAATGTACTTTATTGATCCCAAACTGGGAAATTGCAGTGTAACAGCAGCATTACAGTAGACGATCAAACGACAGAAACACACGCATGACAAAGAGATTACCCATGGAAAGTAAAACTAACACTACTATAAAAGCCTATATACAGTTGTGTTCAAAATAACAGCAGTCCCACATCACTAGCAAGATAAATCAGTTTTTGTTAGAATTTCAACTTCTACACTGCAAGTAAATTTCTAGAAGGTTTAGTAGAGGTATAGAAAACCAACAGACCCAACAGGCATGACGTGCATGCTGCTGATTCTGTGAAACTGAATCATTAACTGAAAGGGGCGTGTTAAAAAAAAATAGCAGTGCTGAGTTCACTTAGTGAGGTCATTTTTTCTGTGAAAAAGATAGGTGTTAAACAGGTGGCCCTTAAATAAGGATAAATAAGGATGTTGGAGCCTCATCCGTCGCCTAGGAGCTGCACAGAAGCCCCCTAGCCAAAGCCGAGCATCCGTCACACCCAACCAAGTTGCATCCCACCTACTGACTATCGCCAAAGCACCCCAAGACAAAGACAAAGACAAAGACACCAGAAGAGCAGTTACAACTGAGCTAAAAAAACACCAAAAAATGCCTGTAGAGGAAACGAACCCTGAACCCTTCGAGGCTGCTGAACTGGAGAAAGTCCTACAGGGCCTGAAATGTGGAAAGGCAGCAGGATACGATAACATCTTCCCAGAATTCATGAAAAATCTTGGCCCCCGAGCCCTAACCTGGTTGACACAATTCTACACAAGGATCACACAAACAAACTCGATCCCAAAGAAATGGCGGACAGCAAAGGTCATTGCCATCCCAAAACCTGGCAAAGACCACAAACTACCAGCAAGCTACCGCCCAATCTCCCTACTCAGCGTTCCTTACAAAATCATGGAGCGCCTAATACTGCAACGCATTTCCCCAGAAATAGAGGATATTCTAAGTGTGGATCAAGCAGGTTTCCGCAAGGACCGCAGTACAGGAGAACAAGTACTGGCCCTAACCACCTTCATTGAAAATGGCTTCGAGAGCAGACTGAAGACAGGGGCTGTGTTTCTCGATCTTACAGCCGCCTATGATACGGTCTGGCACAAAGGCCTCCTCCTGAAACTTAAAAAGGCGATCCCTGCTTGGGCAACAGCAATTATAAAAACCCTGCTGACCAACCGAAGGTTCAGAGTCCACCTCAGTCAGAACACAAGTGCATGGAGAATGCAGAAAAATGGACTCCCACAAGGCTCAGTTCTAGCTCCAACTCTGTTCAACCTCTACATAAACGACCTGCCTATTACAAAATCCCGCAAATTCATCTATGCAGACGACATCTGTTTGGCATTCCAAGCACCAGACTTTGAACCACTGGAACGGGTGCTCACGGAAGATCTTGCTAAACTGGACCAGTTCTGCAAAATCTGGCGCCTAAAACCAAGCACAGCAAAAACCGTCTCCAGTGTATTTCATCTCCACAATGCAAAAGCTGCCAGAGAACTAAACATCCACCTGAGCGGACTCGAGCTTAAGCATGCCCCAAATCCAACTTATCTTGGAGTGACCCTTGATAGGACCTTATCCTTCAAGGAACATCTAAAGGGGACGGCTGCTAAGGTGAAAGTACGAAACAACCTGCTCTGCAAGCTCGCTGGTGCAAAATGGGGGGCGGCAGTCTCCACCCTGCGCACCTCAGCACTGGCCCTTTCATACTCTGTAGCAGAATATTGTGCCCCTGTCTGGTCCAGGTCATCTTACACACACTATGTAGACACCCAGCTCAACTCAACCATGAGAACTATAACTGGAACAATCCGCTCAACACCACTCCCCTGGCTCTCTGTACTGTCAAACATAGCCCCTCCACACATCCGGCGAGCAGCATTAACTCAAAAGGATGCTCCAAAAAGTTAAAGATTTTCCTCACTTACCAATCTATGCAGATATCTACACCCCACCCACTGCCCGACTTTCATCCAGACGGCCGATTTGGAAAAACCCTCCCCCAGCTGACTTTACCATCCAGACAGCTTGGCAAGAGGAATGGGAGACCAAGGAGGTCCCAAACAAACAGCTGGTGATAAACCCCAACCAACAGGTCCCGGGCACCAACCTCCCAAGGAGACAGTGGTCTACACTCAATCGCTTCAGGACTGGACATGGCCCCTGCTTGGCCAGCCTTCACAGATGGGGCAGTAGCCCTAGCCCACTGTGCGCATGTGGAGAGGAGCAAACTATGGAACACATCATAGAGACTTGCCCGCTCCAAAGACTGGAAGGAGGATTACACACCCTCCATACAGCAAACCAGGAGGCAACTGCTTGGCTTAAGGACTTTGCATTCGCTAAATAAATAAAATAAATAATAAGGATCAAGGCAACTGACGCTGCATATGCTGGCTGTGCATTTGTCCTTGAAAAACAGAGTAAAATAGGTCGTTCAAGACACTGTTCAGAAGAAGAGCGTTCTTTGATTAAGAAATTAATAAAAGAGGGGAAAACCTATAAAGAAGTGCAGAAAATGATAGGCTGTTCAGCTAAAATGATATCAAATGTAGAGGAGCTGGAAATAATGAGGCGATTTTGTTTAAAAGCAGCGTTTTAATATTCAGCTCTCCTAACTTGTCTCATCTGGTGCAGAGCGTGGCAGAAGGTAAAAGAGAGAGTTCTGCCAGCTCCCTGGTTAAATACAGGCACACATCAAAAGACAGGCATTACAAAGGCTGATACCCCTCATTATCTTAATCCCCCCCATTGTCCTGTTATCTCCTCTCCTCTTCTTGGGAGGTGATGGAAATTCCCCTCCTCGCCTTGGGGGGTGAGGGTGACTCCCTGTGTCCTGGGACGTCTTTGTTCTTCACACCACGGGTGAGATTCCTTTGTCCTTTCGGAGGTGTGAAGTTCCTTACATATGCAGTCACTAAGCATTTCACATGTTCAGACATATGTAGGTATGGAATATATGAGTAATATAGACCACATCAAACGCTTTAAAATAGCAGCCAAAACCAGAAAGGCGAGGAAGAAAAACGACTATTCGAAGGGATTGGAGAATAACCAAACTGGCAAAGGCTCAGCCAACGATCAGCTCCAGGAGGATCAAGGAAGATCCAAGGTTGCCTGTGAGTACTGTAACAATCAGACGACGTCTATGTGAAGCCAAGCTACCAGCAAGAAGCCCCCGCAAAGTCCCATCGTTAAAAAAAAAAAAAAAAGACGTGCTGAAGCGGTTACAATTTGCATTGACTGGCCTAAAAAGAAATGGCGTAATATTTTGTGGACTGATGAGAGTAAGATTGTTCTTTTTGGGTCTAAGGGCCACAGACAGTTTGTCAGACGTCCTGCAAACACCGAATTCAAGCCACAGTACACAGTGAAGACGGTGAAGCATGGTGGTGCAAGCATCATGATATGGGGATGTTTCTTGTACTATGGTGTTGGTCCTATTTATCGCATACCAGGGCCCATGGATCAGTTTGAGTACATCAGAATACTGGAAGAAGTCATGTTGCCGTATGCTGAAGAGGAAATGCCGTTGAAATGGGTGTTTCAACAAGACAATGACCCCAAACACACTAAAGACATTTTTATCTTTTGTTCATATAAAAGACAAAAAATAAAATAGAAAGACGTCTTTACATGTTTCAACTGCACTGCAGCCTTCATCAGGCTTCGTCTCTATTCTTCTCTATCTTCGTTTCTATTTTTTTTTTTGTCTTTTATATGAACAAAAGATAATTTAAAGACGACAAAATGAACCTATTTGACGTACACTAAAGACAGATGTCAACACTGCTATTTTTTTGAACATTATATTTCTTGACTTTCTGTAAAATATTATCAATGTGGTATATATTACTCATATATTCCATACCTGCATACATTAGAGCATGTGGAAATGTGTGGGGCAACATATGCAAAGGAATTTCACACCTCTGAAAGGACAAAGGAATCTCACCACTGTGTGAAGACCAATGAGGTCACAGGACGCCATGGCAACAGACTTGACACCTTCACCCCCTTAAGTGAGGAGAGGTTTTCCCATCACCTCCCAAGAGGGAGGGAGGAGTTAACAGGACTAATGGGG
The DNA here is from genome assembly GCA_020510985.1 of Pholidichthys leucotaenia. Taxonomy (NCBI): domain Eukaryota; kingdom Metazoa; phylum Chordata; class Actinopteri; order Cichliformes; family Pholidichthyidae; genus Pholidichthys; species Pholidichthys leucotaenia. The sequence goes on along the minus strand of CM035839.1, from coordinate 416,079,578 downwards.
ATTTAGATAACGGGGGATTTCAGCTTGTGTTTTGCATGTCTTGGATGTGTGCCTGTATTTAACCAGCGAGCTGGGCAGAATTCTTCCTCTTTTTGCCTTCTGCCAAGGTCTGCACCATGATGAGACAAGATAGAAGAGTTGTTCATTAAAGACTCTGCTTTTGTGATACAAAACCGCCTCGTTATTTCCAGCTCTTCTACAATCAAATTCAATTACTTTTTCCAATTTCCTTGCTTTGAAATAGAATGGGCAGTGTCCCCAATGCATTTGTGTTCATTAAAATACAATTTATTTGAAGAATTTTGACGTTTACTCACATTTTTCAACACACTGCTATTACTTTGAACACAACTGTACATCAAAGCCTAATGTCCCTAACTTTTTGTGAGTAGTGTACACACACACACACAGAGATCATTCTTTATTTTTAGTTAATTTATGATGTATATTAAGTTTTTTACGGGGGGGGGGGGGGGGTGAAAAGTTCATTATGGTCAAATTTGGCCAAATGTGGTTTATTTTTCAACATATTCTCTCCCCTTCGGTCCACACACTTCTTCCATCGGTGTTGAAGCGCTTGGATCCCTGCGGTCTAAAAATAAACTACATTTGATCAAATTTGACCACTATAAACTTTTCAGCCCCCCCCCCCCCCCTCGTAAGCAATTTTACTTTTTCTAGGCAATTCCTTCTCCATTTTCTTTACTCTTCTATTATGCCATGTGCATTTCCGTCTGTTTGGTCATGCTGCAGTTACACTCAAATTTCCCAGTTTGGAATCATTAAAGTACATCAGTCTATGGTTGAACTAGTCTAACCATAGCTGCAATGTTTCCAGCAACACATGTAAATTAAAGAAAAATAGAAGCTTGATTAGGTGAGCAAGCATCTAACCATCTGCCCCCCTCCCCCCAATGGTTACAATAAAAAAAAGGGAAGGCTGGGATTCCAACTTTAAAAAGTTTGTATTAAGCCTGAAAACAAAGACACAAAAAAAGAAAATCCACTAACTGAAAGCTAACAAAAGTTTTATTTAGAAAGAATTCACAGTTTCTAATGGCACTACAGTTTCTGTAGTAACTCACTCCTGCTCAAAAATACTGTGCAGCTCTTCAGAGTACTCAGAGAAACAGGGAGACAGACAGAAGAGAGCACTTGACATAAAAAAGGTTGGGGAAAAAAAAGGCATAAAGAGTTTTACAAAGTGCACATTGAGCTCATAAAACTATCTCCACGTGCTTTTCACATCTTTTGCTGCGTTATGGGTGTAAGTAGATTCCATGTCGCCTTTCTTGTAACACGTACCAACACACAGGAGACGAATAAATCTCCCATGCATACACACAAACATACACATTCAAGAAGGGACCAAAACAAAGGCCCCCCCCCCCCCCCACAAAAAAACACCTTTGCCCACCTGTGGATCATACAGTACATAATCACATTAATAGTGTAATAATCTTTCTTGCATTCCCTTTATTCAGCAACAATTCAATTACTATTCGAATTCTTCCAATGTGGGGCAAAAAAAAAAACCCAAAAACACATGAATCCCAAGAGCAATGACAAGTGACAAAAAGACCAAAAAGGGAGTGTTTGATGAGAATGAAGCGAGAAACACCTCGATAGAGCTGGGAAGAATGAGCAAGCATTTCAAGCTCACAATAGGAGCATGGAAGAGAGGTTCCTCAAAAGCATTCATATTTAAAGTTTTCTTCACAGTTACACAGAAACGTCATGCAGTGTGACCTTAAAGGATAACCCCAAGAGTAGAAGTTGGTCAAGATGAAGTAAAGGTTTCATGGGGTGGATAGCAGCAGAACAAACAAGTTCCGTCTCTGCCAGTGTGTACACCATACCAACCTTAAAGAGCCAGTCAGAAACTGCATACATAAAAAAAAAAAAAAAAACACTTTTTTTGCCATTTATAAAACAAACACCACTTCTGCAGCTGGCTGTCATGTTTTAGTTGAATGTTGCCTGCATAAAACCACTGCAACCAACAGCCAAAGGCAATTTAAAATCTGTTCGCTAAGCCAAAAAAAAAATAAATAAATAAATCACAAAACAAGCAGACGGCAGGACAGGACATGAATAAACTTCAGATTAGCCCCAACTGCTACTGCCAACTATACAGCAGCTTCAAATGTGCATAGAAATAGTGATTATTGGGAAAAGGGCCAATAACAGGCCTTTCTGTTTAACATTAATATTAAACTGTTTCCTTATCTTATGTAATAATACAGAAACACCTTTATTACAGGAATTTCTCCTAAAAAAGGTACCGTATGTTCTCCTGTTTTGCGTAAGTTGTATAATTCCCAGGGTGACTTCTCATGTACCTTTCATGACAGAACATCGTTTAGGAGACCTAGTGGACCAGTCAGGATGAACGATCATGTAGTTTGTGACCCCATTGCTGCTTAGTCATGTAACATGAACGCATTACAAATTCGACTCCCCATCATGACTCCCAAGGCTGTGTCGTGAGAACTGTACATCCACTTGAACTAGGCATCATTACCATGAAAGTTTGAAAACATCCACACAGTACTTTTAAAGATGGCCAAAATGTTTAAATACTGAGGACAGTGCATGTACATAAAACTTGTTTATGCCTACTGCACAGACTATATACGTACCACTCGTAACACTCAAGTTTCTAATAAATTGCTTTTCCCCTCCATTTAAATTCAAACAGAGTTGTCCCACGCAACATGCAGTTCAAACCTTCTGTCTGTGAGGGGCAACCAATCAGAATATCTGCTTAAAGTGAGAGGAACTAAAGCGCTAAACATAGAAGGCTAAGAAGTCCCCATTAGAAATAACTTTTTTCATATCTGTCTAATTCTGGCAGAGGTGCATATTTTGGAAGCTGCAATAAAGTGAGAACCTAAGCTCAAAGATAAACGGAAAAAAAATGCTTAAACCTTCCACCATGACGGCACTTGTGTCGGTACCGCTGCGATATAACTCCATGTAACATACTTGTAAGGAAAAACTACTGTGATGCTGAGCGGCAAACCAGTGTCTGGGTAAGGAAAATCTCTTCTCAGTTAAATAAATAAATAGATAAATAAAACTGGTCTGTCAGACTCATCTGCAGCATCCACAACGTGTGGGACACAAGTGAAAACATTCAGCTCCATTACCCAGCATGCACATATAGTACATTGTGCCTCTAAACAGGAAATGTTTTGCCCCCTCCTCAGCACTGGTTCAACCAAGAATTAAATCAAACCATCAAGATAAGAGAGGAAAATGGCTCAGTTACGAACAAATAATATATAATGGAAACAACATAATACAGCATCTTGCTTCTGGCCTGTTAACCTTCATCAAATAGCATCGTTTCATACTTGTGCAGTGTGAATAGTGCTCGGGGCCCAGCCCGAGCTAACTCAGAGGTCTACAGGAATCCACAGACTGCTGCTACATCTATGACATGAGGCTCAACAAGACAATAAACAAACAAGAACTACTACAGAAAAGTATCGATGTCACACAGAATATCTTTCTTCATTCAACTCTCGTGGTTGGTTTGGCACAAACTGGCAGAGACGGAAGTGGAGATGAGGCGAAGAATGAAAGTGTAACACTCTGGTCCCAAACAAACATCTGCTGTATTTTTTCAGGACTGAGACAAGTTGGATAAGTTTAAACGATGGCGATGGAAGAAAAATGAAGAAAGAAAGCTTAGAGTAAGAGGAGACGTTTTCTTGCCATGCTCCACAGTTCACCCATAATGACATTTCATCCCAAAGAGCAGCTAATACTTCTTAAAGGAACGTAGGAGACACCCCTCTCTGTGCACAGAGTGGGGAACAGAAACTCACTGGTGCTCAGCTGTCACAGGACAATGTGCTTATCCAGTAGGGAAAAAACATCTTCAACACGAGTCATACGATTTGACTCATACTGATGTTTCACTCCCCTCTACAGTGTTTCTCTGTGCACATCGACTATTCTTTGTTTTTGTTTTTTTTAAGATTTCAAAGGTCAACAACAAATATAAAGGCACATAACCGTAAACAAGTCTTTGAAGAAGTGGGTGGGAGTGGATGCTCCACGGTGGGCCTGGGCGTTCTTCAGAAATGTGAATCTTTGGGATGTGCTATGACTTCTCTCCTCAGAAGTTGTCTACTGTGTAGTGTGAGAACACAAAGCTCAGGCAAAGTGAATTTGCCGACGTGTCAGGGGACGGCTGTCACCCCTATGGTCGCCACACTCATCTCCTTGTTTCCCTTCATGAGCTGCTGCAGGCTGGCCAGAGAGCCGATGCTCCCCGTTGGCATGTGGGGGAGCTGCAGCTCCGTCTGACGGGACTTTCGCCGCTTCACGGAACGCTTCTCCTGACGGGACTTGGCGGGAGGCTGGCTGAGCGGGAACGAGAGACCGTGGTCTTTGCAGATGGGAGAGGGAGGGGGGAGGCGACTAGTGTACGACTCCTCCGAGTGGATGGATGAGCTGCAGCTGCTGGTCTCTGAGGGGGCTTCCTTGGAGGTGCAAGCAGGCAACGATGAAGTCCTTTCTGCAGCTCGAGGTGGAGGTGGTAAGGGAGGAGGGGGAGGAGGAGGAGGAGGAGGAAGGGGAGGAAGAGCCAGAGGCAGTGGGGGTGGAGCGTGTGGCGCACTGAGGCAAGGGTGAAATCCGTTACAGTTCAGCTCCCCATTTGTGGGAGGAGCAGAGGGATCAAACGCCTTCAGTGTCTCAACTTTGTCCAGTGACTTCGTCTTGCAGCGTTTTTTCTACAGGGAGAAAACAACAAAGACGGATCAATTATTAATGAACGATTAAATGAAAAGTCAAGATAAATCCAATAATGTCAAGCAACAAACTGGTCACAGAAGGGCAGGAAAAAGGAATGATGGAATATACGGAAGCGTCAGGGCAAAATACACCTGTGTTCTCATTTCATTTATGTCTGCCCTGCTGTTGCACGGTGATATACAACCATAGTTCGCCATGTTTTTTAATCACCTAAAAAAAAAAAATCAACACTAGCTGAGATGAACATATATACAGTCTCAGCAAAGATTTGATTAAAGTGTACCTGTGGTGGTCGTGCAAAAAAAGATATTATATTGAGCCCCTGGCTCACTTTCTAGTTCAATTTCAAGGTAAAATTCAAGTTTAAGGCAATTTGATATAAATCCATTGCTGATGTGCTTGTTCAGGTATGCCAGCAAAACATGTTCGCAGCCATATTTGCCTCTACATGGACTTCCAGGACGCTTCCTGTGACGTAATTTCGTGGCTACCGCGATCTGGATCAGTATTGGCTGAGCCTCGAGTACCCGGATGTGCAGCGGCTTTTGGGATATTCTAATTCAAATTCAAACGTTTATTTCAAACTCAGGGTTCATATTAAATGCAGAACTGAAACGAGTAGAAAATAAATAAATAAATGCTTAAATTCGGCGGGCCGTCTCGTCTGATCTGAGGTCGTTAACAGCCGCAAAACGGCAGATTATTTCGGCTCTTCCGTCGCCGCTATAAATAGCGGCAGACAGCGCGTTGCGTTGTATGAGGACCAAAATTCAAACGTTTATTTCAAACTCAGGGTTCATATTAAATGCTGAACTGAAACGAGTAGAAAATAAATAAATGCTTAAATTCAGCTGCTTGTCTCATTTGATCTCGTAACTGCCGCAACATGGAAGATGATTCTACAACTATATACAGAGCAGCAGTTTGTGTACCCAAACCCAGCTCACCTTGTCAGAAGATCGGAGCGGAAACAGGGCACAGACGAATAATTTCAGACGAAATTGCGTTGTGTGTGAGGACCACTTCGTCACTTTAACCCTCAGAAGACCTTTCTGGCTCAAACCTGTAGCCATGTTGGACAAATTCTTCCTCAGAGTCCGACAATTCAGCCATAATAGAATAAAAAAACTCACAACAGCACCCTAGTCTCTCATACAGGCGGAGCATTGACTGTTGAGTATCAACGAAGTGACGTCACATCCGCATGTGTCATGGCTGCGCCCACAGTTTTCATTGGCTGCCCATGGCCAAGGTCCTATTTGAATATATGTCTGGTGGTATATGGCTGGCAAAAATTATTTACCAAAATAAGAAATACTTTTTCATAATGTTTTCAAGTCAAATGCGTCTTCACGACCACCACAGGTACGCTTTAATTGATATTTGGAGTGAATCTTGTTTGCCGATTTCTCACTTCCCCACTAACTTCAACGTTCCCACCTCTGAAACACTTGAGCCCTTTTCAGACATGCGACATGTAGCATTTGTGTTTCATCAAACTTAACTGGTATAATCTTGCCATTAAGACAAGTCCATTTTAGTTTAATAGCCAACCAAACAAACACGGAGCACGCCCAATATGTTTTAAATACTTACTTTACTGACATTTACTGACATTAAACTGCAGCTTAAAACTGACAGCTCACCCGTCTGATGTGAACTGCTCATTCATTTGTAGGTAGAGTAAAATGTGTTGCATTAAATACCTACAGTTAGGCCCAGAAATATTTGGACAGTGACACAATCTTCATGATTTGGGCTCTGCATGCCACCACATTGGATTTGAAATGAAACAACTACAACGGAATTGAAGTGCAGACTTTAAGGTTTAATTCAAGGGGTTGAACAAAAATATATGATTAAACATGTAGGAATTGTAGCTATTTTTATACAAACGCTCCTCATTTCAGGGGCTCAAAAGTAATTGGACAAATAAACATAACCCTAACTAAAATGTTACTTTTCAATATTTTGTTGAGAATCCTTTGCAGGCAATGACTGCCTGAAGTCTGGAACCCATGGACATGACCAAACACTGGGTTTCCTCCTTTGTGATGCTTTGCCAGGCCTTTACTGCAGCTGTCTTCAGTTGCTTGTTTGTGGGTCTTTCTGCCTTAAGTTTTGTCTTGAGCAAGTGAAATGCATGCTCGATTGGGTTGAGATCTGGTGACTGACTCGGCCATTGCAGAATATTCTACTTCTTTGCTTTAACCTCTTGCACTCCGTTGTACCGCGGGCGGGCAAGTCTCTGCGTCCTAGAGCGCACGAGGGCGCTCTCGTGCGCCCTTGTGCGCTCTAGGACGCATGATGGAGATGGTGATGTAGGACATGATGTAGATGGTGATGGCGTCCAAGCGCGCACTGAAAATAAAAGCTGCAGACACAGCCGCGAACAGATTAGTTCATCTGATTGACCTCTCATTCGACTAATAAGAGCCTTGAATTGGGTTTCTGAAACCTTGAAGAACCAATGACTGAAAACCTAGCAAGAAGGACCCGCCTACCAACGCTGTGAATGCAGTGAGCCAATTGAAGCAGAGAAGTTCGCCAGCTGTTTTTTTTTTTTTAAGGCTGGGTGAAGACAGACTGCTGCAGCAGATCAAAAAAGGACTCGCAGAAAGAACCGTCACAGACCCAGCAGCACGGAGACCACCCACAAATGCAACCTGTGTGACAGCATTCGCGCATTGGCATGTTCGGCCACAGGCGGTGCTTATTTTGTTTTTGTTCCAGCAGAGTAGACATTGTGATTTTCTTCCATGGTCATCATAGACCGACGGAGGCTGACGACGAAGGCTGAGTGACACACACGCGTTCGCCAGTCTTTTTTTAATCACTACTGTTATTTGTTTTGAAAAATCGTTCGCCAAAAACCGCAATCATGGAAGCACAAAACCGCAATAATGGAATTATGTTTTGATCGGGTCGCGAGACCAGAACCACGAGTGGACCAGTGTCGCGTTCGTCTGACAATGAAGAAGAGAAGTTCGCCAGCTCCGCTGCTGCTGTGAAGAGGTAAGGTGTTATAAGCTAAATTATTCTCTATCCCTGAAAATTGTAATCCAAAATGACTTTTGACCGATCGGTAAATTATAACTGTGCGGCGCACGAAGTCTGAAGTTCGTGTGCCGCGGTACACAGTTCGTTCGTCGTGTCCAGACCGTGAATGCCCCCCCCCCCCCCCCACTATTCTTCTGTAGCGAGGAAGGGGGGGGGGTAGCCGCGGTGACTGAGCTGCTGTCCCACATCGCGACATGAGGCTAATCCGTCATGTAGCGATGGCCGATGTCCATCCTCTGTAGCGAGGGGGGGGGCAACCCCCCCCCACACACACACACAGACACACAGACACAGCCCTGAGTGTGACCTTTCATTAGAGCCCAAAATGAAGCTTCTATATTGAATCATTCAAAAGTTACAGACGTTTTTCCAAATTGTGCCATTTGGCACAATTTGGCACAGTTCCAGAACGCCTGGGAACTACCTGAGGAAAAAGCTGTGTAATATATTCATTTTTTGTGGTATTGTTACAAAATTTGGACCTCAGCGGGATAACACTTGGTTCTACATTTCTGTTGTATTTTCCAGCCCGGATCTGAAGCTGTGTTATTTGCAAGCATTTGTATCCAAAAAAAACACCCAGGCCAAATTTATTTTCTTCAAGTTCACTATGTTTAGATGACTGTAACTCAGTGGCCGGAGCACTTAGAGAGATTATGACTGTTTTGCCAAAAAATTCAAAGTGTTTTCTTTTAAATGAGACCAACCCCATGAAGATGCTGCAAAGGGTTGAAGAACAGCTTTACTTTGGGCATGTCATTTTTTGGCGTTTTTAGGGAAATTGACCGGAGTGCAAGGGGTTAAAAAACTCCTGGGTTGCTTTTGCAGTATGTTTTGGATCATTGGTGAAGCGCCGTCCAATCAACTTTGCTGCATTTGGCTGAATCTGAGCAGAAAGTATATCCCTATACACTTCAGAATTCATCCGGCTGTTTCTGTCTTTTGTCACATCATCAGTAAACACAAGTGACCCAGTGCCATTGGAAGCCATGCATGCCCATGCCATCACACTGCCTCCACCATGTTTTACAGAAGATGTAGTGCTTTGGATCATGAGCTGTTCCAATTCTTCTCCAAACTTTCTTCTTCCCATCATTCTGGTACAGGTTGATCTTAGTCTCATCTGTCCAAAGAATGCTGTTCCAGAACTGGGCTGGCTTCTTCAGGTGTTTTTTGGCAAAGTCAATTCTGGCCTTTCTATTTTTGAGGCTAATTAATGGTTTGCACCTTGTGGTGAATCATTTGTATTTACTCTCATGAAGTCTTCTCTTTATGGTAGACTTAGATACTGATACACCTACTTCCTGGAGAGTGTTCTTCAATTGAGTGGATGTTGTGTTGTGAAGGGGTTGTTCGATCATCCACCACTGTTGTCTTCCGTGGACGTCCAGGCCTTTTTGAGTTCCCAAGCTCACCAGTGCACTCTTTTTTTTCCTCAGAATGTACCAAACTGGTGATTTGGCCACTCCTAACATTTCTGCTCTCTCTCTGATGGATTTCTTCTTTTTTTTTCAGCCTCAGGATGGTCTGTTTCACCTCCATTGAGAGTTCCTTTGACCACATGTGTGTTCACAACAACAGCTTCCAAATGCAAACGCCACACCTGGAATCAACTCCAGACCTTTTAACTGCTTAATTGATAACAGGTTAACGAGGGAAGAGCCCATGCAGCCTTGTTATTTTTTTTTTGCAGCCTTCTGAGTCAACTGTCCAATTACTTTTGGTCCCTTGAAAAAGAGGCAGCTACGAATTCAAGAGCTGTAATTCCTAAACCCTTGCTCCAATTTGGATGTGAATACTCTCAAATTACAGCTGAGAGTCTGCACTTTAAGCCCATATTGATTATATAATTGTATCCTGAAAATGTTTTCATAAACAGCTAAAATAACAACTTGTGTCACTGTCCAAATATTTTTGGGCCTAACTGTACAACAGATAATCTGATTTGTTAGCTTCAGTTGAAATTTTACATATTGCTTTAAGTGAAACTGTAAAACGTCTTGGTGTTGAAGAAAATAGACTAATCCAGATTCAGAGATGGTTCAGGGTTAACGCAAATAGATCACAGATTTTGGAAATGCTCTTGGTTGGTTTGTGCGTCCGGCGATCTGATGATCCAGGTTTATCTTCAACTCTGGGGGAAAAAAAAAAAAAAAAGCATCTACAAAAAGCTGGAAGCATCAAACCAAATTCAGCTCATATTAAAATTTTTTTTAAAGAGTCTTGTTAATCTGACCTGATGCTTGGGCTGCGCAATTAACCGAAATAAAACCAAAACAGACAGTCGGGACATAAAACTGACAGAATCTTGCTCATATAGTTTTTTTTCAGTTCTTCCTTTCTTGCAGTTGTGTGTGCATGTATATATGAGAGCTTTCATGTACTGCCCCTTTAAGACTTCTCCTGCGGTAGCGGTCATGTGACTCTGCAACCTGGAAGCAGTGCAGTCATGGCAGAAAAATAAAAACTACTTGTAATGAAATGAAATGCGGTGTCTGTCTCATAGTATAACATGTTTGACTTTGTTTCATCTGGGGATGCTGGGAAGGAGTGAGCGGAGTGCGCCAAGGCTGGATTGCTGTTGGCCTCTGCTGTCCATGCTATCGCCCATTTTGCAGTGGGGGTGTGCGAGTTAAGGCTGTATTTAAGAACCCGATTACAGATTTGTGGTGCCTGTGTGGTGACGACGTGAAGGGCTCCCCAGGAGCAGCTGGCTCACCGCCCACGCAAGTCGTGTGGCCCACGAGCCCTCAAGAGGTGTGTGTGTGGCCACTGATTTCTGCATTGGACAGTGTTTAGCTTGGCTGCATGTGCTGAGTGACAATGGGCCTATTTTATATTGTATTATGCTCATTTATGTTCAAGTCACCGCAGTAATATTCACTGATGCTGCACTCTCATGGCTTAATTACAAGTTTTGCCAGTGAACTATAAGGAGGAGGGGGGAGGCACACAAAAATGAAAGACTTGAAAGATTCAAATAACCATGATGCTGATTTAGGGTCAAATTGCCCAGCCCAACCTGATACATTAAGTGCACGACATCAGAGAGGTCATGCAATTCAAGAAATTCGAGGCTTGCACACCGATATTTATGGGCCAGAAATTGGTGCTGAAAGATTAATAAAAACAAAACTGACATTATGTACATTTGTCCAGAAACTGTGGGTGTCAAGATTTAAAAAAAAAAAAAATAAAAAATTCCCAAAACATTCAAGAAGCTACAGAGAAGCGCAGACAGTTTTGTACGAGGGGGGACTGAAAAGTTCATAGTGGTCAAATTTGACCAAATGTGGTTTATTTTTCAACCGCAGGGATCCAAGTGCTGAAACACTGATGGAAGAAGTGTGTTCAGTGTTGCCAACTTAGCAATTCTGTCGTTACATCTGGCAATTTTCCAGCCCCCCGACGACTTTATTTGTCAAAAGCGACCAGCAACAAATCTAATGACTTTTCCTGGTCTTATCAAAGACTTTTCTGGTGCTTTGGACACTGACGTGAAAGTGCGCGATTGCTCTGCAGTTATCATCCTCAACAAGCAGTGTGTGGTACCGTGAGGCTCTCCTGTCCCCTTCCCATCCCAAAGCAATCACAGGCAGTCTCGGTCAGTCTCACTGCAGCCTCGTGCAGCAGCAGTGTTGCAATTACAATAAATTAATAGTTGTTTTTTTCAGAACTGCAATGTCTGATATCAATTGAATGCTGCAGCAGCGGCATGAAGATGACCTACTCTTTCTGTGAGCCAGCACAGGCGTGTGTGTGTGTGTGTGCGCGCGCGCGTGCGGGGGGGGGGGGTGTTTGGAAAAAAAACAAAACAAAAACAATGACCCTGAATTAGGGCCAGACTAGTGACCATCATTTTCTTACATTGCCACAATAGTTTTTTCTGACTTTTTGTTAATTTCGGTTGTTAATGTTGTCCAGTTACAACGGTCACACAAAAAAAGGTTAAAAATGTTATAGTTATGGCAAAAAATTTTCATGTTTTACTGTGATTTGTTGTAGGCTCCTAAGTGGAGCATAAGGTTAGCAACTAAACCAAACTTTAAAAATAAATAAATAAATATAAAAATAAGAATAAAAAAGTAATTAAACAAACAAAACAAACCAAAAACAACAACTAAGTAACTCTGCCAGAGTGTCTCTTTTGGGTCACTTTGCCGCTCCCAAGCCCGGATAAAGAGGGAGGGTTGGACGTAGAGCTAGCAATTTCACCCACATAACAGTCTTTTGATTAAATTTGATATTCTAACATTTACCAATGCAGGACAAAACTGATTTATGTAATGTGGGTCTCGACAAAGCATTAAAGTCATGAAGTTATTTTAAGAAGTGATGGCCTATTTAAAAGGCAAAATTAAAACAAACCAACCAAGAATCAACAGAAGAAAGTTAATTTGTAGTTCTAAACATATTTAGGGTGGGGTTTTTTACTCATTTTTTGTCTCTCCCGTGACATTATTCTTCTCTACTACAGTGTCCATTACAATTACATGCAAATGACCCATTATGCAAATTAGGTGATGGCGTCTTTTATCGACTTTTAGGACAGCCAAGAGCTACTTTCCTCACTCGAGGAGTTGGCAACAGTGAGTGTGTGGACCCAAGGGGAGACTATGTTGAAAAATAAACCACATTTGGTCAAATTTGACCACTATGAACTTTTCAGCCCCCCCTTGTATGTGGCCAGACTACAAATGATCCTGGATTATGGGCAAATGACAGCGACTGGCGTAATCGCTCGCTTTCCTCTGACAGGAGTAACACACGGCAAGCGATGTGCACAATTATGGAGCAAATCGCCAGATGTGATGGCCGATGCTTACATGTTTATGTCGATATTTTCTGAACGAGACCTACTGAAAGAAAGGCAAGTGTGTGTGTGTGTGTGTGTGTGTGTGATGTCCACAGAGTTTCATTCAAAGAAAACAAAATAAGGGCTCAATCTTCCATCGCGCAAACCTTTTCTGGATGCGGGGGCGCTGGAGCCTATCCCAGCAGCTTTGGGCGAGAGGCAGGATACACCCTGGAGAGATTGCCAGTCCATTGCAGGGCCAACACAGAGAGACAAGACAACCACTCACTCTCACATTCATGCCTAAGGACAATTTAGACTCCCCAGTTGATGCCAATTAACCCAACGTACACATCTTTGGCCTGTGGGAGGAAACCGGAGTACTGGGAGAAAACCCACACAGACACGGGGACAACATGCAAACTTCACACAGAAGGGTCACCAATGGTCGGGGGGTGGGATCGAACACATGACCTTCTTGCCGTGCTGCTACAGTGCCAAGCGCTGCACCACCGAGCTGCCCGTGAATGAATGTTGACAAAGAAAAAGCTTGGATATTAAATCAAACAAAAGAACTGGATCGCAATTTATTATTCTCATTCACTCTTGCAACAACAAGTTCCCAGGCAGTATCCGCCATCTCGGTAGTATTTTCTGGAGCTATCGTATTAATTGCAGAAAATCTGACACAGTGAAAATTAGCTTCTCATCCATGTGAATATCCTAAAACTTTGTAGGAAGTGAGGACATTTCACATGTACGAGTATCGCGTGTCGCTGCGCAGGAGGAGTATTGCATCCTCGCACAGGTTCCACTGAAAATGAGTAGTGGCGAAACAACATCACCTGCCGTGTGCCGAGCCCAGCGGGCCTTGTACCATTGTTTTTTAACAGAATACTCCCAGACGAAGCTTCAGAGAGTGTCAGATTTAATGAAGAATGAGTGCATGTCTGAAAGGGGCTCGGCTGAACAAACACAGAGTTCTCATGTAGAGTGGCCATCACAGCCAACAGACACTGTACCTTTTTCTCTGGAGAAAACCTTAGAGGTTCTACAATGTACAAGTCATCTGGACCTACTGGGGATGGGAGAGAGGGGCCAGGTTAATGATGGAATGGGAAACAGGAAAACATATATGTAACAAGCATGAAGTGACCTTGCAAGTAGTTTTATACAAGATGAAAAACAATCCAAACTACAGTTATCAAGTTCCACAAATTAGCACAAATGATCTGACTAAAACTGTAATTTTTATTCGTGTCCACTACTTGCAAATGTCTACTATGAACCAAGCAAAGCATTGTGCTCTATTATTACACCCCTTAGGCTTGCATGTGCACACAAGCTGGCAGTGACAGCCTCTCAATTTCAAGGGCAAACTCGCACATGCACACGTACACAGAGTCAAGGGATAATGAACAGCAGGGGGAGTTTCAGGTTTCATGATTTAAAACTTGATGCTGTTATTGCTTGCGCCGGGCTCTCCCTGCAGGCGTGTGTTGCTCTTAGGAGAAAGGGCAACAACAGGGGTATCAGTCACTAAAGCTGGCAGTAAACAGAGAAGGTGCAAAGAGTGAGGAAGGGGTAGAACGGAGACAGCCTAGGCTGTGCTTGGATGTGGACATTTACTGCAACCAGAAATTCACTGCTCAGAACTAGTTAACCTCTCTTGGACTGATGTGATGCAGGAGGAATAATATTTGCAGCACGCCATGACTGCAAGGTAGTGTTTGAGTGCTGGTTTATTTCAATGACAAGCAGGGACAGAAGATTTGATGCCGGAGAGATTTCTCCCCCCCCCCACCCCCACCCCTCACCCAACACAGAATGTGAGTAAAGGTGGGTTAAAGTGCTGGGTTCCTACCTTCTGTAGAGGACAGGTGAAATGACTTGGAGCGAACAGGCGGGCAGGTCACCCTGCGCTTCAGGCTCATGTCGTCATAGGAGGAGAAGCATCTGACATGAGAAATGATAAGATTGACATTTACAAGAAATTACAACTTCCTACACGTAGAAGTAGAACCAGAATGACAACGCTGCAGAGAGATGAAATAAATGTCAAGTGAACCTAGTGTGCTGTATAAGTTGATGCAAATTTGGATTTTCATGTAGTGGCAAAGTTTTAAAGGGGACACATTATGAAATTTTCACTTGATAAATGAGAAACGCCATGTTATCAGTGTAGCGTTTCAGCTTCCAACAGGTCTTCAAACCACATGCAAATGGACAAGTAAACAATACAACTGACCAGTTGTACACTGAAGGAAAAAAAAATAAGGGTTGGAAAACAGGTGGGTGAGTGTGTGAAACTATTGTGCCCGCTTTTCTACATGAATCTGGATCTCTGAAGTACCGACCAGTGCAAAAACTGAAAACACCTCTGTAGCTAGGTTTGCTAGGGTCCACCTTGATCTCACAAGGTCTCATGCCGGCGTTCTGCCATTTTACCATACTTTATCAGAATACCATACCCCTATAGCCATCGGTTTAGCATATGATGTCAGAATCAGACGCCTCCAATGGACCCCTCCCACTTGAGGTGCTTCAGGCACGTCCCACTGGGAGGAGACCCCAGGGCAGACCCAGGACTCGCTGGAGAGACTATGTCTCCCAGCTGGTCTGGGAACGCCTTGGTATCCTCTCTGAAGAGCTGGAGCAGGTGGCTGGGGAGAGGCAAGTCTGGGCTTCTCTGCTTGAACTGCTGCCTCTGCGACCCGGACCTCCGGAAAAGCGGTAGAAGATGGATGGATGTCAGAATCAGTTGCACTGCAAATATGCCACTAACATTACATAACTGCTTACCTTCCGTCAGCTGGGCAGTGGTATGCTATTGTTTACCTTCTGTCAGCTGTATTGAGTAATTTTTGACAGCAGGAAATATCTATAATGTATATAAATAGACACGCACTGAAAACACGCCACATTTTTGGATCAGCCAATCACGGTGCAGCGCCGTCAGCTCTATCATATGCTGAAATTATGAGCGGAAGCGTATTTCCTGTTACGACACATGCGCGGCGTAGTAACCCAGGGTATGGCTGTTCTGACAAGTACGGTAAAACGTCAGAACACTGGGAGCTGTTCAGATCTGCCTCCAGTGGAGACGTCTCAGCTGGACCTCACTGGAATGATACCCCCCCCCCCATCTTTATGTTACGTTATCTGAGCTTCTGATCATGCACCAGCAGCACCACTAGTCAAATTAGCTTGGCTAGCATTCTCCATATGTTCTACTCACCTCACTAGACAAAAGTTTCACCGGACATCGGCCTCATTAATCCACTCTCAATCATATATCTCATTTCTAGGTATCATTCTAGCTTATTATATTATATTTTGACCGGGATGGCCTTGTAGTCACAACAGCAATACTGTCAGTTGAGTTGGCTGAGCTACCTTTTGGCTCCTCTTACCACAACTCACCCAACCTGTCGACCTCTGTTATCCAAGATCGATCATCTACCAACACTTGACCATATGTGTCATCGGTAGATTTTATTTTAGCTTTCATTTTTTAAAACTGTAATTCATTACACTCTGGTCTGACGACTCTACCAAGCAGTGGTTCCATGCATCTGGCAGAGCTACCCATTCACTCAGTCTGTCTCATTTCATTGATTTCTCAAAACACACACCCACAGAAGTTTCCTCCATAGAGCAAAGTACGCAAATGGTATGGGCTCCCAGCAGCTGAGGAGGCCCCCAAACTATAAGGTGAATCTCAATATCATGGCGCTAATATTGTCGTTGACTTAATGACATTTCTAGACTTGGGACAACTTCCGTCTCACACCACTACAACGAAGGGCGGTCTATGCTGGCTACAGCACGCACACTGATGGTGGTGACAAAGACGGAAGTCACAAATATCCCAACAGAAACAGCTTTGACATATTCACAGCAGCAACATACTAAACTAACAGTCCAAGTAGAACATGCTTATTTTCTAACATTTATGATCAGCCCGTGCAACTGCATTTACCCAGCAGGCATGTGTGCCTTGGTGTGTGCTATCTGCAAATCTATACTCTCAAACAAAACATTGCATACCCACCACCACCACCAAAAACAGGAAATGGCCTTGCACACATCTTTGTCTCAGATAATGCTTTATTTGGGTTTTAACCTCTTGTACTCTGGGATACCGCGGGCGGTCACGTCTCTGTGTCCTAGTGCATCCTTGTGCGTCTCAGTGCGCACTGTGCGTCTCGCACTGTGCGTCTCAGTGCACACTGTGCATCTCAACTGTGTGTCTCAGTGCGCACTGTGAGTCTCAGTGCGCACTGGAAAAAAAAAAAAAAGCTGCATTTCTGTTCTTCCACTACAGACACAGCCGCGAACAGAAAGCCAAAGGAGTGCTTTGATTAGTTTAGATTTGATTGACCTCTCATTCGACTAATAAGAGCCTTGAATTGGGTTTCTGAAACCTTGAACAACCAATGACTGAAAACCTAGCAAGAAGGACCTGCCTACCAACGACTGCGAATACAACGAGCCAATTGAAGCAGAGAAGTTTGACGATTGAAAGCGTGCGTCCCGTGCGTAAAATCTGTTTTGTGTAAGCCGCTGTGTGTAACGGTAGCGTTCGCCAGTCTTTTCATTACTACTGTTCTCATTTGTTTTGAAAAATCGTTCGCCAAAACCGCAATCATGGAAGTGCAAAACCGCAATAATGGAATCATGGTTTGACCGGGTCGGGTGACCAGAACCACGAGTCGTAACAAGCAGACCAGCTTCATGTTCGTCTGACAATGAGGAACAGATGTTCACCAGCGACACTGCTGTTGTGGACAGGTAAGTGTTACAAGCTAAATTATTCTTTATCACTGAAAATGGTAATAAAAATGACTTTTGACCGATCGGTAAATTACAACTGTGCGTCATCGCCACATGACGGACCGTTTTTTTGTGTGCCGAGCTCCTCTGTAGCGGGGGGGGGGGGTGTTATCCTCTACATTGCAGATATTTTAGTATAATTTTTAGTGCACTGTAGTTTATTTTTTTCTTGTAAAAAAAGGCCACACATTTTTTACGTGGCATGCTTTTTTGTGTGTGGGGGTTTGTTTGTTCATTCATTCACTCATGAATGAATAAACACCCCCCCACACACACACACACACAGCCCTGAGTGTCACCTTTCATTAGAGCCCAAGATCAAGCTTCTATATTGAATCATTCAAAAGTTATAGACGTTTTTCCAAACTGTGCCATTGGGCACAATTTGGCACAGTTCAAAAACGCCTGGGAACAACGTGAGAAAAAAGCTGTGTAATATATTCATTTTTTGTGGTATTGTTACAAAATTTGGACCTCAGCTGGATAACACTTCTACATTTCTGTTGCATTTTCCAGCCAGTATCTCACAGCTGTGTGTTATTTGCAAGCATTTGTATCTAAAAAAAAAAAAACCCAGGCGAACTTTATTTTCTTCAAGTTCAGTATGTTTAGATGACTGTTACTCAGTGGCAGGAGCACTTAGACAGATTATGACTGTTTTGCCAAAAAATTCAAAGTGTTTTCTTTTAAATGAGACCAACCCCATGAAGGTGCTGCAAAGGGTTGAAGAACAGCTTTTGATTTACTTTGGGTACGTTATTTTTAGGGAAATTGACCAGAGTGCAAGGGGTTAAAAAGGAACAACTGTTGTAAAGGGGGAGGTTGTGAGAGGCACCAAGGTCCCATAAAAAGATAAGAAATAATTTTTAACACAAATCATACAAAGATACTTTAGCAGAGATGAAGGATAAAATATTAAATTGGAAATTAGCATTATAAAAAAAAAAAAAATCACCTGAAGTACAAGTACCATACAATTTTCTATTAAAATCCAAATCATTAAAAGTGAATGTAGGAATTATAATACAACAGATCAGACTGCACGGGTAAATGACAGTCAGCAAATCAAGCCTTTAGAAACCCAACGTTGTTTTTATTGGTAGCGCTCTGTCTCTCTCTCTGTGTGTGTGTGTGTGTGTGTGTGTGTGTGTGTGTGTGTGTGTGTGTGTGTGTGTGTGTGTGTGTGTGTGTGTGTGTGTGTGTGTGTGGTGTGGTGTGTGTAACCTCTTGGGGCTGGGGTAATGGTTGCTCTTAGGAAGGGGTGCGGTGCTGGTGTTGGAAGATGAACTGCTGCAGTACTGCCAACACAGTACAACTCCCAGAAACAGACACAGAACCAGAGAGACCACCAGGTAGCTCTGACGATCTGAGACCTGCAAGAAAGGTCAACAGTTAAGCAACAGAGTTACATATATTAGACCTTCCTTTAATCGTTTACATAAAATCCACTGACCATGTCCTCTGGTATTAAAGGGTCCCATACTGTGCAAATGTGTGCTCTTTTAGGTTTTAACAGTATAAAATACAGCCACGGGCTTAAAATGCTCATTTTAAGACATCCACATTTCCTTTATTTAGTTCAGTTCTTAAAGAAACAATTGAATTGCACTTCATTTTGGGGAAACAAATACTCTGACAACCTCCTTATACAGTGGGGCAAAAAAGTATTTAGTCAGCCACCAATTGTGCAAGTTCTCCCGCTTAAAAGATGAGAGGTCTCCAATTTTCATCATAGGTATACCTCAACTATGAGAGACAAAATGAGAAAAAAAATCCAGAAAATCACATTGAATGATTTTTAATGAATTAATTGGTAAATTCCTCGGTAAAATAAGTATTTGGTCAATAACAAAAGTTCATCTCAATACTTTGTTATATACCCTTTGTTGGCAATGACAGAGGTCAAATGTTTTCTGTAAGTCTTCACAAGGTTTTCACACACTGTTGCTGGTATTTTGGCCCATTCCTCCATGCAGATCTCCTCTAGAGCAGTGATGTTTTGGGGCTGTCACTGGGCAACACAGACTTTCAACTCCCTCCAAAGATTTCCTTTGGGGTTGAGATCTGGAAACTGGCTAGGCCACTCCAGGACCTTAAAATGCTTCTTACGAAGCCACTCCTTCGTTGCCCGGGTGGTGTGTTTGGGATCATTGTCATGCTGAAAGACCCAGCCACGTTTCATCTTCAATGCTCTTGCTGATGGGAGGTTTTCACTCAAAATCTCACTATACATGGCCCCATTCATTCTTTCCTTTACACAGATCAGTCGTCCTGGTCCCTTTGCAGAAAAACAGCCCCAAAGCATGATGTTTCCACCCCCATGCTTCACAGTAGGTATGGTGTTCTTTGGATGCAACTCAGCATTCTTTCTCCTCCAAACACGACAAGTTGAGTTTTTACCAAAAAGTTCTATTTTGGTTTCATCTGACCATATGACATTCTCCCAATCCTCTTCTGGATCATCCAAATGCTCTCTAGCAAACTTCAGACGGGCCTGGACATGTACTGGCTTAAGCAGGGGGACACGTCTGGCACTGCAGGATTTGAGTCCCTGGCGGCATAGTGTATTACTGATGGTAGCCTTTGTTACTTTGATCCCAGCTCTCTGCAGGTCATTCACTAGGTCCCCCCGTGTGGTTCTGGGATTTTTGCTCACCGTTCTCGTGATCATTTTGACCCCATGGGGTGAGATCTTGCGTGGAGCCCCAGATCAAGGGAGATTATCAGTGGTCTTGTATGTCTTCCATTTTCTAATAATTGCTCCCACAGTTGATTTCTTCACACCAAGCTGCTTACCTATTGCAGATTCAGTCTTCCCAGCCTGGTGCAGGCCTACAATTTTGTTTCTGGTGTCCTTTGACAGCTCTTTGGTCTTGGCCATAGTGGAGTTTGGAGTCTGTTTGAGGTTGTGGACAGGTGTCTTTTACACCGATAACAAGTTTAAACAGGTGCCATTAATACAGGTAACGAGTGGAGGACAGAGGAGCCTCTTAAAGAAGAAGTTACAGGTCTGTGAGAGCCAGAAATCTTGTTTGTAGGTGACCCAATACTTATTTTCCCACCATAATTTGCAAATAAATTCTTTAAAAATCAGAATGTGATTTTCTGGATTTTTTTTCTCATTTTGTCTCTCATAGTTGAGGTATACCTATGATGAAAATTGGAGACCTCTCTCATCTTTTAAGTGGGAGAACTTGCACAATTGGTGGCTGACTAAATACTTTTTTGTCCCACTGAATGTGATTGGCCAACTCAAAATTTTAAATAAAAAAAGTTTACCCACTTATTGATTAAAGGAACATTAATAATAATAATAATAATAATAATAATAATAATAATAATAATAATAATGTAGGCTTAAAGCTCACTGTTTCAGACAGGAGCTGCAAACCAGAGAAACACTTTTTGGTCTTTAAAGCAGTGCTATGTAACTTCCTGCTCCTGGTGGGGAGACTGAAAAGACTACAATTAGCGCCCCCCCCCTTTTTTTTTTTAAACAGCGTGCGTCGCAATAGCCAATCACAGACCGCTTTGATAGTGAATTGCTAAAGATAGGCCTCATGATTGGCTATATATGGACACAGGCCATAAAATGTGTCTGTTTTAGTCTTTTCAGTCTTCCTACTAGTAACAGGAAAGTTGTAGGTAATGCAGGCCCACTCAGGCTATGGTGGGAATGACATTCACTTGGACAAAGGATGACGTATCGTCAAAATGATTTTGGAATTTTAAGGTGAAAATCTTATGTAGTGTTGTTCTAAAACTACATGCATATCCTGGAAGATGTCAAAACTGAAAATTAATCTCTGGAAAATACACAAAATGGGACCTTTAAATCTGAAAATGTGAGGCCTTCATGAATCCATCTAACAAAAATTCCTTCCCGTTGGTCACAGTCAAGCTTTGTCCTGTTACCATTTTTTTTCTTTTCCACAGAGCACAGAATAAAAAGCCTTTCCAGCCTAACCATTTCAAAATATTGGCTTCCAGTGAAGGACAATGGGACAATTTTTAAATGATGAATGACTGTGTAATTTTAAAACAACCAATTCCTCCATCCATAAGGAACACCCAATTTTGTATAGAATAAAACTTTTTTTTTTTTGCAAACATGAGCTACAAACAGTTCCCTTATCTTTTAAAAATATAGGCTCCAAATGAAACCCTGACAGTAAATTCAGCAATTAATTAAGAGGCATTTTACCTCTCTCTGCAGCTGGCTCACTGTAGCTGTGAGATTGATCATCAGTTTGGTGACATTCTCCAGCTGGCTCTGCAGAACCTGAATGGACTCAGTCTGCTTCTGGTCCTGAAAATACAAAGAATTCACGAAGGCTGCTCAGTTGCAGTTCTATAAATATGACCACGTATTCTTCATTGCTATACATGCTTACATATTTAGGCCTTAAGAAATTAAATTCACCTGCTCTTCGGCGATGCGTGAGGTGTTCTGCAGTTTGATGATGGTCTTATTGAAAGCTCTCTGCATCTCTTCCATCTGCTTACGGTACCTGGAGAAGAAAGACATGTAATTTAAGAAAAACAATACAAGTACCCAAATTGAGCCGTACTCAAACGTAATGGCATGAATTTATTAGGGGACATTTTATTTTCATCACAATCAAGTTTTTCACCTCTGGCTGAGTTCCTCCAGATATCTGCTGGACAGACTCATGTTCATCTCCAGAGCTTTGATCCTGTTGTTCAGCCTCATGAAGACACTCTCCTTCTGACTGGACCCATGAACCGCTCCTCCATTTAATAACACTGTATTCCCATTTCCCCCTCCCCCATTATATTCCCCACCATTCTGCAGCTCTGCATAAAAATCTGTAGCTGTCCTTTGGATGCTGCCATTTCCGTTAGTGCTCAACAAGTCCTCTTCCACACTGTCATCCACTCTACTGGGCAGCTCTGCAAGCTGACCAGCAGGTTCTCCCTGCTTCCCTTGGACCTGAGAAACCTGGATGTTTTGTTTAAGCAGGTCCTTGGTGTCTGTGCCTGCTTTCCCAGTGTCCATTTTGGCTGTAGGGGAAGCTGTTGGAAGTTCAGTGGGAGGAGGGATAAGGTCGTCAGGCTTTGATGCAGTAGGGAGAGGCTGCACAGGCTGCTCCCTGACAGGGGGAACTATAACACTAGGAGAGGCTGTCTCAGAGGACAGAGGAATCAGGGGAGAACCCAGAGAAAGAGTCGGGGTGATGATGCTGGGGTGCTGCGTCTGTGGGATGGAGGCAACTTGAAGCAGTGGAGAGGGGGCAGGTGTTAAAGTAGCATCTTTGGCTGGAGGCAACAGCTTCTCCTCAAGGGTGGGGGTAGGCTGAGCCTGGGAGCTGGGGACGTCTGAGAAGCTCCGAGGGGGGATGGAGGAGATTTGGCTGGGCTCTAAGAGGACACTAAGCTCTGGAGTGTGAGCATCGGGTGAGTGAGTGTTGAGATGTGTGTCAGAAGTGTATTCCTCACCCGCAGCTTTGCACTCAGTCTTAACAGGCGCCTTGAGGTCTACAGATTTTTCTGTCAAAGGAAAGGTCTCTTGGGAAGGTGTTGGAGCAGGAAGTGGGATTATGACAGGTGTATGTATTAGCACAGGGGTATTCACAGGAGGGTGGGTGTGTGTTTGAGTACTAAGCTGCTTCTTCTTCAGGCTGCGCAGTCTCTCCTTGGCCAGCCTGGCAGAGCACCAGCAATGGAGTAGCTCAGGCAGGGTGACCATGCAGGACAGAGAGAGGGAAGAGAAGGCGGAGAAAGGGCAGTACGCCGCGCTCTCCCACTGGTTCCTGTCTGCCTCCCTCTTCGTCTCCTCCTCCTCACCTTTCTCTTCTTCCTCTTCCTCCCCCTCTTCCTCCAACAAAGTAACAGTTGATAGTCTGGGTTCTTCGTCCTCCTCTTCCTGCACCAGAGTGACAATTTGTTGATCTACATCGGAGGAAGATCTGACAGATTCACTCGAGGCGTTCGAGTCCTTTTTGGTTGCAGGTTCCTCTGACTTTAATGGCTCCAGTCTGAGGGAAAAGGTGTTACAACTTCAGAAAGTTGGCAATCAGGACAAACTTGTTTTTTTGTGTTATAGAAGAAAAGTAATGTAAAACAAAACTGTAAAGTCTGCATATTAAAGACGGACATATTCACAGCAATGTCATCCACCATGTTACCATTTTTATAACCCATTCATCAATTCAGGAGAGTGTCAGCTCACTGAGCAGTGCCTTGTCAATTAAAATGTAGAACAGCCCTAAAATGAAGCCAATTATATATTTTTCTGCAATACCAATTTAAAATATTGAAACAAAATAATTAACCTCATCAAGAAAGGGCTGACTGAGTTCATCGTTCAAAGGAGCAATATCACAATTGTCCCAAATGAGTTTGATTTAGTCATGTCCATCTTTATAGACAGTCTACTGTATGTCAGGAGTCTGCTCTGGATCAACATTTTCTTTTAGTTCTACACTCTTCACACTGGGGTGGAGAGCATGAAGAAATTGTTGAGAGATCTGGCCAATTTTTGATCTATCAATCATCTTCAGTGATCTCCACAGTTGCCATTGTCTCCTCAAAGTTCTGACTTAGTCCAAAACACACAAGGATCTCTTAAACGAGTCCAAAGATCAAAAAATGGCCCCATCGTTCAACAGTCTCCATGCTGTATAAAGGCATCCTATCTCCCTGTGACGTTGATAAAAACTGAGAAGTTTGTAAAATTTGCAAGGAAAATGTCACAAATTCAACAGAAAAAAGTTGAAAGTTTAAATTTCTGAGAGTAAAGTTGTATGGTTAAGCGTAAAATGCTCCCCCTTTGACTGCTGTTGACAAGCCAGTCCATACTTGTAACTTAACTGTTTCACTTTCCTCTTAAGGCTCAAATATGCATCACACCTCCATACAGATTTGTTTTAAACAAAATTTGCTTGACATGGTTCTACCCGTATCATATTAGAGATTGCCAACCCCTGGTCTATAACCATATAAAGACTAACCCTTTTGTCTCATAATTTTAATCATTGTAGAATTGGTTATAAGTCACTTTCCATTAATACTTTACACTTACACTGCAGAATCTTGCGATTCTTCTGATGACTTCACTGTAGGATCAGTCGTCTCTTTCTTTTCACTCTCCTCTGTTGTTATATTACCTGGAATTTGGACAAGTGCAAAACAATGAACACACTTCCAGAATAGAACCAATAACTCTAAGTGATGTTTACAACTGCACAGAACCCACACAACCTGGCAGATGCTCATTGCTTTCCCTTCCCCATGTGGCTGTAGGAGGGACAGAATAGAGGCAGAGAACACACACACATACACACACTAGCGGGACTGCCGCTGGAAAAAGGAGGAAAACTAGGAACCAGTTTTATCCAGTTAGAACTGATCACTCTCCCACAGATATTTTCTTAAATGGAAATCAGAATCATGACATTAGGAAGCCAACTGTAGAAACGACACTTA
Organism: Pholidichthys leucotaenia; assembly: GCA_020510985.1. NCBI lineage: Eukaryota > Metazoa > Chordata > Actinopteri > Cichliformes > Pholidichthyidae > Pholidichthys > Pholidichthys leucotaenia. The sequence continues at coordinate 416,054,668 of CM035839.1, read as the reverse complement.
CAGAGCTGCTCCTTCAGAGAAAGTTCTGACAAATGTCAGAATCTTAAAAAAAAAAAAAATCTTGTAGTTCTTTGCTTCTTAATTTGAATCTCAGTGAATAAATGTTGAGGTGCAAAGTTGTTAACATCATCCCAGAAATAAAATTATACACTGCAGAAATATACACAAAAGATTTGTTTGCCGACGGTATGCTGTTCATCATTGGGCAGCACGGTGGTGCAGTGGTTAGTACTGTTGCCTAACAGCTAGAAGGTTCCAGGTTTGAATCCCCAGGCTGGCAGGTGTAGGAACATTTCCATGTGAAGTCTGCATCTTCTCCCTGTGCTGTGTAGATTTACTCCGGGGGATCCAGTTTCCTCCCACAATCCAAAGACATGCATGCTAGGTTAATTGGTTGTTCTAAATTGTCCCAAGATATTTGTCTCCTATAGGCCCTTAGAATAGAGAGTTAGTACTAGTGAAGCGCTTTGAGTGGTCTTTGACACTAGAAAAGCACTATATAAGTGCAGGTCCTTATCCCCTTATTGTATATTTCAGCAATATTACACAACAGGGAGTGCAGTATCAACAAATGTGAGCACCGCTTGCATGGGGAGCATGTGGGTGTGAAGGTATGGGGAGAGGTGTGTCTGCAAGTTGGGAGGTGCTGGATTAAGGGGGGGGGGGGGGGGGGGAGTAGTGCCTGTCAGCAGTGTGGGCTCCATGTGCAGGGGGACTTCTTTGGGCATGGGGGTCCCCGGGGTGTGCGGCAGGGGTGCTTGGGGGGGGGGGGGGGGGAGGGCTGGTCTCCGGCCCGGGGGGTGGGGTTGCTGGCCTCCTGGCACCCGGGGACGGGCGTTGGCCCCGCTGGGGGAGGGGGGGTCCGGGGGTATGGGCTCGCCGCGCCGGCCGCCAGGCAACCTAGCCTCCCTTGATCATCTTTCCGGGGGCGGATGCCTGGCTTTCCCGGGGCTTGCTGACCTCGGACGTTTGTGCCCTGTGGGGGTTGGTGGCGCTGCGCTGACTTGCCTGCTCGGGGTTCCCGGGGGGAGAGCTGCTGCAACCGGCCCCCCACTTCATATGTTTCCTGACAAACCACTCACACACTTATTTTGCGTGCGCTCTCATATATAAGCATGCAGACGTACACGCACAATTGTCTCTCCTTTAACAGGTGCAGAAACCAGACTTGTGTTGAGACATCACTGTGGAAGAAGCGGTTTTTCTTTTGTTTGTTTTAGTTGTGGTTTCTTTGGGGGGTTTTTGTCTCTTCCCCTCCCTTTTCTTTCCCCCTCCACACACTTCCTGTCCCTCTTCCCCATCCTGTTGGGTCTTCCGTGGGTAAAATAATTAAAATAAAGTATTAAAAGTTATTACAGGAGGAGTTTACAACAATATGCAATACATAGTTAGGTACTGTATAAGCTCCTCTTGACAAAGTAAATCTGTTTTGGCACAGTAAGGGTGACAGATCCCTGTTCTGCTTGCCTAGCTGCCTGACAGGACGGGTGGGGGGGGGGGGGGTAGCACCGCTGATTCAACATCCAGCGGAAGAGTTGAAGGCATCATAGTGCTGCATTCATGAGACCTTACTACCTCAAGTAGAATACTGCTTTTACACAACAGTGCCACAAATGCAATTTACAAGTTGACAGTGATAAGGGAAAATACATTATTTGTTTAATATTACATCCTGTCTGGGTGGGGGTCAATCTCCTGCACCAAGTGGAGGAGTTCAAATATCAGGGTCTCATTCATGAGTGAAAGGAGAATGGAGTGGGAGGTTGACAGATGGATTGGAGCAGCATCTGCAGTGATGTGGACATTTTAACAGTGTGTTGTGATGAAGAGGGAATTGAGCTCCAAAGCAATACTGTTGATTTAATGGTCAATCTACATTCCTACCCTTGCCAATGGCCATAAACTTTGGGTAATGACCAAATGAATTAGATCACGGATACAAGAGGCTGAAATTAGCTTTCTCCATAGGGTGGTTGAACTCACCTAGAGATGGGGTGAGGAGCTCAGTTATCTGGGAAAATGGAGCCACTACTCCTCCACGTTGACAGGAGTCTATTGAGGTGGTTTGGGCATCTGATGAGGATTCCTCCTGACACCTCCCATGTGAGGCATTTTGGGCATGTCTCACTATGAGAAGAACAAGGAGCAGATCCAGGACACACTGGAAAGACAATGTCTCACAGCTAGCCTGGGAACGACTTGGTATCCTCCCTGAAGAGCTGGAGGAGGTGGGTGGTGAAAGGAAGTCTTGGCTTCTCTGCTTAGAATGCTGGCTACACCAGTGTTTTTCAATTAGGGTGCCCTGGTATGCTCAGGTTTCCATCCATCCATCCAACTTCTATCGCTTTTCCGGAGGTCCGGGTCACGGAGGCAGCAGTTCAAGCAGAGAAGCCCAGACTTCCCTCTCCCCAGCCACCTGCTCCTGCTCTTCAGAGAGAATACCAAGGTGTTCCCAGACTAGCTGGGAGACATAGTCTCTCCAGCAAGTCCGGGGTCTGCCCCGGGGTCTCCTCCCAGAGGAACGTGCCCGAAACACCTCAAGAGGAAGGCGTCCAGGAGGCATCCTGATCAGATGCCCATACCACCCCAACTGACTCCTTTCAATGTGGAGGAGCAGCGGTTCGACGCTGAGCCTCTCCCGGATGACTGAGCTCCTCACCCTGAGGGTGAGTCCAGCAATCCAACGAAGAAAGCTCATTTCAGCTGCTTGTATCCGCGATCTCGTTCTTTCGGTCATTACCCAAAGCTCATGACCATAGGCAAGGGTAGGAATGTAGATTGAATGGTAAATTGACAGCTTTGCCTTGGGGCTTAGCTCCCTCTTCACCACAACAGACCAGTACAACATCTGCATCACTGCAGATGCTGCTCCAATCCGTCTGTCAATCTCTCGCTCCATTCTCCCCTCACTCATGAATAAGACCACAAGATACCTAAACTCCTCCACTTGGAGCAGGAGCTTGTCCCCAACCCGAAGAGGACAATCTACCTTTCTCTGGCTGAGGACCATGGACTCGGACTTGGAGGTACTGATTCTCATCCTAGCCGCTTCACACTCAGCGGCAAACCGTCCCAGTAAGACCTATAGGTCATTGCTGGATGAAGCCAGCAGGACAACATCATTTGCAAACAACAGAGATGAGATCCTGTGGTCACCAAACATGACACCCTCCACTTCCTGGCTGCGCCTAGAAATCCTGTCCATAAAAATTATGAACAAGATTGGTGACAAAGGGCAACCCTGGCGGAGTCCAACTCTCACTGGGAATGAGTCCAACTGAGTGTTGGCAATACAAACCAAACTAAACGGTCATACAGAGACCAAACAGCTCGGAACAACAAGCCCGATACCCTATACTCCCGAAGCACCCCCCACAAAAAACCACGAGGGACGTGGTCGAATGCCTTCTCCAAGTCCACAAAACACATGTAAACTGGTTGGGCAAACTCCCACGAACCCTCGACGATTCTCGAGAGGGTAAAGAGCTGGTCCGATGTGCTACGGCCAGGACAAAAGCCACATTGCTCCTCCTGAATCAGAGGTTCGACCAACGGCCAGATTCTCCTCTCCAGTACCTTGGCATAGACCTTCCCAGGGAGGCTAAGGACTGTGATCCCTCTAAAGTTGGAGCACACCCTCCGGTCCCCTTTTTTGAAGAGAGGAACCACAACCCCTGTTTACCATGCCAAAGTCACTGCCCCCGACCTCTACGCAATGTTGCAGAGGCGTGTCAATCATGACAGCCCTACAACATCCAGGGCCTTGATGTACTCAGGGCAAATCTCGTCCACCCCGGGGGCCCGGCCACCAAAGAGATTTTTAACCACCTTGGCGACCTCAGCCCTTGTAATAGGCGAGTCATTCCCCTCGTCCACAAGCGCAGCTTCCTCTGTGGAAGGCATGTCAGTGGGATCGAAGAGATCCTCAAAGTATTCCTTCCACCACCCAATGATATACCCAGTCAAAGTCAACAGTGCCCCCATCCGCAACATACACAGTGTGGACAGGGAGCTGCTTCCCTCTCCTGAGCCACCGGACAGTTTGTCAGTATCTCTTCGAGGCTGACCGAAAGTCTTGTTCCATGTCCTCACTGAACTCCTCCCATACTCAAGCTTTTGCTTCAGCAACCACCCGAGCTGCACTCCGCTTGGCCTGCCGGTACACCTCAGCTGCATCTGGAGTCCCACAAGCCAACCAAGCTTGATAGGACTCCTTCAGCTTAATGGCTCCTCTCACCACTGGTGTCCACCACTTGCCACCTCGAGATGCCCCGACGACCTTGCAGCCGCAGCTCTGGGCAGCTGCTTCAACAATGGAGGTGGAGAACATGGCCCATTCAGACTCCATGCCTCAAGACTCCCTCGGAATGTGGTTGAAGTTCTTCCGGAGGTGGGAGTTGAAGACCTCCTGGACAGGGGCCTCAGCCAGACGTTCCCAGCACACCCTCACTATACGTTTGGGTCTACCAGGTCTGAATGACATCCTCCCATGCCATCAGAGCCAACTCATCACCAGGTGGTGATCAGTTGACAGCTCTGCACCTCTCTTTACCCGAGTGGGCAAGACATATGGTCGCAGGTCTGATGACATGATAAAATCGATCATCAACCTGCGACCTAGGGTGTCCTGGTGCCAGGTGCACATATGGGCACCCTTATGCTTGAACATGGTGTTTGTTATGGACAAATTGTGGTTAGCACAGAAGTCCAATAACTGAACACCACTCGGGTTCAGATCGGGCAGGCCATTACTCCCAATCACCCCCTCCAGGTTTCACTGTCATTGCCCACGTGTGCATTGAAGTCCCCCAGTAGGACAATGGAGTCTCCAAGAGGAGCACTCTCCAGTACCCCAGTCAGACACTCCAAAAAGGGTAGTTACTCTGAAACATCATTTGGTGCACAGGCACAAATGATGGTCAGGACCCATTTCTCAACCCAAAGGTACAGGGAAACAACCCTTTCGTCCACCAGGAAAAACTCCAATATAGAGGCAGCAAGGTGGGGGAGATACAAGAATACCCACCCCTGCTCGTCGCCTCTCGCCCGGGGCAACTTCAGAGTAGGCCAAGCTCCAGCCCCTCTCCAGGAGAGTGGTTCCGGAACTGGAGCTGTGTGTTGAGGTGAGGTCGACTATATCTAGCCGGTATCTCTCAACCTCATGCACCAGCTCAGGCTCCTTCCCCACCAGAGAGGTGATATTCCATGTCCCAAAAGGTAGGTTAGGAAGCTGGCGGTCTGATCCTTGGCGGATCAGACCGCCAAGGTCTCCACCTTTGACCACCACCTGATCCACATAGCACTGGACTCCATGGTCCCTTCTGCAGGTGGTGAGCCCACTGGAGGGCGGAATGAATGTTCAGGTTCCTGTGGAAAATTATCCAATTTCACTTGTTAATTGGTTCCAAAAAATTGCTAATAATTTGTAGTTTCTGTGCATGGATTCTGTAGGTGCCATGCACAACAATGGCAAATTACTTGAAATGTTTTTGGACCAATTAATATATACATACCAGGGCACCCTGGTTGTAAAACACTGGCCTACGTAACCCGGACAAGCATAGATGATGGGTGATGAGTGTATGTATGTATCTATGTATCAATGTTTTGTATTACATGTCCTGCCAAGAATACTACCATGCACCATGGTCATGGAATAATCTTCAAAAAATTCTTAAACTAAAAACATTCATATCTATTAATGATTTCCGGAGTATCAAAGAATCAGTACAGGAGGAATGTCATTGTTTTTCTTGAGAGGCTACTGTGCTTGAATAGCTGTCTGTTTTATTGTTGATTTGCGGATCATGCAAGTGTTTTAGCTTTGATTCTGTAAGGCTGCTACCTTGACCAGGTCTCCCTTGCAAAAGAGAACTGATCTCAGTGGGACCCCCTGGTTAAATAAAGGTTAAAAAAAAAAAAAAAAATGCACAACAAGTAAATCCTAACTGCTAGTCTTGGATGTTGCCAACTAACGCAAACAAGCATATACACTACTCACAAAAGGTTAGGGATATTTGGCTTTCGGGTAAAATTTCAGGATGCACCTAAAATGAACAATATCCATTACAGGTGAACTTAATTTGATCTTCTCTAACCTTTTGAATGCACATGTCCAACTGTTCAGTGTTTCAGTACTTTCTGCGTTACTTACTGTTCTCTAACAAGGTGCTTAATGGTAAAATTCACACCAGGTGTTTGATCCAGCCAAAAAATTTTCTGGTTCAATTAGAAATTGTATTTAAACAGTCCTCTTCATCATGCTGTTCACATTTTCACAGGCGCGGTGGTGGAGTGGTTAGCACTGCGGCAGCACAGCAACTCATCCTTGGCCGGGGGATCCTGGGTTCGATCCCAGCCCTCGACCAACAGTGATCTGTGTGGAGTTTGCATGTTCTCCCCGTGTCTGCGTGGGTTTACTCCGGGATTTCTCCGGTTTCCTCCCACATGCCAAAAAACATGCAAGTTAGGTTAATTGGCATCAAAAACTGGGGATTCTAAATTGCTCTTAGGTATGACTGTGAGAGTGAATGGTTGTCTGTCTCTCTGTGTTGGCCCTGTGATGGACTGGCGATCTGTCCAGGGTGTGCCCTGCCTCTCGCCCAAAGATGCTGGGATAGGCTCCAGCCCCCCCGCAACCCGAAAAGGATTAAGCGGAAGAAGATGAATGAATGAATGAATGAATGAATGAATGAGACCAAGACAACATCTCACAATTGATCAACAGTACCTTGCCATTGCGAAGCTTCAAACAAGATGTTCTCAGAAGGAAGTGGCCACTGAGCTTACAGTGTCACAGCTTAGAGTGTCACAGACTGTCATCAGCAGGTTGCAACAGTGATACAGAAATGCATAGAAGTGGACATCCTTTGGCCACATCCCACAATGATGACCGCTTCATTGTGAACAGTGCCCTGTGGAACTGGATGATGAATGCCACTCAACTCCAGGCACATTAAAGGGAGGTGAGAGGCACCCAAGTGTCATGTCAGACCATTCAAAACCATTTATATCAGCGTGGTCTGTGTACTAAGATGACCTGCAATGGTACCTGACCACACCAAAAGGCACAGGCGTAGGCCAGGAAGCATTTACGCTGGACAAGGGACCAGTGGGCCTCAGTGCTGTTCTCTGATGAAAGTCGATTCACACGGAGCAGAAAAAATGGCTACCCATGATGTTGGAGATGTCAAGTAGAGCGCTATGCATCAGCCACTGTTGTCCCCATGTTACAGTCTGGGCAGGTATGTCTAGTCAATACAGAACTGCTCTACACCTTGTGAATGGTACAGTGACAAGCCGATACTACCTGAATAACCTCATTAATCCAGTCATTGTGGCCCTGCATGAACAACACAGGCCTAATTTCACCTTCATGGATAACAATGCTCCAGTTCATCGAGGTCACATCATTAGGGAATGGCTGCAGGAGGCTTGGGCACCTCAAATGGAGTGGCCTGCACTTTCTCCAGACCTGAATCCCACAGAAAACCTATGGGATCAGCTGAGTCACACTATAGAGGCTCATAAATCTGCACCCCACAACCTCAATGACCTGAGGGCTGCCCTTCAAGAAGAGTGGAACGCCATGCCTCAGCAGACAATAAGTCGACTTGTGAACAGCATGAGACGTCGTTGTCAAGCTGTAATTGATGCTCAAGGGCACATGACAAGTTATTGACACACTGACATTTTTTGTTGCGGTATACCCACCACTGTTGTTGGCTTTTGTTTCAATAAATTGTTTGAGACTAGTGCATGCCCGTAGAAAGCAAGTATTCTTGTCTGAAAACAGGTAGCCCAATTAGGCTTTACAGGCCCAAATGTAGGCTGTGTCTGAAAGTGGAATACAGAGGTGTAGGCTATACGTAGGCACTCGCACGTTAGACTTTGACAAATATAAAAAGGGACTGAACAGCACTAAGATTTATTTGATTGTGTCAATATTAATTACAGAATTTTTGAAAATGAATGAGACATCCAATATTAGGAACCATTTCCGAACCCTTGTTTATTTTTTTTTAATCAGATCACTTATTTGTCTGATCTTTTATGACTTACAGTGATGTGAAAAAGTGATTCTCTTTTTTTGTTTGTCACACTTAAATGTTTCTGATCATCAAAACAAATTTAAATATTAGACAAAGATAATGCAAGTAAACACAAAATGCAGTTTTTAAATGAAGGTGTTTATTATTAAGGGTAAAAAAAAAATCCAAACCTACATGACCCTGTGTGAAAAAGTGATTGAAAAGGAACATCATACCAACAGTAAAGTATCGTGGTGGTAGTGTGATGGTCTGGGGCTGTTTTGCTGCTTCAGGACCGGGAAGACTTGCTGTGGTAAATGGAACCATGAATTCTGCTGTCTACCAAAAAATCCTAGAATGTCCGGCCATCTGTTCATGACCTCAAGCTGAAGCATACTTGGGTTCTGCAGCAGGACAATGATCTAAAACACACCAGCAAGTCCACCTCTGAATGGCTTAAGAAAAACAAAATGAAGACTTTGGAGTGGCCTAGTCAAAGTCCTGACCTGAATTTGATTGAGACGTTGTGGCATGACCTTAACCCCTTTAGGATTAAATCTGATTACATGATCTACCTTTCCTGTGGCTGGTATCGCAGATCCGCACCTATAGGTCATGAAGTATGAAAAAAACGAACAAACCCAGATGTACCAAGCATTTCACATCACTAGATGGCAGCCATATATAGCTTACTGCTCTTCACTGGAGGACTCAGTTTAGCTCACCAGAACCTCGTCAAATCTGATATCACTTCCAGGGCGCAGAAGAAGAGACGTATAAACAATTGTGCAACATATATTTCAAAAGGAAGGAAGGATTTGCTCCAAATTTTGCCAACTATGATTCTAAAAGGGATTATTTAGCTTCTGAAGGGAAATGTTTACCTTCTGTGAAGGCAGAAGATGGACTAGAGCATGTACACTTTTCATCCGCCATTGATGAAGCTGCACATGATGGAGGGGACAATACTGCCGGTTCCATGGCGTTATCTAACAGAAATCGAGGTGGAATAAATCAGAAGATAAATGTGAGAGTTTCTGGATGTGGGAGAGGAAGCGAAAAAGACCGTCAGAAGACAAAATAAGGGCCGGGAATGAGCATACGGACGCATGGCAACAACTGACGAGCAGTAGGTCTGATGTTTTTGTCAGCTTGTTTGCATGCTTTGTCTACTGATTTTCTGGTTCATATATTTTGAAGGTTCCAAGGTTGTCATAGCCAGGAGCAGTACTGGGGTTAAGCTCCCAGTGCTCATAAAATGCTCCTTACGGCGTGCGTCTCGAAAAGCCTCTGACAACTAAGTCCAACTCCTAGCCTGCCCGTGTGGTTTAGTCTCTAAGCCCGGCGGAACTGCTTTTACTAATAGGAGAAGGGGCGAGGGCGGATCTCTGGCGCCTTAAAACCAGATGCTTCGGGTAGATGATGGCTCGTCAACCTGGGAAGGTAGCCCATCTAGGGGAAGGTAAACCCTGATTTCAAACCTCCGCTGCCTTGCGGCACACCCGGTCACGGGAAAGGCTTCGGGAGTCAACCCTGAGGAAAAATCTGGAGTCGGAGCCCCTAAGGCAGTTCTCTGTTGTGCTCAACATCGTTCTGGCAGCTCCTGCGACGGTGCTGGTGCCAAACTATAGCAGCCCTGCTGTTCCTTTGGATTCATCAGTGACGTGGAGAGGGGGGACATGCTGCATGGGTAACATCTTGTCCTCCATATCTTCCTGCCCAGGCTTGAATCCTACCAACGTCCAACACTGGAAGGTAGAACACCGGTGCGCAATGGCCTGTTCAGCCACAGGCGGTGCTGTTCCAGCAGAGTAGACGTTTAGGATTCTCTTCCATGGTCATCATAGACCGACGGAGGCCGACGACGATATTTTGAAGATGGCAAAAAACAAAAAACCCCAAAAAGAAACAAAGAAACAAAACCATCCTTGTGTAAATATGGCTAAAGTCCAGTTTAAGTGAAAGTTATGTAATCCGATATGGCTGCCATCACATTATGCATATTAGATGCATAAATTTACTCCTATCAAACTTTGGATCATATTCTACATCTTTCTCATTTACAGTAAGCCATTATTTCTTACCACTTTCAAGTTACAGTCTTTGGAATTTGTGATATCTAAACTGAACATATTCTTGAAAAAAAAATCTTCGCCACCAGAGGGTGCATGCAGATGGTGCGGATCTGCGACAGAAAACCTCTCAAAGGCGGTTCATGCTCAAAAACCCGCCAATGTGGCTGAATTACAACAATTCTGCAAAGATGAGTGGGCCAAAATTCCTCCACAGCGCTGTAAAAGACTCATTGCCAATTATCGCAAACGCTTGATTGCAATTGTTGCCGTTAAGGGTGGCCCAACCAGTTATAAGGTTTAGGGGGCACTCACTTTTTCCACACAGGGCCATGTAGGTTTGAATTTTTTTTCTCCTTAGTAATAAACACCTTCATTTAAAAACTGCATTTTGTGTTTACTTGTGTTGTCTTTGTCTAATATTTAAATTTGTTTGATGATCTGAAACAATAAGTGTGACAAACGTACAAAAAAATTGAGAAATCGGAAGGGAGCAAACACTTTTTCACACCACTGTGTGTGTGTGTGTGTGTGTGTGTGTGTGTGTGTGTGTGTGTGTGTGTGTGTGTGTGTGTGTGTGTGTGTGTGTGTGTGTGCGTGTTTACACATACGTTCAAGGAAATTTGCCATTGTCTACAAGTCCTTATTTTACATAGCATACTTTTCCAGAGTTCAGTCTGGTCTCTTTAGTTGAGTGGCCTGCCAGTGAGTGCTCCATCTTCACTTTTGTTTACCTTCTCTTCGATGCTTTCTTATAGGTATCCGTCTTCAGATGAAGTAAAGAGTCAGCTTCAGTGGAAACTGCACATTGTGAGGTTTTATTCTAGACTTTGTAATTTAGTCTAAACTCTAAAGATTATCAGAAGATGGCTCAAGTGGAGTGATGGCATATCCGGTCAAGCGTCCAAGTGCAGCATCAGGGAATTCCTATTGTCCAGTCAATTTGCTTGGTCCGAAATAGCTGTTGTAGAATGATAACCATAATGATAGTAACTCAATAACCTAATATATAACATGCTGTAATACCATTTCTGCTCAAAATGCCACAAACAATAGTATTAGGCCTACAATATGAAGTACCTTTTCCCAAAAGCTCAGACGTACCTAAAGAGTTAATTCGACCTCGGATAAGAAGTAGAGAAATACCACAACTGGAGTAGTATGAACCCCAAATTGGTAGGAATATAAATCAAGTTTGAAGAGAGTAAATTTTAAGCAGCCCTATATGTAGTGAGCAGAGTTACAGGCAAGTTTGCTGTCAGATGGGCCCCTCCAGTCCCAATTCAGATGAACTCTCTGCCAAGAAGTAAAACACAGAAAGCCAAAGCTCTGCTTAAATGCTGGAGAGGACCCCCCGCCAACAGCCAAGCACACATCTGGCTCTCTCAGTATTATATACACAAGAACATTCACGGTTTGCATATGCTTGCACTTTAGAGGAAAATAAAGTGACCCAGTTTTGGAAATAGTTAATCTAAACAATGTGTGGGAGGACAAACTGGCTGGTAAGAGGAGGAAACTAAGGTGGCCAAAACGTGTACGTAAGTATGAGCAGCAGAGAGACACTGAGAAACTGTGTTTGAATACAAGTTATTTACATTTTCAAAAAAGAAAAAAATGAAGCATTTCTATGATCATTGTGTGCTTTTACTGAATATCTTCTCAATTATTTTTCTGAATGAATCACAGCGAAGTGTAAAATTAATATTGCAATATCATATACCTTTCACTCAATTTTCCATGCATGAACACTCAACACTTAAGACTACCAAGCAAATTTGGGCAACAAAACCAGATGGCTGAGCCAGACTCAGCGGTCTTAATGAAATTTATCTTTACTACCAGGGTGTTTCTGTTTACGCCATCACCAGTTTTATTGCCCCGAGATAAGGTGTGTTTGCTTTAAGGAGGATGGATGCATGTTGAGGCCTTATTTTCTCACAAAAGAAAAAACGCAGAAGGGGGTGAGTCACTAACGTCATAACTGACAATAATCAGGCCAGTTAATGTGTACCAAAGAAAAAACATCCCTGAAACTGGAGTAATGAGATTTTCTCATGGAACCTCTACAAACAGAAAACATAAGTAGTTTTGTTCACTGGAGTTTCATGTAATATCGAGTCTTTGGTTTCTTAAATGCTCCACCGTGGATCGCCACCTTGTCGTGGTGGAGGGGTTTGAGTGCCTGAAAGATGCCAGAAGCTATGTTGTTGGAGACAATTTGCTCCTGGTAGGGTCTCCAGGGTTTCCTCTGGTAACATTTCTGGGTGGCGGCCCGCCACGCCTGAAAAATTCCCACCACTCTATGAGGAAATATAAATTTAAGAAAAAAAAATATGAAGGAATGACGGTCTGCAAGCGTGCACACGAATAACATGCGTGACCATCGACCCCCCGGGGGTTACCGAGATGCTGAGAAAGGAAGGGGGGGTTGCGAGATGATTTTCAGAATCCTGAGGTGATTACACAGGTGACATGTCACGTTAACAGAGCCACAGTAAATGTTACAGGTTACACACACACAGGTCAGTGTGCACCAGTAGATTTAGTCTGAACAGCTCAAAACAATACACTACGCTTTAAGCCTAGGATATTGTTTTTAAAAATGAAATGGTGGTTCATACCGACCAAAGACAATGCAGAGAAGCCAGTGGAGACAGCAGCAGAGAGTGGCGAAATGCCGTCAGAAAGGCCATCATCTTCTGGCGCGGGGAAGAGGGGGACGACAGCACCGTACAGGGCTCCACAAGCAGTCAGAGCAGCCACCAAGTGTCGCAAGTATCGAGAGGAATATATTCAGTATGGATTCACGCATTATTATCAGTGAAGTACAACATCCCAATGTGTAGTGTGTACCGCGGTGCTTGCACATCAGAGTTTAAAGCCCATTAAAATGCTCAAACACTTGAAAAGTAAGCACCCATCTCTTGCCGCGAAACCAGCAGATTTTTTTCCACCAAAAAGAGAGAGAATTGCAAGGTCAAAAGAAAGTCATAACTAATCAAACAACAGCCATTACCAAAGTTCAAAGGTGGCATATTTACAGTAATTGCATAGGCAAAAACGCCACACACAATCAGAGAAACCCTAATAAAACCTGCTGCTGTCACTATGAGTCGGACAATGCATCGGGATAAACAGGCACGGGAGCTGGAAGCAGTGCCGCTGTGTGATGGGACCATATCCTGGCGCATCACAGACATGGCCCAGGACATAAAGTGTCAGCTGACTGAAAGAGTGAAGAAAGGCAAATATGCTTTGCAGTTAGATGAATCTACAGACGGATCAAACTGTGCGCACGTTTTCTTATGTATCAATCACCTCTGGGGATATTGGGGGGGGGGGGGTCACCAGTCTCTGTCACCATTATTTTGGGGCTGACGGCTGAAAAGTTTGGGAACCCTTGGCTTAGCTAACATGTGTGGCTAGTTTTGCGTTTTTCTAATTTCAGACAAGAATAAAAAGGAGATGTTTTTTACCTTTACCTTAGTTAATATTAATTAACCCCTCATGGATCGTCACCTTATCATGGTGGTGGTGGGGGGTTTACGTGCCCTAGTGATCCCAGGAGCTATGTTGTCTGGGGCAATTTGCCTCTGGTAGGGTCACCCAAGACAAACTGGTCCTGGGTGAAGGGCCAGACTAAGAACGATCCAACAGACTCATGATAAATGCTAGAACAAGGATTCAGTGTACCCCACCTGGTATGGGGTTACCGGGGCCCCACCCTGAAGCCAGGCCTGGGGGAGGGGCTCGATGGCTCGCGTCTGGTGGCCGGGTTTCCGCCCATGGGATCCAGTCGGGCTCAGCCCGAAGGAGTTACATGGGTCCGCCCTCCAGTGGGCTCACCACCTGCAAGAGGGACCATGGGGTCCGGTGCTTTGTGGATCAGGTGGCAGTCTGATCCCAAGCTTCCCAAACTGGCTATTGGGACATGGAATATTACCTCTCTGGTGGGGAAGGAGCCTGAGGTGGTGTACGAGGTTGAGAGATACCAGCTAGATATAGTCGGCCTTACCTCAACACACAGCTCCGGTTCTGGAACCACTCTCCTGGAGAGGGGCTGGAGCTTGGCCTACTCTGGAGTTGCCCTGGGCGAGAGGCGACGAGCAGGGGTGGGTATTCTTGTATCTCCCCCACCACCACCACCACCACCTTGCTGCCTCTATATTGGGAGTTTTTCCTGGTGGACGAAAGGGTTGTTTCTCTGTGCCTTCGGGTTGGGAAATGGGTCCTGACCATCATTTTGCCTATGCACCAAATGATGGTTCAGAGAACCCACCCTTTTTGGAGTCTCGGACTGGGGTGCTGGAGAGTGTTCCTCTAGGAGACTCCATTGTCCTACTGGGGGACTTCAATGCGCACGTGAGCAACGACAGTGAAACCTGGAGAGGAGTGATTGGGAGGAATGGCCTGCCCGATCTGAACCAGAGTGGTGTTCAGTTATTGGACTTCTGTGCTAACCACAATTTGTCCATAACAAACACCATGTTCAAGCATAAGGGCGTCCATATGTGCACCTGACACCAGGACACCCTAGGTCGCAGGTTGATGATCGATTTTGTTATCGTGTCATCAGACCTGCGACCATGTGTCTTGCCCACTCGGGTAAAGAGAGGTGCAGAGCTGTCAACTGATCACCACTTGGTGATGAGTTGGAGCCGATGGCAGGGGAGGATTCCATTCAGACCTGGTAGACCCAAACGTATAGTGAGGGTGTGCTGGGAATGTCTGGCTGAGGCCCCTGTTCGGGAGGTCTTCAACTCCCACCTCCGGAAGAACTTCAACCACATTCCGAGGGAGTCTGGAGACATGGAGTCTGAATGGGCCATGTTCTCCACCTCCATTGATGAAGCGGCTACTCAAGAGCTGCAGCCGCAAGGTCGTCGGGGCATCTCGTGGTGGCAATCCCCGAACCAAGTGGTGGACACCAGTGGTGAGGGGGGCTGTTAAGCTGAAGAAGGAGTCCTGTCAAGCTTGATTGGCTTGTGGGACTCCAGAAGCAGCTGAGGTGTACCAGCAGGCCAAGCGGAGTGCTGCTCAGGTGGTTGCTGAAGCAAAAACTTGGGTATGGGAGGTGTTTGGTGAGGCCATGGAACAAGACTTTCGGTCAGCCTTGAAGAGATTCTGGCAAGCTGTCCGGCGGCTCAGGAGGAGGAAGCAGCTCCCTGTCCACACTGTGTATGTTGGGGATGGGGCACTGCTGACTTCGACTGGCGATATTGTTGGGTGGTGGAAGGAACACTTCGAGAATCTCCTCAATCCCACTGACACGCCTTCCACAGAGGAAGCAGGGCTTGTGGATGAGGGGGATGACTCACCTATCACGGGGGCTGAGGTCGCCAAGGTGGTTAAAAATCTCTTTGGTGGCCGGGCCCCCGGGGTGGATGAGATTTGCCCTGAGTACGTCAAGGCCCTGGATGTTGTAGGGATGTCAGGGTTGACACACCTCTGCAACATTGCGTGGAGGTCGGGGGCAGTGCCTTTGGCATGGCAAACTGGGGTGGTGGTTCCTCTCTTAGAAAAGGGGGACCGGAGGGTGTGCTCCAACTTTAGAGGGATCCCACTCCTTAGCCTACCTGGGAAGGTCTATGCCAAGGTACTGGAGAGGAGAGTCCGGCCGTTGGTCGAACCTCTGATTCAGGAGAAGCAATGTGGTTTTCGTCCTGGCCGTGACACATCGGACCAGCTCTTTACCCTCTTGAGAATCGTCGAGGGTTCGTGGGAGTTTGCCCAACCAGTTTGCATGTGTTTTGTGGACTTGGAGAAGGCATTCGACAGCATCCCTCGTGGTTTTTTGTGGGGGGTGCTTCGGGAGTATGGGGTATCGGGCTGGTTGTTCCAAGCTATTCGGTCTCTGTACGACCGTTGTGAGAGTTTGGTTTGTATTGCCAACACTCGGTTAGACTCATTCCCAGTGAGAGTTGGACTCCGCCAGGGTTGCCCTTTGTCACCAATCTTGTTCATAATTTTTATGGACAGGATTTCTAGGTGCAGCCAGGGAGCGGAAGGTGTCATGATTGGTGACCACAGGATCTTATCTCTGTTTGTAGATGATGAGGTTCTGCTGGCTTCATCCAGCAATGACCTACAGGTCTTACTGGGACGGTTTGCTGCCGAGTGTGAAGCAGCTGGGATGAGAATCAGTACCTCCAAGTACAAGTCCATGGTCCTCAGCCGGATAAGGTGGATTGTCCTCTCTGGGTTGGGGACAAACTCCTGCCTCAAGTGGAGGAGTTAAAGTATCTTGGGGTCTTATTCACAAGTGAGGGGAGCGAGAGATTGACAGATCGGAGCAGCATCTGCAGTGATGCAGATGCTGTACCGGTCTGTTGTGGTGAAGAGGGAGCTAAGCTCCAAGTTAAAGCTGTCAATTTACCAGTCAATCTACGTTCCTACCCTCACCTATGGTCATGACCTTTGGGTAATGACCGAAAGAATGAGATTGTGGATACAAGTGGCTGAAATGAGCTTTCTTCGTAGAATGGCTGGACTCACCCTTAGAGATACGGTGAGGAGCTCAGTCATCCGGGAGAGGCTCAGAGTAGAACCGCTGCTCCTCCACATTGAAAGGAGTCAGTTGGGGTGGTATGGGCATCTGATCAGGATGCCTCCTGGACGCCTCCCTCTTGAGGTGTTTTGGGCACATCCCTCTGGGAGGAGACCCCGAGGCAGACCCAGGACTCGCTGGAGAGACTATGTCTCCCAGCTGGTCTGGGAATGCCTTGGTATCCTCTCTGAAGAGCAGGAGCAGGTGGCTGGGGAGAGGGAAGTCTGGGCTTCTCTGCCTGAACGGCTGCCTCCACAACCCGGACCGCCGGAAAAGCAGTAGAAGATGAATGGATGGAATATTAACTAATTTATGTTCATTATTATGTACATGGCAAGTTAAGATAACCGAAATTCACCAAGTCAATGATTTTTAATCCTTCAGCAGCCTTCAGACAAACTAAACATGCCAACATTTGGATTTCAAAATAAGGGAGGTTCTTCCTGCTGTCTGGGTGGTGACGAGATTTCTAAAAAAAACGATATACTATATATATATATATATATATATATACGTATATATATATATATATATATATATATATGTATATATTAACAGAAGTAACTGCATCTTTGGTCATTTAATTTATTTCACTGAATACAATTTTATTAATTTTTTTTTCTTTGAAATCAGAGTTAAATTATTGTTCTGTTCTGGTTCTAAAAAATTATGGTCAAAAATGTAAACTGTTATAAGGAAAAAGTTTTTTAAAAATTACCACACTCTGTTTCCAATTTATTTACAAAAACTGTAATTTTATTTTTAAAAATTGACAAAAAAAACCCAGCCATAAAATAATCCATAAATTTATCATAAAGTCTCAAATGTACAAGAAAAGTACATTTGAGTACATTACAGTTACAAGACGAAATTACAAATTTGAGGCAAAGGGTTTCAAATTTAGATAAATTTACAGAGAAAAGAAGAAAACTATAAGTAAATTGTTATAAATTTTGGAGAAAAATCTCAAACCTTCAGGACTGAAGTCATTACTCAAGTTTTTAAGTGGGTGCTCTTTGTACCCTTAAGTAGAAATTTTTGGTTGTCTACTTTTAATTTACATGACACTTGATATTTTCTAACCTGTATGTATACCACCATAAAGAGAGAACCTGAATTAGACAGAGCTCAGAGAGGGCAATATTAGACAGAAGAGAGGAGCCAAGGAGAGGAAAGTGTTCAGGCAGAGGGTCAAGAAGAGGTGAGAGCAGAGTAAGGAGGAAGGATGACACCAGGAAAAAGTCCAAACACAGGGCGTCTGGATGGGACCCCAATTGGCCCAATATTCCAACATTAAAGCCTTGGTTGTACAATACTTCAAATGGTAAGTTAAAGTTACTGTGCAAAATTAAAAAAAAAAAAAGAAGAAGAATAGTATAAAACTAACATATTCCAGTTACAATAGTGTCATGTGTTTTCTGCCCCCCCGGAAAAATATGTTGCCACCGTGCCAAGGTCTTTAAGCCAGAGGAAACACTGGGTCTCCCAAGGCAAACTGGTCCTGGGTGAAGGGCCAGACTAAGAGTGGTCCAGTGGAGCTCCATGAAAAATAGTTACATCAAGGACCCAGTGTACTCACATGGGTCCACCCTCCAGTGGGCTCACCACCTGCAGGAGGGGTCATGGGGATCATGGTGCTATGTGAACCGGGCAGAAGTCTGAGCTGCTCTGCTTGGACTGATGCCCCCACGACCCAGAGCCCCGGATAAGCGGTAAAAGATGGATTGATAGCTGGATGGATGTTTCTTAAATGTTCAGGAAAAATAGTGAAGCTATGCTAAATAAGAAAACACCAAGTGAAAACAGTCACAGCCTAAAAGAAGGAGTTAGAATAACAATGCACTGCTGCAGTTAGATGGGAAAACACTTCCATGTAAAGTCCATCTAATTTCTAAATAATACTGGCGGCTGCCAGGCGTAGCCTTCAGGCTCCTATTTGTTGAAATAGTTTTTACGGCATTTTGACCTTGGACCTTGTAATCTCAAAACCACGGTCACAGATTAAGGTCACAGGGTGAACCTGTGTACAAAGTTTGGTGATCCTAGCTTTAGTCGTTCTACAGTAACAGCGCAAAAGGAATGTTAATGTTGACCTTGGGACCCTAAACCCATAGTCAGAGGTCAGGGTCCAAGTTGTGAAAAAGCCTACATCATGTCTTTCTGTAGTTATAGTGTTTACAATAATTAGGGAAAAACTGACCTCTGATCTTGAACTAAAGGTCAGAGGTCACCCAAAATCGAACTTGTCTGAGATTTTTCGTAGATACATCTATGGTTTTGATTTGAAAAGACCATGTCATTTTTTCTCTAGTTATGGTGTTCACAAAGTAGGTGCTGGTGGCAGGGCGACAAGTTGACAATGCCTCTTCAGCCTTAAGATTCTGAGGAGTTAAATAAATGGATAGTAGATAGGTTGAGGGACCAGGAAAATATTTCCTTTACCAAAAAATATGCAACATACTGTATATATTATACATCTTTAGCATATCGTACTTTAGCTTCACAGGGCAAGAAAGGGTAATAAGGTAATAACTAAGGTAAAAATAATTCTAGATATTATAAATTAATTAGGTGTGGTATGCTAAGAACATAAATCATTTGAGGAATAGAAGGTAAATTTACAGCAGACTAAATTAGAAAAAAAGTCTTACTAGAAAAGCACTCAGAGCGCACACCCCCTCAACGTTCCTTCCCTCCGTCTTTTTGTCCATCCATCTGTACCTCCCTGCCTCCATCTGCCTGTACATTGCAAGATAAAGCCTTGGTGGAGGCATGCGCCGATGGATCACCTCCAAAATCTAATGGGTTCATCTGCAGCACGAGGGCCACCTCTGGTGAAAATTTCCTCAAAATCCATCCAGTAGTTTTTGTGTAATTCTGCAAAACCATTGCTTAGAAGATTGAGCCTTGGTGGAGGTATGCACTCATGGATCACCTGCAAATTGAAATGGGTTCATGTGTGGCCCACAAGCCACCTCTGGTGAAAATGTCAAACTCTGTCCAGTAGTTTGAGTAATTTTGCTAAAACATTGAGAGAAGATAGAGCCTTGGCAGAGGTATGTGCTCTTGGATCACCACCAAAATCTAGTGGGTTCCTCTGTAGGCCAAGGACCACCTCTTTTGAGCATTTCATCAAAATCCATCCAGTAGTTTGTGTAATCCTGCTGCACAAATACAAACAAGGACCTTGGTGGAGGTATGCACTCTCAGATCATCACCAAAATCTAATGGGTTCATCCTTAGGGCCAAGGGCCACCTTTGGTGAAAATTTCATTCAAATAACTATTTATCCGTTAGGAACTTCAATTGTGCATGTGCATCAAACAATCTGAGACACTTGTTCCATCAAATATCACACATACTACATATGCCACAAAAAAACTCTTGCATCGTGACACATCCTCTATAGACAGTATACACTCAAATCCATCCAGTAGCTTTTGTGAAATTCTGCTCACAGACCAACAAATGCCAGCAAAAACCTTACCTCCTTGGCGGAGGTAATAAACCTAAGCTTGAACCAATCCATTTTAATCAGCACCACAACATGATGTTCATATAGTGATAAAAGAATTAATAGTCCTGTGATTATTATAATATATCACACCATTTATGTTAGAAAGGTGTGTCTGGATATGTAAAATTCAAATAGTGCTGTCAATTAATTTATTAATCACAATTGCCTGACTTTTTTCTCCCACTGATCCGGGTCATGGAGGCAGCGGTCCAAATAGAGAAGCCCAGACTTCCCTCTGCCCAGCCACCGCCTCCAGCTCTTCAGAGGGAACGCCAAGGCGTTCCCAAGCAAGCTGAGAGACCGTCTCTCCAGCGTGTCCTAGGTCTGCCCCAGGATCTCCTCTGAGTGGAATGTGCTTGAAACACCTTAAGTGGGAAGCATCCAGGAGGTATCCTGATTGGATGCCCAAACTACCTCAACTGGCTCCTTTCAATGTAGACGGGCAGCAGCTCTACTCTGAGCCTCTCCCAGATAAGTGAACTAGTCAAGTTTGGTGACCCTTGCTTTCTTTGTTGTTGAAATATAGTTTAGACGACATTCTGACCTTGACCTTTGACCCCAAAAGTACAGTCATAGGAGCCATTCCCAAGGTCAGTTTGGTGGCTGTAGCCTCATTCCCTGTCCAGTTGGAGCACACACATAGCTGAATAAATAGCCAGCCGCACCAACTGCTCTACCTACGCGATTTGTCCGTCGAGGTAATAAAGTGTTAAGACAAGTGGACAATAAAAAGAAATCAGTTGTGTCTGAGAGATGAGTACCTCCTGTTTCGGCACCACCCTCCAGTTCGGGCTTGCCACCCAGCACATTAGCAGCGATGTTGTTTACCATGTTTAGGATGGCATCTAGAAAAAAGGAAAAAAACAATGTAAGCAATATATCAGTTCTGCGCAGCAGGAGTTTTCTGACAGGCAGCAGCCTGAGGGTGAACACACATCACAGGAACCGCAGCTGTCACCATTTGTTTTCCCTTACTAACTTCACAAATGAGGCTACTCTGCCTCAGCATGATTTTCTGTTTTTGTTTATGAGTTTTCTTTTCAGCTCTTCTACGCTTTATTACCTTGTCCAGGTTTTCTACAATTCTGCCTTATTGATGGAAAAACTATGTTATTCCCAGATTTTTTTTATTTTTTTTATTTATTTATTTATTTATTTTTTTTTGGGGGGGGGTAAAACCCTGAAGGCTTGTGTGTACAGTACAGTTTGTAATGGGAGGTGCGCTTACCAGCCCCCCCTGCTAACTCGGGAGACAGAAGGGCACCAGTGTATTTGCACAAGTATGTGTGGTTCAAGAAAAAAAGTCAAGCTGTAACATTCCTGAAAACCAAAAAACCCCAGCTTATGAGCATGTGTGATCCCACGTGGGTGAAAATAGAAAGAAAACTTTCAGCTCTGCCAGTATGAGTTTATATCTCACTAAGCTCTCAAATTTACTTATGCTTGCTGCATCAACAACTGAAAGGAGCTCCATGTACCTGCTCCATGCAACTCCATGTACCTGGAAAACTGAGCATTCCTCATTTAGAGCAGAATAGCAGTATCACAAAACCTTTATAAAATGTGAAATGTTTTTAAAGATACACTTTTATTTTGTCTGAAGCATATATGTTAATTTCTGTCAATGTCAAAGAAAAGGGAACAATGTAGTTCTTGGTCCTTGTCCTTCGTCCTCAAGGTTGTGTTTTATCTCCAGTTCTGTTCTCTGTGTACACAAATAACATCTCCTGTGATAACGAAGGAATGGCTCTTTTTAAATATGCAGATGACATGGCCTTGGTGGCTCATCTGACAGACTACTGCACTGACCCGCTATCAGCAGGCAGTCAACGATCTAGCTCAGACTTTTAATCAAAACTCTCTGGAGTTAAACACCTAAGACTAAGGAGTTGTGCTGTGGGAGCAAAGAGAAACTTTCAGCTACTCTCTTTACACCCCTCAGTGTCCAGGGTCAGGCTATTGCGCAAGTTCAAGTTGTTAAATATTTGGGAATAGAGGTGGACTGTAGCCTGTCTTTTGCACACCATGTTGACTCTATTTATAAAAAAAAGGCACAACGACGCCTCCACCTGCTGAGGAAACTGAGGACTTTTAATGCCAGTAGACACATTTTAACTCTGGTTTACACTTCATTACTTGAATCCATTCTCACTTTTAACATTTCATCCTGGTGCAGCTCCCTCTTCATCAAGCACTAAACAAAGCTTTCCCGTATAGTTAATCAGGCTAGCAAAATCATTGGCTCACCACAGACACCGCTGTCTGAACTGTGTCAGCGCTCTGTGATCAGGAAAGCCACCCTGATCACAGAGGACCCACCTCACCCCCTCCATCACGCTTTTCAGTTACTGCCATCAGGCAGACGATATAAAGTTCCACTGGCCCATAAAAACATTTACATGAAATCATTTATTCCTTCTGCTGTAACAATCCTGAACAAAATCAAATAGTTATCATACTTCAGTTAGCTATCAATATTAGTTATCAGCATTTATCTATTAATCACTATCTATTAATTTTTAATAGTTATTAATATTTTCTGCCACATGATTTTATTTGCTGTTTCCTTTTTAACCATGTTTCCTTTTTTAAACTGTTTTTATCCTGTGAGTTTGAACATGTTTTTGAGAGTGTTGAATGTGTTATATTGTTGTAGCCGTGTCTAAGAAGAATTTCTGTCACTGACTGGGACAGACAAAGTTATCTATCCATCTATCTTGAATATTCTGAACAATTTTCAAACTTCAACTTCAGAATAAAAACAAAAGCAAAATACAAAAGCCCTAAACTGGGGGAGGAAAAGCCATGGTAGTGAAAGCGTAGGTTACAAAGGTTCTGAAAAACAGAAAAAAAATTTAACATGAGGGACTATGTTCCTAACAGCAGAAAAGATGATTCTGGTTAATAATCAAGCTCACACTGGAGCTGCAAAGCTTACCACGTTAAATATTGTAACTTGAACTTCGTCTACTCTGCCTAGCAGCTCGATGACTGATGGTGTGCTGACAGGCTGCCAGGTTGTTGTGATGGAACAGAATAAATCAATTATATTAAAAATACTTCAGGCAACCACAGAGTCAGCACTGCAAGCATCAACAGCGAGTCACTTCTCATCGGTGTTAATTAGTTATCAAATATTCTACTGCTACTGGCAGCAACATTAATGTTTCAGTTAAATGGCAATAATATAAAAATATATTTTAAAAAATGGCAGATTGTGCATTATTATTAATTTCTCTTTTGTTTTATACTGAATGCAAACAAAATCCTATGGTACATTTCAACCTTTACTGTTACATCACATTGTTGTGACATAACTTGTCATTCATAAAAGTGTGTGTGTGTGTGTGTGGGGGGGGGGGGGCACATACTGGTTGCTGAGCCAAGCAGGTTTTTAGACGCCTTGTCCTCTGATGGTTGGTAGCCAGGAGGATAATCTAAAGAGAAAGATAATGCAGGTTATATCTTTGGCAAATTATACAGTATATCACACACATGGACAAAATTGTTGGTACCCCTCTGTTAATGAAAGAAAAACCCACAATGGTCACAGAAATAACTTGAATCTGACAAAAGTGGTAATAAATAAAAAGTCTATGAAAATTAACCAATGAAAATCAGACAGTGCTTTTGAATTGTGGTTCAACAGAATTATTTTAAAAAACAAACTCATGAAACAGGCCTGGACAAAAATGATGGTACCCTTAACTTAATATTTTGTTGCACAACCTTTTGAGGCAACCACTGCAATCAAACGATTTCTGTAACTGTCAAAGAGACTTCTGCACCTCTCAGCAGGTATTTTGGCCCACTCCTCATGAGCAAACTGCTCCAGTTGTCTCAGGTTTGAAGGGTGCCTTCTCCAGACGGCATGTTTCAGCTCCTTCCACAGATGTTCAATAGGATTTAGAGCAGGACTCATAGAAGGCCACTTTAGTCCAATGTTTCGCTCTTAGCCATTCTTGGGTGTTTTTAGCTGTGTGTTTTGGGTCATTGTCCTTTTGCAAGACCCATGACCTGCAACTGAGACCAAGCTGTCTGACACTGGGCAGCACATTTCTCTCTAGAATACCTTGATAGTCTTAAGATTTCATTGTACCCTGCACAGATTCAAGACACTCTGTGCCAGATGCAGCAAAGCCGCCCCAGAACATAACAGAACCTCCTCCATGTTTCACAGTAGGGACGGTGTTCTTTTCTTGGTATGCTTCATTTTTGCGTCTGAACATAAAGCTGATGTGCCTTTCCAAAAAGTTCCAGTTTTGTCTCATCTGTCCATAGGACATTCTCCCAGAAGCTTTGTGGCTTGTCAACATGCAGTTTGGCAAATTCCAGTCTGGCTTTTTTATCATTTGTTTTCAACAGTGGTGTCCTCCTTGGTCGTCTCCCATGAAGTCCACTTTGGCTCAAACAACGACGGATGGTGCGATCTGACACTGATGTACCTTGACCTTGGAGTTCACCATGAATGTGTTTAAGAGGTTGTTCTGGGCTCTTGTGTTACCATTCTTATTATCCGTCTCTTCCATTTTTCATCAAGTTTCCTCCTGCGGCCACATCCAAGGAGGTTGGCTACAGTCCCGTGGATCTTAAATTTCTGAATAGTATGTGCAACTGTAGTCACAGGAACATCAAACTGCTTAGAGATGGTCTTATAGCCTTTACCTTTAACATGCTTGTCTATAATTTTCTTTTTAATCTCCTGAGACAACTCTCTCCTTTGCTTCCTCTGGTCCATGTTTAGTGTGGTACACACCATGTCAACAAACAGCACAGTGACTACTTGTCACCCTTTAAATAGGCCAACTGACTGATTACAAGTTTGTAGACACCTGTGATGTTAATTAGAGGACGCATCTTGGTTGAACATGTCCCTATGGTCACATTATTTTCAATCTTCTTCTAGGGATACCATCATTTTTGTCCAGGCCTGTTTCATGAGTTTGTTTTTTAAAGTAATTCTGTTGAACCACAATTCAAAAGCACTGTCTGATTTTCATTGGTTAACTTTCATAAAATTTTTTATTTATTACCTCTTTTGTCAGATTCAAGTTATTTCTGTGACCATTGTGGGTTTTTCTTTCATTAACAGAGTGGTACCAACAATTTTGTCCACATATGTAAGATGCATTCTTCTTCTTCTTCTTCTGCAGTTTAACAATCCTAATTTTAACAGCATTTACCATAGTCTTCATCCAGGTATTCCAGCCTCTCTGAGGGGTACTGGGAATCTGCGATCTCCTCATACTCCTCCACCATGCTGGTACCAAACACCCTACCAAAAAAAAGTTTGTTACACAAACAAACCCACAGACAAAGCTATGGGTCAAAATTACAACAAGAGAACAAAGGGTTAACAAATAGGGGTGGGAATCTTTAGGCACCTCATGATTCCAGCCGATTATGATTCTCAAAGCATCTTGATGCATCTTTTTTTCTAACATACAAATACTAGAAAAATGAGTTTCTGCGCTTCATCCCAAAGAAACTGTAGATGCAGCAGGTCGTTTCCAGCTCAAGGACATCAAAATCAAAGAAGAAAAGAGTCTGGCGCACACTGTCAAATTCACAGCCTTTATTGGTGCCAATATAAGATAAGATAAGATAAGATAAGATAAGCCTTTATTAGTCCCACAATGGGGAAATTCCAGGATTGCAACAGCATAGGGATAGCAACACTCAGAGCAACAATCAGAAGGCAAGAAAAAACAACATCTAGTAAACATATGTCCATATTACTATAAATGTATATATACTGTATATAGACACACAGTGCAGAGCATTATGGCTGGTGAATGTGCAGCAGAAAGTCTAAGCTCTCTCTCCGCGGATGCAGCGGGCCAGCTGGAAGTCTTTGGGCATGATGGTGACCCCCTTAGCGAAGAAGAGACCCACCAGGTGGGCCTCGCTGGTCTCCTGCAGAGCCATGACGGCGAAGCTCAGGAAACGCAGGACGGTCTTGAAGTCCTGAGCGATCTCCCTCACCAGGCGCTGGACGGGCAGCTTACGGATGAACAGCTCCGTGGATTTCTGGCAGCGACAGATCTCTCTCAGAGCCACGGGCCTGTGACGGCGAGGCTTCTTCACTCTGCCGGTGGCCGGAGCGCCTCTCCGAGCAGCCCTGGTGGCTAGCTGTCTCTGGGGGAGGGGGGGCTTCTTCCTCCAGTAGATTTTACGGGCGGTCTGCTTGGTTCTTGCCATCGCTCTTTATTATTCTGTCTTATATTTCTTTCACGCCGCCTAAACTCCAGCCCGGCACCCGCGTCCTTTTCGCTACAGCTCCCGGTATGTCGAGTTTCCCATTAGCACCGGGCGGCGGCCAAGTGCTAGCTAGCACTAGCTCCTCCCCGCTGTAACGTCTCCCGCTGCAAACCGTGGCTCCGTCCGCCGACCCGGGAGACCCCCGGGGTGATCCGTGCGTCCGTGATATATATACAGAGTGAAAGGTGTAGAAAGAAGAAGGAAGATTAAAAAAAAAAAAAAAAAAAAAAAAGGCTGTTGCAACAGGCAGCCGACTCGTGTGGCGCCGCCGGTCCGGCGGAACCGGACATCTACATATACATATACATCCTCTTCTGTCTTCTTAGGCTGTAGGCCCATCACTGACTTTAACATGCTAGCTATATGCTTTTTCTTCTTGTTGTGTTAGTGTCCTGTCATCCAGGGGTGCTGATTTGTTCTCTCCACAGCTTGCGAGCTCTGGCTGTCCGAATCATATATTTAATGATATACTTCTTACCTGTTCTAATTCACGAGTGGCAGGGAATGGAAGAGATCAATAAAATTTATCAAGTGTATAATATATTAACAAATGACAAGTGTGTGTTGAGAAGGTGGAAGGAGTACTTTGAAGAGCTGATGAATAAAGAAAAAGAGAGAGAGGAGGACGGATGAAGGAAAGATGTGAACAAGGAAGTCCCGTGGATTAGCAAGGCGGAAGTGAGGGCAGTTTTGAAGAGGATGAAGAACAGAAAGACAGTTGGTCCAGATGACATAGCTGTGGAGGTATGGAGATGTTTAGGAGAGATAGCAGTGGACTTTTTAACCAGATTATTTAACACAATCTTGGAGAGCGAGAGGATGCCTGAGGAGTGGAGAAGAAGTGTTTTGGTACCAGTTTTCAAGAACAAAGGTGATGCTCAGAGCTGTAGTAACTACAGAGGCATAAAGTTGATCAGCCACTCTATGAAGATATGGGAAAGAGTTGTTGAAGCCAGGTTAAGAGGAGCGGTGACAATCAGTGAGCAGCAGTACGATTTCACGGCAAGAAAGAGAACAACAGATGCAACGTTTGCTTTAAGATTGCTGATGGAGAAGTATAGAGAAGGTCAGAAGGAGTTGCACTGTGTCTTTGTGGACCAAGAGAAAGCATATGATAGGGTGCCAAGAGAGGAAGTGTGGTACTGTATGAGAAAGTCAGGAGTGGCAGAGAAGTATGTGAGGGTGGTGCAGGGCATGTATGAGGACAGTGAGATGGTGGTGAGGTGTGCTGTAGAAGTGACAGATGGGTTCAAGGTGGGGGTGGGGTTACATCAGGGATCGGCTCTGAGCCCCTTCTTGTTTGCCATGGTGATGGAGAGACTGACAGATGAGGTCAGGCAGGAGTCTCCGTGGACCTAGATATTTGCAGACGAGATTGTGCTTTGTAGTGAGAATAGGGAGCAGGTGGGAGAGAACCTGGAGAGGTGGAGTTATGCTCTGGAGAGAAGAGGAATGAAAGTCAGAAGAACCAAGACAGAATACATGAGTGTGAATGAGAGGGAGGCAGGTGCAACGATGAAGATGGAAGGAGTAGCGGAAGTGAAAGTAGATGAGTTTAAATACCTGGGGTCAACTATCCAAAGCAATAGAAAACGCGCAAGAGAGGTGAAGAAGAGTGCAGGCAGGGTGGAGTGGGTGAAGACGAGTGTTGGGGTGATTTGTGACAGAAGCGTAGCAGCAAGAGTGAAAGGGAAGATTTACAAGACGGTAGTGAGACCTGCGATGATGTATGGTTTGGAGACGTGGCGCTGAAAAAAAAAGACAGGAAATGGAGCTGGAGGTGGCAGAGTTGAAGATGGAAGATTTTCATTTGGAGTGACTAGGAGAGACAAGATTAGAAATGAGTATATCAGAGGGACAACTCAGGTTGAGCAGTTTGGGACAAAGTAAAAGAGCAAGGCTGAGATGGTTTGGACATGTGCAGAGGAGGAACAGTGGATATATTGGACAAAGGATGTTGAAGATGAAGCTGCCAGGCAGGAGGAAAAGAGGAAGACCAAAGAGAAGATTCATGGATGTAGCGAAGGAGGACATGGAGAAGGTTGGTGTTACAGAGGAAGATGCAAAAGGGAGCAGCTGAAAGAAGAAGTGTATAATATACAATATCTTTTCAGCCCTTCTGTGTCTTTTTCAGAGTCAGACACAGAAAGGTTAAAACGGCACCGATGAAGATGGTGAATTTGACAGGGTCCCCCTGACTCTCTTCCCCTGTGATATAAATATTAGACTCCTAATGAAAATAGAAGCATTCCTACACCAGTGACCTGCCCGCTTCGGCAGCAGGCACTGAAGCCGTCTGCCACACAATGTAATCTACGATCCCTATCCATATGACAGCAATACAGCAGCAAACTGATTTGAATGCCCAGGATTAAACAAAATGAGGAGTCTTTTGCTGGTGTTGTGCGCCACTTATGTTGATATCAACTTATCTATTTGTCGTGAGAAAGACTGCCTGGGCAGGTACCAACTTCCATGTTTAAGAGTCCGCTTTTTTGTTCCATCAAAATTAAATGTTATAAATTAATATTTAAGAATGGGAATCTTGACTTTTGTGCATTGATTCAGAATCATTCTACTCTGCATTGAGACACATCGGAAAAAAAAAAAAAAAAAAAACGATTATTACCCCCCACCCCTAGTTACAAAAGTATCATGTTAAATCATATTTTTTTTAAAAAGTAATTCAAGAATTCCATATTGATCTGTTGTATATTCCTGGACTCAAAATGCAAAGTAACATTTTAGGAACATTTACAAAATCATATTTTCATATTTGTGTTTTGTTCTTATGGACTAGATGGCAGCTTCAACTGGCTTCTACAGTTTGAACTATATACACTGATCTTTTGGTAGAAATGGCAGAATTGTTTGACAGCCCTGTTTACCCCCAAATAATAAAAAATATCCCTGACGATCCTGAGAACAAACATGCCAGAACATGTACGTTTGTAAGAAAAACAGCTGTTACTCAGTGCCCTTTTGATCCCAAATGTAATGTGTTAAATCACAAAGAGAAACAAGGTGACAATGTCATTTAATGCCATTTAAAAGACAACCTTGAATTGTGTTTAGTTCCAAGAAGTTCCGAACACAATCAAAAAAAGCTAACAAATGAGACAGTAATACTCTTACCACAAAATCTAATAGTAAACTGACTTTATGTATAAAACAACTCACACTGGATTTAATGCCATTCCAGGAACTCCAAGACACTGCAATTAAACTGCAATTAAACTAGATAACATACTTGTATTTGTATTTGTATTGGCCTTAAAAAAAAAAAAAACACTGAACATAATAATGTGGATAAAACAGAAAGTACCAAAGAATGAAAAGTGAACACATTGTTTGGCGTTTCCTCTTTTGCCATACATGCGTAAATTACAATGCCAAGGCTTCGCAAAGCTCTAATAAAATACAACAGCCCTTTTATGCAATTAAACCCTTTTTAAGATGCATCCCCACAAGTTAAAAGGTGGTTTATAAAAGACGAGGTGCTCAAAGAAATTGTAGTCAGCCAAGGAGCCCACGCTGAACAACAAACCACACAAAAACTACTCAAAATTTGTGAACAAGCCAAAAGAGTTCACTATAATGAAATATAAATCAGATGAAATACCTGATGAGACTGAGGGGACAAAAGTGCTCAGATCCAAAGTGTGAGAGGAGTTCAACCTGCAGAAAAAGGCAATTTAATAAATTAAAACTTCATGCATCATTTAAAAAAAAAAATATACATAAAAGTATACACCCATTCTTTTATCCACCCACAACATACAAGTGAACAGCCATGCTTGAGTGTGTATGCATGTTCTACTGGGTTAATCTACATGCATTAAACATCACTTAGTCCCAGAGCTCACCCATTACAACTGACAGGAACCAAAATGGGTGGAGTGGGTAAGTGGTTTATTATTTTTAACCCAGTTAACAGCTCTGACACAGAAGATGCTAACCTTTATGTACTTGATGAACATCTGATGGTAGAGAAAGGAGAGTGATGCAGGGAGAGAGAGAAACAAAAGAAGAAAAAAAAAAAAAATCAGAAAAGATCACAAGCTCAAGCAGCAAAAGACAGCGGTTTGGCTCACCGAGACATTCACACTATGGATATTTACTGCGTCGGTTCTGTCACAGGATGCAAGCAAGATACTACAGAGATGTTTCTAACAAGGAGCAAGAATAAAGCACAAGGAAGACAAAAAAAGTAACAAAGACTGATCATTGGTGATCAGAGCAAAACGGTTTCAGAATTCTTCAATCTAATAGAACTCAAGGGCAGGAAAAGCACATCATTCTAAAATCTTCAGAGAGACAAAATATTTTAGATGATCAAAACAGAATAATTTTCATATACAGCTAAATTAATACAGTTTTATTCTGCATCATCATATCCTTGTTTTGTGATACGGAGACCAATGTGAATAAAACGGAATGAACAAAGACAGGCGGCAAAGGTTAAAACTAAGCCATCAGAATCAAAAGAATGGGCAACTTTATAAGACAGCAGAATCATTTTTTTGTTCTTTTCAGGCTTTTCCATACAGTCGTGTGAAAAAATTAGGACACCCTATTAAATAATCAGTTTGTGGTGACCCATCACACTCTGCACGGACATTTCTCACACTCAGCAGGTCTGGAGGAAGCAGAGGACAATTTACATACAGAGGACAATTCACATACGGAGAGAGAGCCCCTGGGGGCAACCAGAACAATGGACTGTTGTGTATACATCCCTGGATGAGGGAGAGGACATCTGGGTGCCAGTTGGTCATGCTAATCATGGGTATTGACTGATATGCTAATGTGCCATGCATTCTCTCTGTCTGTATCGCTGTATAAAAGAGCTTGTGTGACATGTCTCAGGAGCACAGTAGCGCACTGAGCTACAAAGTGTGTCTCATTATGTTGGAGGAAATAAAACCTTGTAACCTTCCAGCTCGTCGCATCTCGCCTTATCATTTTCTTCCACAAGTTCTTTATCAAGTAATGTTCACATATCGACGTCTACTCTTGTTTTTAATCTCTGGAAAAGAAGGTGATTTAATTGCAGGTAAGTAACAAAAATTAACCTTGTTTTACTTGTTAAACAAGAGATATCAACAAAAATACGTATTCTAACTGAGAAAAAAGTTAGAGGACACCCTACCCCACAATAGCTAGTGTTACCCCCTTTGGCTGAAATAACTTCTGTGAGACACTTCTTGTAGCCATCTACCAGTCTCTGACATCAGTCTGAGGAAAGTTTGCCCCCTCCTCAACGCAGAATTCTTTCAGCTGTGAGATGTTTGAGGGGTTTCTTGCATGTAAAGCCAGTTTCAAGTTACCCCACAGCATCTCAATGGGATTAAGATCTGGGCTTTGACTCGGCCATTCCAGGACTCTCCATTTCTTAGTTTTTACCCAGTCCTTGGTGGATTTACTGGTATGTTTTGGGTCATTGTCATGCCGCAGGGTCCAGTTCCGCTTCAGCTTTAATTTTTTTTTTTTTTACAGATGGTCTCACGTGGTTCTCAAGCACCCTCTGATACACGGTAGAATTTATGGTGGATTCTGTGATGGTGAACTGGCCAGGTCCTGCTGCAGCAAAGCATCCCCAAACCATGACACTTTAACCTCCATGCTTCACAGTTGGTATGAGGATCTTTTCCTGGAATGCTATATTTGGTCTATGCCAAACACGTCCTCTGTTCTGGTGTCCAAACAATTCAATTTTCGACTCATCTGTCCAAAGAACATTATTCCAGAAGTCCTGGTCTTTGTCTATGTTCTCTCTGGCAAACTTCAGTCCGGCCTTCATGTTTGTCTTAGACATCAAAGGTTTCCTCCTTGCACGCCTCCCATGTAAGTTAAACTTTTGCAGTCTCTTTCTGATTGTAGAGGCATGCACTTTCACATCAATAATAGCAGGACCCTGCTGTAGGTTCCGTGATAACATTTTAGGGTTTTTGGAGACTTCTTTTAGCATCTTGCGGTCTGCTCTTGGGATGAACTTGCTTGGACAGCCAGACATGGGCATGTTGGCAGTTGGTTTGAATGTCCTCCACTTGTAGAATATTTTTCAAACAGTGGAATGGCTGATTTCAAATTCTTCTGAGATCTTTTTAGATCCCTTACCAGAATCATAAGCTGCTACAATCATTTTTTGAAGGCCAGCTCTTTCGATCTCACCATGGTGTTCACTCTCACTTCAACAGTCAGGAGCACACCAAACTAAATGTCTGAGGTTTAAATAGGACAAGCCTCCTTCGAAATGCTGAGTAACGATGTCATGTGCACCTGATGTGATACATCTGTGTGTGATTTTAGCCATTTTAAGTGGGAATAAATGTGGGGGTGTCCTAATTTATTCCTCACCACAAATTGCATGTTTTTAGAATTACATTTTACATGAAATTTTTAAAAAGTCTTTTCTTCAGTTTTAATTGTTTAGTTATATTACTTGAATCTCCCAGTACTGTTAAAATTGATATTAAACATTGATATGTTCAAATATGTTAAAAAAACAAGGCTTTCATAGGGTGTCCTAATTATTTCACATGATTAAGTGAAATACTGATGTAATTTTCTGTTAAATGGTCTCTGAAAAAAAAAAAATCAGCCGATGTAATAAACCCATTGCAGTTATAGTACACAAAAATAGTAAATTTATGATTAAAAAAAAGATTGTTCACTTAAAAAACAAAAAGCCAAAAATGTTCCATACGCAAGATGCAAACATAAGAGGAAAAGCACCCAAGTCGTCGTCTTCTTTCGGCTGCTCCCTTTAGGGGTCTCCACAGCAGATCATTTGCCTCTATCTCACCCTATCCCTTGCATCTTCCTCTGTAACACCAACCGTCTCCATGTCCTCCTTCACTACATCCACAAATCTTCTGTGGTCTTCCTCTTTTCCTCCTGCCTGGCAGCTCCATCTTCAACATCCTTTGTCCAATATATCCACTGTCCCTCCTCTGCACATGTCCAAGCCATCTCAGCCTTGCCTCTCTTTGTCTTCAAACTGCTCAACCTGAGCTGTCCCTCCAATATACTCATTTCTAATCCTGTCCCTCTTAATCACTCTCATTGAGAATCTTAGCATCTTCAACTCTGCCACCTCCAGCTCCGTATCCTGTCTTTTTTGTCAGTGCCACTGTTTCCAAACCATACATCATAGCAGGCCTCACTCACTACTGTCTTGTAAATCCTCCCTTTCACCGTAGATGCTATCCTTCTGCCGCAAATCACCCCCGACACTTGTCTCCACCCTGCCTGCATGCTCTTCTTCACCTCTCTTGTGCATTTTCCATTGCTTTGGATGGCTAACCCACAGGTATTTATACTAATAGGACAAGTATCTAAGTAATTTCCACAAACAAAGTCACAAATTTAAAAGAGGAAAAAATATTTTTTTACAAAAGAAAGTAAATTTAACATTTTAGTCACAAATTTAGAAGAAAAAAAATTGTACATTTGGGAGAAAAAAACCTCACATTAATGATCAATGGTTTCATATTTCCAATAACCCAGCCACTGGGGGTGCACAAGCCATTGATTCCTAGTGCCTTTCCTAAGCCCTGGTAAATAGGGAGAGCTGTGTCAGGAAGGATATCCAGTGAAAAATCATTGCCAAATCAAACATGTGAAATTGCATCTTTTCAATAGTTTAATTTACAAATTTATTAAACATTTCAAAAACATTTGCAAGAAAAAGCCAGATATCTACAAAAACACAAACAAATTTGCATAAACTTGTACATTTCAGAAGAAAAAAAACTATACTGTTTAAGTTAGAAAGAAAAATATGAATTTCCAAGAAAAACCTCAAATTTGCTAGAATGCATACTTGCAAAGATATAATCACATATCTACATGGAAAAGGTTGCAAAGTTACAAAGGAAAAAAGATGTCATTTCCAAGAACAAACCTGTAAATTTACTCTAAGAAAAAAAAAACAAACTTTCAAGATGCAAACATACAAGTATCACTTGGCTAGTGGAAAACTACTAGCCACAGTGGCTTATGAGCATAGCAGTTTATGCCCAGCTCTGGCTGTATTCCTCGACTTCCACATAACCAAGGCCTGGTCCAGAAGGGGGTCTCTTCCCATTCCTGCCTTTACATCAACAGACCGAAACAAACAAAAATGAGATCTTCTAACTCTCCAGTGCCTGTGGATTGACTTCTATGAGAAAGACTTCCACCCAAAGAGGCTGAGTGACGTAGTTTGTGACATTTATGCTCACTCCTGAGGTCTTCACTGATGTGCTCGTCTTCACCTCCACTGCACCTCAGTTAGCAACCCTGCTTAAACACTGAGATCACCAATCTCACACAAGCACAACCCAATGGCTAAATTTTAAATTAATCAAAGTGGAAACAACTATAAGTACCTTAATCAGGTGTCAAATAGTTCTAATTCATTTGCGTCACACACTATCATTTTATGTGCAGTATTGACCTTTAAAACTCCAGCACACATGACCTAGTTTGGTCAAAATATTGTGACACCCAAACCTTAAACACGACTCAACCTAGTCCTCTTGTGCAGCTACTGTATCTATCTGCTAGCTCGATAGATGTACTTTACTGATCCCAAACTGGGAAATTACAGAATTCAGTCACAAGACAGTGACAGGCTTCTAAAATACAGATTTAACCCAGTATGACTCCTCTGTGGGTGCATTTTCATCTCAGAAAGTGTACTGTATTACAGGGAATGGATGATTTTACTGTTCAGCACATGGATCCCAGTGAATAACATATTGAAGCTGCAAAAAAACAAAAAAAAACCCAAAAACAAGAGTACCTTCACATATTTGGCATAAAGCTGCTCATCCAGAGGGAAGCTCTGGACTATTCGCTCATCACGGGCATGGAAAGTACCCAGCTTTACCCATTTGTTGGTAGGATATCTGCAAATAGAGCAAAGGGGAAATTAAGATTCACGCATGAGAATACCATAGATCACTTCAAACACTGCATATCATGTTCACAAAGGTTAGATACAAATGTCACAATAGTCATTCACAGCTGGAGATCTGCTACGCCAAAGGGTGGAAATTTTTTAAGTGGGGAAGCAAGATTATGCTATTAATAATTTAATGCAAACATGGAGGATCAAAATGCCATTATAGTGCTTCATGTCACTGTGGGTTCATCCAACTTTTGTATACAGCCTATGATTTCTTATGCAATGCAGGCATGCGCATCTTAATTATGCAACGTTGCAACTATGGCTGAATGCAACTATCAAACTACTTTCTTCTTGTCTATTTTACCATTTGTTTCATTTGTTAGGATATATTTGAAAGGGACAGATGAAAAATGTATTGCAGAACAATTCAAAAATGACATGTTATTTAAGAAGATATTAAAAGCTACACGTGCACTTTAGTTAGAACCAAAACCAAATGGAGGCTGTAATTATATTACAAAAGAAGTCAAAAGAACATTAGCTGAAGGGTGACAATTTTCCAGTCACACACTTTCATGAAGCTCAACAGGAACACAATGTTTTCGGTTTCTAAAGCTTCTTTTTTTGGGGCCACAAATATTAGTTATGATAGATTAAAGCCAATTTAGGCGTAAATTGAACATATGGATCTGACAATAGAAGCAAAACAGTAGCAAGAGCACGGTCGTCATGCATAAGAGGCAAGCGATGCGGCATGAGATTAATACAGGCATTTGTGTTTGTTCAATAATTTTACCTGTGAGTAAATTTGAGCCAAATGCCACTGAGCCAAATGCATGGTTTTATAGTTTAGAATTTTTGGCTTGCTTCTGAATGACTGTGCGTGCGTACAAAAAAGAATGAGAGGGTACCTGTCACTGATGGAAACCAGAAAGTCTTTAGGTGTTGATGAAAACAGTTCAAAGTTTGCGATGTCCAGCTGCTTGACCTGGATTGGCTCACAGAGCTCAATAACAAACCTGGAAATGAGCAGAAAAATGGAAATAATTATCAACACATGTGAAAAGGCATGCATGCCAACAAAGATTTCTTTCAAGCTATATAATGCAACTCACCAGATTTTGTTGCTGCATGGATTTAGCATATAAAGATCCATGTTCTCCATGAGAATAGCTGATGTGCTCTGAAAAAATAACCGTGAATTAGCCTCTAATAAACATTTAAATGACTTTCAGCCTTATCTAACAAGAGCACTCTGAGGCGAGTGCAATATCCCCACCTCACGTTTTCTTTGAAGATCCCAATACTTACTGACGGACAGCAGTTTTCAACTTTTCAATATAATTACTGTGGCAGAACCAAATTATGATAAACCCATCATCCATGAATATACAACAAAGTATACAACCCACAGTTGTAGGGCAAGATCTCGAGGTGAACCTGTGTAGCAAGTTTGGTGACCCTAGAGCGCTTTACATGCTCTAGAGTAAGAGATCATAGGGAGTGCCAACCTTGACCTTTTGATCCCAAACCTGTAGTCAGAGGTCATGGTCTCAGAGTGAACTTGTGTACCAGGCTTGGTGACCCTAGCTTTCTTTGTTGTTGAGATATAGTTGATAAGCCATTTGGATGTTGACCTTTGACCTTGCAATCTCAAAACCACAGTCACACTTCAGGGTCACAGGGCAAACCTGTGTACCAAGTTTGGTGAGCCTGACTTTACTCATTGTACAGTAATAAGACATAGGGAATGTTAACGTCAACCTTGGACCTTTTGACCCCAAACCCATAGTCAGAGGTCAGGATCCCAAGGTGAACCGATGTACCAGGTTTGATGGTCCTAGCGTCACTCGTTTTATAGTAATAGTAAATGTAGCATTTACCATAGTGCAAGTGCAATGTTAACTTTGAACTTTGACCCCAAACCCATAGTTAGGTAAGGGTGTAAATCCTCCAAGATGTGCATTAGATACAACTACTGTGTTGATTTGAAAAGCCTGCATTATTTCTTTCAGTAATTAATGTGTTTAAAAGGTTCAGGGAAATTCTGACCTCTGGCTTTTGACCTCAAGGTCATCTGATGAGAGTGAAATTGCAATATGTGCATCATCAGAGTATATCAAACCACGGCACCAAGTTTCAAAACAATCCGAACAAAACTGTAGGAGGAGTTGATTTCACAAAAGTGGGACAGACCCATAACAATCCCCCTTTGGGCTTCGTCCGGCGGGGCATAAAAAGAACATTTCCAGCAAAAACCCTTTCCCCTCTGTGAATAAATACCTGCCTATGACTCAGCTGAGCTTGCATGTAAAGCAGATGTAAAAGCAACAGCAGATGTAAGCAGCTTTACATCTGGTTTAATGTGACACCATGACATCTGTGTCCTCGTGAATGTGCATGTGCATGTGCATAATGGCAACTGGGGACAATTGTGCTGCGTGTTCAACCTTGGCCTCATTGTTGGCAGAGAGGATCTTGGCACCACACTCCACAGAAGCATAGTTATTCTTGAAGTTTTTCTGGACCTTCTTTGCCGTGTGAGAACTGCCGCTGGTCGACGTATGCAGAGACTGACCTGGACAAAAAGAGGGGGGGGGGGGGCTGAATAGAAATGCTGAGACACTAGCACTGCCTCAGAGGAACTAGAGACAAACTACCGAGCTACCGAGAAACTACCAAACTACCAAACTACCGAGACAAATTCCTAGTTTGTGTACTACATGAACAATGGCAATAAACCTGATTCTGATTCTGATTCTTCTGAGAGGTTATGCAATATGCATTCACGCATGCATCACTGACCACTACATACTGCATGGCGTGCACACCCAGACAAAGAGAAAATAAAAGATGATGACGAGAGCAATAGACATGAACAGAACATAAGGAAGGAAGTGACAGAAATAAAAGCGCTAGATAATGCACAAAGATAAGAATTAGAGCCAAGAGAATAAGGCTTTGCTATACCATGCCACTTCCAATGGTTTGAATTCTCCAATTTTATGTGCACCACATCTCATGCCTCACACTCCTCCATGTTGTTAATGTGACTTCAGCCTTTCAGTTTGTGGCCTTGTATTTAAGCACGGAGCTTTCATTACAAAGGGCGCGTGCCATCACCCCACCGTTATGTCTTTGTTTTACCCCGTTAGATCTCACTGCATTTCAGTGTCTATGCACTTTTGCTTCTTTTCCTGTGCAAAACAGTGCATATATGCCTGGCAACGGCAAAGCTGTGGCGGCAGAACTTTCAGTAAATTTTAAAAAATTTGGACTGTGCAATTCAGCTACACAGAAGTTGGTCTCAGGTGTAAAAGGAAACAGTGTTGATGTAGCTATGTGAAATGGAGGAGTTCTCACATTTTTATGTGCGTTGGAAGGCTCAAAATGGAGAATGCAGAACAGAAAAGTGAAATTCTGAGCAGTTAATTCTGTACATGCTGAAATTTCGTTTATATCCTCGGCAGTATGAACTTTGGATTTCTGAAACTTCCCTGACCGGGCGTGGCCAATTTTCTTAGGGGTACAAATTGGAATTTCTCTGTTTTTACCAAAAAGGCTTGATTTTGACCAAGGCAGAAAAGTAGAGGAGACCAGGGCACCAGCTGCAGCATCTATGCAAATCAGGGTAATTAACACCTTGCATGAATGTAAAACATTTCACACTGGTGGTGAACATCGCAGAAAGAAGAGCACTCTCCTTCTTGATAAATCTCTCCCCATTTTATGTTTGCATTTCAACAAAAATGCACTTACTTTTTTCCTTCTCAACCTCCATGACTTGCTTCTTCCACTCATCAAAGGTGGGGATGTCCTCTTTGCTGGGCACAGAGGGGTCCGTCTCCCTGGCAATATTGGTCTCTCCCGCCTAAAACACGTACATGATTAAAAAAAAAAGTGCAGAATTTAAATTCACTTCAATTTTACTTCAGTGACTCACTAAAGTATGGAGATTAAAGACCATCTCTCACAACTCACGAGGACAGCAGGTCCAAGTAAATAAGCAACTCCCATTGAGACTCAGTAGGACATTTAATCACTGAAAAGGATTGAACTGTAATGTTTTTGATGAGTCAGAAATTCAATGTCAGAAAGCCACTCATATAAACATGCTGATGGCCTGACAGAAGTCGTAGTCGTCGTCATGCAGACGGTCCTCAGAGGCTCACACTGAATCAGCAAAATGAGGTACAAATCCACGATGAGCACAACCCCTCTGAAAGTAAGTATGTACGCTCCCCCGGATGAGCCTTCAACCATGAAAAAACAACTGAAACACATAGTCAGCATTTGCACATTAAAAAAAAAACTGCCCTTGAGCAGATGTGCAAATGTACTATTTATGAAGTTGCACACGTGCACCAAGCAGCTGACTCAGACTATATGTGCTTTTCAGTGGCAGCAGTTCTAAAGTATTTCTGCAGGATCTGTCACAGCAAATTATGTCACCTGAACTACTTATATAGAAACTGTCTGGCTTGTGTTTGCTGTCGTTTTAAAATCTATTCAGTCCAACAATGGTTTTTTTTTTAACATTATTACACCAGCAGCTCTGTAATATCTCAGGCCATATCTAATGAACAAAAAACAAAAAAAAAAAACAAAAAAAAAAGTGTTGCTGCTTTTGTACATTCTGGATTTGTTTTCCACCATTTCCAATACAATGCATTACTTACCGAGAGGCAATAAAATGCAACACTGCATCAATTTGAGAAAGTGGTGACAGCCATCACTGAATAAAATGTAAATGAGGTGAGCTCACCACGTGCAGGAGGGATCATGGCCTTATGCAGACAAGGGTGGCAGTCTGGGCTACTCCGCTTGGACTGTTGCCCCCATGACCCAGACATCCGGATAAGCGGTAGAAGATGGATGAATGGATTTTTGGCCCATATCGCCCAGCCCGTAATACTGGGGTTGCCAACTTTAGTCTGAAGAGCCGTTCTGAGCACTTCAGTTAGAGCCTGCAGTAGGCTTGCTGCTCCATTAAGTGTCAACAGTGAAGACCTAAACATGGATTGCCACTGCTACTTTACTCCCCAGATAGGGATGCTAATAATTCCTACCTTATAAATAAGGTAAGGTTGCACCACCATTAGCCTCACAAACACTTATTCTGCTGGAAACATCAAATCGCCTTTTTAAAAAAAAACCCTCTCCCCCTGTTCAGTATACACCTGCTGATACATGAGCGATACCACAGAGCTACTAACCTGTTGCCCTTGGTGACGGGAAGTGTTGCCTTCCTGTTCCACATCAGGCAGATCACCTTCCAAATGCTGCTCTTGGTCCACTAATCCTGGGGAGGCCTGAACTTCTGCTTCGGGACCAGAGCCAAAGCTCTGGTCTGCCTGCAGCCCTTCTATGCCAGCCTCTTCCACCCTACGTAAAAAGAGATGGGACCAATAAGGGTGGGGAGGGAAGAGAAAGAGGGGAAAAAAGAACAGAGGAAACGGGGAAAAGAGTAACAAATAAGTGCTAAGCAATGTGGAAACTGTGATATAAAGAACATATGCAGTGTTTTTTGATTAAGATGGCAGTTCTAGTTGGAGCAGGCAAAAGAAAATGTTAAAGGGAAATCAAAAATAAAAAAAAAAAAAGCAGTAAATTGAGAGCATGGCCAGCAGTCAACGTTTGCGCACAGCGGAGGGGTATGGCTTGTACCTTGATTACCTGCCTCTGTGCTTTCACTGGCTTCTGGTGGTTAGAAACTCACCTGAAGGGAGTGCTGCCAAAAGGAGAGTTTTCACAGGTTGCCAGTTCGGGGGGAATGACCCCACACTGTGAATCAGAGTATTCAGCAAACACAAAGCTGTCTACTGGGAGTTCATCTCCTGTACTGGCAACCCACACTGCACTGAGGGGAAAGAAAGGACATGGCGTTTACCAGACCTCTTCACACAGGGGAGGGTAGAGACAAGGATGAAGGGAAGAGAAGACGGGAGGGGATATGGAAGAGGAGGCAAATGAAACAACTTGATAAAAAAAAAACAGACAGAAAGAATGTGAAATAAATGGATAGATGGGATAAAGAGGCTGCTAGTTAGTGGGCACTTGATTTTTACACCCTAAATTGCTGATTAAAATCTTGGTGCCAACGTCCACTAGAAAAAAAAAAAAAAATCTAGATAGAGAAGAGAAGATGTCATAGGATAGATGCACTCGTAGACAAAGCTCCATGTCTACACAGATTTTTCACAAGATTCAGGAGAAAAAAAGTCAATGAGGATGAGAACTCCTGTGTAGCAAATCTGGCAACCAGCTCCATGAACAATATCTTCCAAATGTCCATGCTTTCAGCTCTTCTTTGTGATCCTCTAAATGTGTGACCAGCCATTTTATGGTTTAATAAGGGAAAAATAAACAACTGAGGGAAACAAAAGTAATCCAGCAGAACATATCAAAGAAATTAATGTATGGCAGCATAATGGCCGCAACGCAGATTGGGTTGAAACTGGCTCAA
Source organism: Pholidichthys leucotaenia (assembly GCA_020510985.1). Taxonomy (NCBI): domain Eukaryota; kingdom Metazoa; phylum Chordata; class Actinopteri; order Cichliformes; family Pholidichthyidae; genus Pholidichthys; species Pholidichthys leucotaenia. The sequence goes on along the minus strand of CM035839.1, from coordinate 416,012,873 downwards.
CCCACCATAAGAGGAACATGCATTACATCTTCTGAGCCATCTAATTTTTAGTTTTTAGTGTGACTCCTTTCTGGTTATATTACTGATGAAGTGAATGTGAGCTTACCCTGTGTGGGTCAGGCCGTCGCTCTGTGAGGTCGGTGCGTTTTCAGCTTCATCTGGGGATGTGTCTGGGCTTGAGTCAAGGCCAGGGTCCGTAGCAGGGGCGTCATCACTAAAGGTCTCTGCTGGGGCATCTGTGGATACTAGACCATCTCCTCTAACTTGTTCTGGAGTGGAGGGCACTGAGGCATCCCGTTCATGGTCCCGGGAGTGAGTCTGTACATCCGACACAACCAGTGTGTCTGGGGTGGGCTTTGGCTCAGGTATCGTTTCTGATTCTGGGTCTGGCTTTGTCTCTTCCACCTCAGCTCCATGTGGGTTCACAGTCTGGGGATGGAAAAAGAAAACCTTTTTTTAAAAGTATGTTATGTATTGTCAAATTTTAAGAAGTCATTGACTGCACTTTTTACACATTTTAACAGCTCACTCATGTCCTAATGAAGTGCTTGTGACATTTTGTTCACATGTTCTATAATTTTTTTTAATTACTGAAGCAAATTTTTTTTTTTTCTTGGCTTTCTTCAAACGTTGATTTATAGCCTGTCACTTTAAGAAACAGACTTCAGCTGTTCAACTCCGCCCTCCCTCTTACATCAGTTAGCCATTAGCTGAGCAGCTTCTAGACGGCTCCGTCCAGCTTTGATGAGCAGCGCTGGTTCACCGATCTGTAGTCATTTGTGCATCTCGCGTCATCCTGGCTCACCCCATCCCCCTCAACGACCCCACTGAGACACCACATTAAATCGCCAGCACTGCGCACTCCACCGACCGCCGCAAACCGAGGACAGTGGCCAAGCCACGGGATCTCAAAGGGCAATGTCTCGCTCTGTAGTACTCCACTCCTCTCCCACGGCCAGCCGGGGGATGACCCGTCACAAAGCAGCTCCCCCACGCTACCTGTGAGAGCATGCCCGGAGAATGGTGGGCGAGCTGAGCCAGCAGCATCCCTGTGACCGGCATGCTGGCGCAGAATCACAGCGAAATCACTAGGAGACGGGCTGGAGCAACGCGAGGCACATTGTAGACCACGGACCGGTGAAACATGACGCTAACGATTTCCACAAAAAGTCAAAAATGTTTCTGGCGTTTCTGGGAGAGGAAAAACAAGATAAAGACTGTGTTTTTTTTAAGAGAACTGACTGTTTTGAAAATTGTTGGATAATTAGGTGACCAGTAGACTCATTTCAGACAGTTCAAACCTACAAACACCATTTTTCAGTCAATGACACCTTTAAAGTGCTCATGACACGATTTTAACATTTTTTTTAGCATGTTGTATAAACCCCAAAAGTCATTGTTTTTTTTTTCCACAATATCTTTATTGAACCTTTTTTTTTTTTTTAACAAACATGATACAAACAATCAAACACTAACACTAAAGTACTACAAAAAAAAAAAAAAATGCACTAAAAACACCAACAACCACCAACAAAATCAAGTCTTCAACAATGCTCCTCTGTTTAGTCTAGACAATCCAATACATAAGTATACATATTATGTTCACCAGTTTGGAATTTACAAGGTCCACACACATCATTCACCTTCTTCTTCAAGAGTTATGTTTAAATTTTTTACATAATCAATAAAAGGTCTCCATATATTCTCAAACACAATTTCCTTTGATTTCAGTATATATGTTATTCTTTCTAATGGAAGGTTTGTTAACATCTGTCTTAACCACTGAGTCACATCTGGTCTATGAGTCTTTTTCCATAATAGTGCAATACAATTTTTGGCATTAAGCAAACTGAGGTCTATGAATGTTCTTTCACTTTTATTAAAATTATGCTTTTCTGGGTACAGACCCAACAAAAACAGTTTAGGATTCAATATGATTTGTTTTGAGATTATTTTTTCAATTGTTACCCTCACCTCTTCCCAAAACATTCTTATTAATCTACATTCCCATAAACAATGAAATAGGGTTCCTTTACTTTCCATGCATTTTGTGCATGTATCTGGTATATTTTTGTTATATCTATTTAACTCCTCCGGTGTAACATACATCCGCATTAACCATTTGAAATGTATCAATTTAAGGCGTGCATTTATTGATTTGGTTTGAGCTTCTGTACAAGCCAATTCCCATTGTTCCTCTGAAATTTCAATTTGCAGATCTTCTTTCCAGTAGTTTAATCTTTTCAGTGAATTTTCACTTGAAGATAGTGTCAATGAGTTATAAAACTCTGAAATAATACCCTTTCTTTTACTATCTTTCATCATCATTTTTTCCAAGGATGAATAAATAGGTCGAGTGAGAGCTTTATTTTGATTTGATCGAATAAAGTTTCTAAGTTGAAGATATTTAAAAAAATGTGTTCTATTGAGATTAAATTTGATCCTCAGCTCTTCAAAAGACATTATGTTGTCTGCACATGGCAAATATAAATCCTGAATCTTTTGTATCCCTTTTAAATTCCATACTTTAAATACAGCGTCCGCTCTCCCTGGTTTAAAATATTGATTACCCCATATTGGACTAAATTGTGACAATAACTGTGGTTCTTTTAAATAGTTTTTAGCTTCACACCATATTTTGATCATATGCTTTACAAATGGATTTTTAACTTGTTTTTGTAATTTTTTTGCCGAGTCTGAGTATATGAATATGGGAAGAGGTAAAGGTAAATTGTATGATTCCATTTCAGTCCAGTGAGGGAGATCATTTGATGAAAAATAATATGTCATAGACCTCAGTTGTGCCGACCAATAATACAACATAAAATTTGGACATTTCAGACCTCCACGATCAAATGGTAAATATAATAAAGACAAACGTAATCTAGCCCTCCTGTTGTTCCATATAAATTTCACTAACTTTTTTTTTATTCTTGAGAATAGATCTAAAGGTGGTGATAAGGGAATGTATTGAAATAAATAAAGTATTTTAGGTAAAATATTACTTTTAAGTATATTGATTCTCCCGATCATCGACATTGGTAGTGACATCCATCTCTGAGTTAACTCATTGATATCTGACATTAAGGCTTCATAGTTGACACTGGCGACTGATTCTAGCTTAGGCATAAGTTGGATTCCTAAATATTTAAACTGATTTACAACATTGAATTGATTTACCTCAGGGGCTGGGTAATTTCTCTGGGTCTCATTTAGCATTAATATTGAAGATTTAGTTTTATTTATTTTATATCCTGATATTTCCCCAAAATTCTTTATTAAATTCAACAAGGTTGGAATTGATTTTTTTAGATTCGACATAAACAAAATTATATCATCGGCGTACAGGGAGATTTTATGTTCTGTTGGTCCAACTTTAATTCCATATATTTGTGAATGTAAACGTATCGCTATCGCTAAAGGTTCAATTGCCATAGTAAACAGTAAAGGTGAAAGTGGACAGCCTTGTCGACATCCTCTATTGATTTTTATTGGTTTTGAAATATTGTTATTTGTTAGGATTTCTGCTGTAGCATTATTGTATATTATTTGAACCCATTTTATGAAATTATTTCCAAGTCCAAACCTTTGTAGGACTTCAAAAAGAAAGGGCCATTCAACTCTATCAAAGGCCTTTTCGGCGTCCAATGATAGGAGAGCTGTATCCGGTGCTTCTTTATTAAAATAAATAATATTAAATAGTCTTCTTACATTATGGAAGCCTTGTCTACCCTTTATAAAGCCATTCTGATCTCGATTAATAATATTTGGTAAAATTTCTTGTATTCGTCTTGCTAAAATTTTACAGATTATCTTAAGGTCGGCGTTTAATAGGCTTATTGGTCTCATATTTTCACATTTATTAGAGGGCTTACCTGGTTTTGGCAGCAGTATAATTAAGGCATTATTTATGTATGATGGTAAATTATTATTTTGAAATGCTTCTAAAACCATTTCCAAAAAAGGTTTTATTAATTTATTCTTAAATTTTTTATAAAGGTCAACTGGAAGACCATCTGGTCCTGCACTTTTTCCTGATTTCATATTATCAATGGCTAGCCCAACTTCTTCTTGACTAATTTTAGACTCCAATATCTCCCTGTTTTCATTTGGAATACACGGTATAGATAGTTCGTTCAAAAACCCATTTAGTTTTGTTAAATCAGGTTCATTTTTGGTATCATATAATTTTTCATAGTAATCTCTAAAGGCTCTATTAATTTCTAAAGGATCTATAACTACCTGTCCGTTACTTATAATACTGGTAATTGGTGTTTTAATTTCCAATTGTTTAATCTGCCATGCTAATAATTTTCCTGATTTTTCACCTTGTTCATAAAAAGATTGTTTCAATCTTAGAAGACTCGAGGCAGCTCTATTCGCTGATTTTTTGTCGTATTCAGCTCTCAAAATCAGTAATTCATTCTCCAACCTTGGGTCACTTCCTGCATACACTTTTTCCTGAAGACTTTTTTATTTTATGTTCCAATTTAGCTCTCTCCTCTCGAGTCTTCTTAGATTTTGATCCTGTATAACTAATAATATGTCCCCTAATAAAAGCTTTGAAAGCCTCCCACTTTACACATGCTGATGTTTGTGTAGTATTGATGTCAAAGAACTCGTCTATCTGTTTTTCTATATACTTGACAAATTCCTCACCCTGAAGCCATTTATGCTGAAATTGCCATCTACCTGATTCCTTTGTCAATTTTTTATCTACATATATTAGACAACAGGGTGCATGATCAGAGATCACGATGTTATCATAAAAGCAGTTTTGAATCTTGGACCTTAATTCTGTGGAAATCAAAAAATAATCAATACGTGAGAATGTCTTGTAGGTACTGGAATAACAAGAATAGGCTTTAACTTGTGGTTTCATTTCTCTCCATATATCTAACAATCTCAATTCTTTCATAAAATGATTAATAGTCATCCTACATCCAATGTGCGTACAATCCAGTCCTGTTGATCTATCCACACCTGGATTCAATGTACAATTAAAATCCCCTGCTATTATATGTTGCCCTGTAAGTGATGATAAGATGAGAAATAAATTAGCAAAGAACTTCTGATCATCTATATTGGGACCATATAAGTTCACAAGATTTATATTTTCTAATAGCAAAGAACCTTGAATGATTACATATCTTCCAAATTTGTCTCCAATTACATTTTTCACTTGAAAAGGAACTGATTTATGTATGAGAGTCATAACTCCCCTGGCTCGGGATGAAAATGAAGAGGTGAATACACTTCCCTGCCATCTACTCCTAATTCTTTTAACATCCTCCTCTATCAGATGAGTTTCTTGTAAAAACACAATTCTTGAACCCATGTCCTTTATTTTATTCATAACTTGTTTAAGTTTTTTTAAATTTTGTAGACCTCTGCAATTCCATGAAGTTAAATTAAGATTAACACTTTGGTCCATGATCAATAGAGAGTTTGGGATTACCTTGCAGTGTAAACATGCTCATACAGAGAAGCAAAAACATGAGTGGTTGAACATTCATCCTACAAACTACACACAAACAAATTTCCCCTTCCCACACTTGTGGCAAACCCCCCAAAATCAAAAGAAAAATTCTGTCTCCCGATATAGCCATCGACCGTTCCACACCCACGGGGAACAGCCTAAGCCACTCCTTCTTCATCCTCCCAATCACCCTAACTCTACTGCTTTTAATGACGTAACATTAACTCTCCTCTGTAGTTTTCCAACTTAACTCCAAAATTTTTAACAACTTTGTACATCATAGTTTTTTTGTTTTTGTTTTTGTTTTGTTTTTTTTAATATATAATACAATCTATATTTTGTAAACTTACTATTTACTTCAAGTCAGTCAGATGCCTGTGCAAATGCTTAATTATTCTACCTTATATTTTGTTCATGCTTAGCTCCCACCAGTCTCTTCTTCTTCTTTGATCTTCTTGATGAACTCCTGCGCCTCCTCTGGGGTCTTGAAGATGTGGGTTCTGCCCTCATACGTGGTCAGCAGTCTCGCAGGATAGATTACACCATGACGAATCCCAAGGTTGCGCAGCTCCTTACGTACGGGATCAAACTGCTTCCTCAATTGCTGGATTCCTGTGGCCAAATCTGGGTAGAACCGCACCTGCTGGTCCTGGTGTTTAATCTCTCCTTTAGCACGTGCAGCGTTGAAGATCTTCATCCTGTCTCTGTTGCTAAGAAACTTCATAATTAAGGTCCTCGGCGGTCCCTTATCTCTCCGTGGGCCAATACGATGTGCTTTTTCCAGAACCACTGCTGATTGCAACTCCTCGCTGCCCAGCACCTCCGGAATCCACTTTTCCAGAAAGGAACATACGTCCCGACCTTCTGATTCCTCCGGAAGACCCACCAGCCTCAAATTATTCTGTCTCGACCGAGATTCCAAATCCAAAATATTATCTTCCAGAGATTTTTTTTTTTTTCCAAAGTGCGCACCTTTAATTGAAGACGGGTGACGTCATCTTCAGCACTAGCGAGACGGAGCTCCATCTGCGCCGTTCGTTCTACACAGTCACCCAATTCCTTTCTTATTCCTTCCAACGCTGTCATAATCCCATCAAATCTAGAGGAGAAGTCCGCTCTCATTGAACTCATGGCAGCCATCAGCGCATCTGCGCCATTCCCCGCAGATATCGCACCGTTGCCAGCCTCCTCCGCCATATATGGAGTTTTGTTTGCTGCGTCACAGACCTGAAAGTCCGTTAATTTGGACTGTTTCGGCGGCTCGCTTTTTCCTTTTCCTGGTTTTCCAGCCTTAGGCTTCGCCGACATATCCTCGCCCAAATGCTGGGATACGTTCTGTCCCAAATGAGAGAGTTATTTGCCGATTTTTTTTCTCCAGGAGCAGAGCAGAGCGAGACACGTCCGTCCTACGTGGCAGCCATAACCGGAAGTCCCAAAAGTCATTGTTGATGATCAATATAATAGTTACAAGCGTGTCTGCATAACATAGTTATCAAAAATCAGCAGCCACTGACTGGACTGTGGCGCCGCCCACCGAATGAAGAAGGAGGCTGAAATGACGTCAGCGAGAGAACGGACGCCGGTGTTGTTGACTGGAATGCCAGCAGCTTTGTAGCAGACAGTTTCTCTGTTTTTTTGTTTTAGTTTCATGGCTATGCCTTCGCACTGTGTCGCAGGCTTAGATAAACAGCAGGACGTGAAAGATCACATCACACGCTTCAGCTCCAACTGTCATAAGCCTCCTCGTGCGCTTTTACGCAGCGCACGGAGGAAGGGAAGGATGAATGGATTTACGCGCAGGATTCACCACAGCACATTTCTTGAACATAAGACTGATGATAACAGTTCCCAAAAAGGTGAAGACTTACAAAAATAAACAAACACTTAACAGTTGGCGTTCAGGGCCAACATCGCCCAGCGAATGCATGGAGAGGAGACATGTTAACCACGGTTGCGCCCCAGGGCTGACATCACTTCAAGGGGCGCAACAGAAACACGGCTGTGTGGAGTGGCTAACAAGTCGTGATAGTGTTGGCAATATTGGCTGGCTGACAACACGGCAGATGATTCATACAAAACATGAACAGCTGACTGTCAAAGAGAGAGGGGGCGTGGTCGGACCGGCGAATCTTGGGACAGCGCCTACCTGAAAGTGGGTCAAAACGGTTGCCCAACAACCGCTGGCCAGGGTGGTGGCTACAGGCATGGAAAAGAAAAGGAACACAGGCATAAAAACAACAAGAACTCAAAAGATAATACATAATAAAACCGATGCCTGAGCCACAGAGAACGGTCAGAACTGAGCCTACAGGAAAGCACGGGCTTGGTTCGTGACACTGACTATATTGTATTCATTGCCACTAATTTGGACTTTTTCCTGTTATAATAATTAATTTAATATTTTTGATAGTTATAGTACATGTGTGCTACTGTATACCAGTTATAAGTATTGTTTTTCTTGTGACCAAACTCTTGAAAAAATGAGGACTATCAGTTGCTTCTATTGCTTTTATTATTATTGTTGAAAATCACATGCCAGTTGATACAAGACAAAAGCAGTTCAACAATGATAAAAAAAAATGCATTTTTAATGAGACATAAATAATTAGGGAACACATTATTTTTAAGGATATTGCCATCAGTAACACAGAGAATAATTTTAATTTCCAAAGGGGTTTTACAGATAACTGAACTTTAAAATGATAAGTTATGGCCACGAGTATGCTCTAATTTACTAAAAAAATTTCCAAAATATATGTATAAAAAAAAAATTCTCTCTTGTTCAAATACCCAGGATTGATACAGGATTGCATGCAATGTCCCAATGATGACAAACGTTATGAGATTTTCAAGTATCGCACTATAAATATTTTGTAATTTTATTTTCTTGTAAAAATTGACAACAGTTGTGGTCAGATAAACATGTATCAAATGAAAAACAATACCATGAAAACATAAAGGTAGTTAGTCAGCATAAGTAAAACCAACATATTGTCCCTTTTGTATTGGAAAGGTCTCTCTCTTTATTTGGTATTCTTCATTTGGTCTTTATTTGGGGGGGGGGGCATTGATAGTATCAGGTAGATGTTTCAATTTTATTATAAATACACTGCTATGATTTTATTGAAAAATCGGGTTTAAATAAATTATATTTATGAACAAAAAATTTGTTGCAATATCTGTAACAAAAGCATACCACTCGGTGTTCCCCTGCCGTGTGTTTGCCGCTGCTGCTGCGGCGGGCATGTGTGCCTCACCACCGTCACTCTCTGAGTCTGACTCGCTAGGCACGATGTACACTTGTACCCCAGATTCTTCATTATCACCACATTCTTCTGAACTATAAATCGTCTAAAGACTGGACAACACAAACCAATTCCAGACTACATGTGCTGGAACCATCATCAATGTTTTCAACTGCTTCCATCATGCGTGTAGAATGGGCAGCCAACCACTGTGTTCTCCCGCTGACGTCACAACATGGCCAGGGGGTTTTCCAGCCACTGACACAACTGGTGCCGCAGCACCTTTGGAAACGTCAGATATTCGCGTGAAAACAAGCCTGTTTGACTTAGAACTGCACAGATCCACCTATTTCGTCATATTGTATTATGTGTTTGCAAAATTAGATGCAGTCAAAATTGTGTCATCAGCACTTTAAAGGACGATATCATAAACTTCTCCTTTAACAGTTAATGATTTGATGATTGCTCTTCTTTTTTTCCCCTGTTCAGCCATGACTGAAAATCTACCGATTCTGGCTTTTACTGAAGTGCTAGCTTTAAAATAAGCAACCCCATGCTAATGACATCACTGGTTTGAATACATTTTGTTATAAAATAGTGGGCCAAAAAGGTACTCATATTTTGCAAGCAGTTTGCACATTATCGTTGAATCAGTGAGAAGGCACATTAATGTCAGCTTTATTTAAGAAACACTTTTCAAAAAGAACAAGAGTTGCACCAAAACGCTGAATAATAGACTGTTATGCAAAGCAAGAGCCAAAAATAAGCTATGAAACAATAAACACTTGTTTGGTGAAATAAAAAAGTACATAAAACAGAACAAGACACAGAAGAAGCCAAAAAAATTACTTACAATGTGAAGTTACACCTTCATATCGTGTCTTTCACCTTCATGAAGTCCTTGGGGTTAGAATGACCCCAGAACAACACGAGGGTCAACTCAAAAACAGAGTATACCTTTATGTAAACAAAGTCTATTGGCCCTAAATTCCAAACAAAGGTCGTGGTAAAACGTTGAACTGAAGTAAGACTAAAGCTGTAACAGAACTGATTGACCGTTTATATCATTTAAATAACAGTCAAACCAGGCGAGGTCATTTTTGACCCCACAGGACAAAAGGTGTATTGGGAGGACAATATGAGGGTTCAATGAGAACTGACACATGTAAATGTAAGTAGAAGCTGCGCTCAGACAAAGATGGGCTTTAAGCTTCCTCTTTCATCAAAAAATTACTGGGTTAAAATAAGGTGGGGATGGTTTTATAATTTCATATAACGGGCTTTTACATCCATGTACAGTATTAATATATTTAGGGTGCCAACTATAGGCTGTGGTAGCAAGAGAATGTGAGGTGGTTGTTCATATTCTCTGCAGAGCAACTACGCCCCAAGTTGCTTGACTGAAGAGTAAAAAAATTAAGTCAGCAAAAAAGTTTCTTTTGTTAATTGCAGTTTTATCCGTTACCTGTTCATGTTGTATTTGGTCTTTTTCTTTTTGCTCTAACGCCGCTCTCTCCGTCTCCAGTCCCACGTCGTAGGATGAGTGTGTCGGCCATTCTTCCAACACCTGGAGAAAAATAGAAATACTTCACAGTCATGGTGCCTAATAAGAACTTTTAAGCAAAAACAAAAAGTATATTGCTAAAGGTCCCATACCTAACAAAATACAGACAGGGGTCACATGTACACCACTAAAATAAAATATGAAAACAATCACTTCACAAAAAAAGAAAGAATACACACTGCCTTTATTTAGCCAAGCTCTTAATGAGAGGACTGCACTACCTTAATTTTATGATGTCACAATCCAAAAAGTCCTGCCTTAAGTTCTCCAAAGTCCTGTTTGCACTACAGAAACCAGGAACCAGTTATACAGGAACTTACCCCTTGATGTGGGTCTCAACTACAAGAACTTCCCCATAAGGTGAAGTTTTCAGAAACTTTCAGGGGCTGAAATAAGGCTCTGGGGTCAGGGGCAGAGCAGCCCCAAAAACTACAGGGTGGGGTTTGAACTGACTGTGTTGACAAGCACTGGAAAGACACATGAGCACAGCAGAGCGGCACGGAGCCAGCCATGGGGTTGCAGGACCCACACAGCCGACCAATGGGAAGGAATCCCTGCGGTGCTTGTGCAGCTATGGTGTATAATGCCTAAAAATATAAGATGTAATACCAACATGACTGTCGAGCTAAAAGGCCAGACCAATAACCTATGCAGCCACACAGTGCTGGATCAGGGAACACACTCGCAATGGAGTGGCGCTGTGCCGGACCAATGGCTCGCGCCATCTGTAATCGATCCATTCCTCTCTGCAGTCATTAAATAACAATGGTGGCAAGTTGGTCCGACACACTCAACTCTGCATTCATTTCATGCATAGTCATTTCTATATGATATCTATATCTAACGTATTTTAGCTTACTGCATTGCGTTGTGGTCGAAAACGTCAATTACTTTGCGAACATCACCTCTGTAGGCTAATAGCTCCATAATGGAGACAACACAGCCAGATACAGAAATGTTCCTTACCAAAGTTCCTATCCCCTAAAATTGCTTGCTGGTTCCTATAATGGAAACAAGGCTCAAATTAGCTAAATAAACACATCCTGACTGCCTCTTTATTTGTGAGTGGCCCAGTCAGAAAACTGATTAGGGGCTCATTAATGTTAATGAGAAGACTGAAAACTGCACGTTTCAGTCTTAAATTTAAAGATAGCTGTAAAACAATACAAATGTTCATGGGACGTTTAGACCATTGTTACAGTGCAACAACTGAAACGCAAATGTATAACTGGTGTATTACACTGGTCAACACCAAATTTATTGTCTAACTTTTTTTTAGCCGATTTAGGACAATTTTGATGTGCTGAATCCAAAAATCACATTGGTTTTGCTCAATCAGGTCAACTTTTTAAACTATGGCCACATGTTTTCTTACATTTTTGTTTACATGTACGGGTATTTTCACTTTATATGATGCAAAATTATTTTTTATTTCTTGAAATTCTCTGAATTTTGAACAATGATGATGTAACATTCAATTTACATGTATTACCTTTATCAATGTCTACTATTCAATTTACAGTACAACTGTACAACTGCTGTACAACTTGGCATAAAAACCTGACCTGATTGAGAGAAACGGATGTCATTTTCGGATTCAGCGGGTCAAAATGGTCTTAAATCAGTTGAAAAAACACATAACTTACAAAAAAAATTATTTTTGTTATGTTGTGTTATTTGTCCTCATGCAGAAATCTCACATTCTAAAGGTCTCAGAGTCTCAAGATGGGAAGAAAGCCTTTTGTTGATGGACAAAGACCACGTTATAAGTCTGATGACAGACTGCCAGGCCTGCTGAACTGCCCTGGCAGGCCTGTTTCTCGCTGGGCCTCAAACAATGAATCCCCTTCTTCTGAACTCACAGACGCATGGCAAAACTCATTCACCTCGACAAATTATCATTCATTCTGATACCTGACACACAAACAACTTTAGGGGAGATTTGTAAGCACTGAGGGCATCCAATATTCTTTACTTTGACTGATTTAACAAGACAATGTTAATGTCCGAATACAATCGCAAAATGGATGAAATATCATCCACAGACATGGGAGGAATTGCCTTCATACAATATTCAGCCACCACAGAAAATGCACAAAGAACCTGAACTTTAACCCCACAGGGCAAGTCCTAACCCACATCACCTCAATATCTATGACTCAGTCCTCCTGACAACGTGTAACTAAAATATTTGCTCTGTAAACATTTACCTGGACCTGGGTCTAATCTTCTACAAGTTTACCATTTGTGAAGGATCCCCCCCCCAAAAAAAATTTAACTACACTTTTTTTTTTTTTTTTTTTAACTAAAATGCTGCGTTTTCTTCACTCATACGATTCACAGAAAATGATTATTCACCTCAAACTATCGGTGGTCATCATTCCTCAGCACGTCCTACATGTTTATCAAGGGTCAGTGAGTCACTTTAGAGCACGACCACAACGCCCACCACCATCCTCTTGGACAGCTGCAGTGAGGCTGATAATGCTGATCACCATCCCACAACGTATAGGCAGCAATGTTAACCTCACAGAATAATTTTATTTGAAATTTACATATTGTTCCTCAGGCCTGTAGTGCCATTTAGTCATCTTCACTGTTCCCCAACTTCTTTTGGGTGGGTACTGCTGGCTCCTTTTAGAGAGCACTTACACCTGAACAATAGTTGCATATTTCAATTTTCACATTAAATATTTCTCCTACAAATATTTCTCTTAACAAGTATAAGCATCCATTTCCAGAAGACTTGGGACACTTTCTAAAATTGTACTTAAAAACGAAAAAATGAATTGTTCATTCACTGTCCCAACACTGAGTGTGTTGCAGGCATCAATTTCTAAATTTACTAAAACACCCAAGAAATTCAGTAATGCCCCACTCTATTTTTGACCCAATGTGGGAAGAGCTTTTTTTCCTATTAAGAAAACCATTTGTACAAATGCATGTAGGGTAATTCCTAACATGTGGGATTTGGTCATGCCTGACCAAATCTGTTCAGTCATCATTCATTCATTCATTCATCTTCTTCCGCTTAATCCTTTTCGGGGCGCGGGGGGGCTGGAGCCTATCCCAGCATCTTTGGGCGAGAGGCAGGGTACACCCTGGGCAGATCGCCAGTCCATCGCAGGGCCAACACAGAGAGACAGACAACCATTCACTCTCACAGTCATACCTAAGGACAATTTAGAATCCCTAGTTTGATGCCAATTAACCTAACTTGCATGTTTTTGGCATGTGGGAGGAAACCTGAGAAATCCCGGAGTAAACCCACGCAGACACGGGGAGAACATGCAAACTCCACACAGATCACTGTTGGTCGAGGGCTGGGATCAAACCCAGGATCCCCCGGCCAAGGGTGAGTTGCTGTGCTGCCGCAGTGCTAACCACTCCGCCACCCGTTCAGTCATCAATTAAGTTAAAATAACCAATAAAAGGTAATGAGAAGCAATATATGAGTGGTCATTTGCATACAAGACAAAGTACACCAGTGCATTTACAAATAAATGCAGTGGTGCATTGTTAAAACCCTTTAGTGTATTTAACAAAACTCAATTAACTCCATCAGTGGAAGCACTAAAAATCTTTGCAATGTTTCCCCTAGGTTTATTGGTTTGGGGAGAGACACTGATCTTTAATGGTTTTGTACGAGTTGCCTGAGGTAAGAGATAATGGCAGTGAAAATGTCAAATTTCTGTTGAATATACAGCTTGGATCCAAAAGTATTAATACATTATTGTAGGGATGCACAGTAGTAGAATTTTTGTCAATAGCTGATATGCCGATAGTTTAAAACTAGTTTTTGCCGATGCAGATACCAATATAAGCACATATTTTTTCCCACCTATTTACATTTTCTGTGACCTACAGTGATGATTAACTGGCATATGAAGACACATTCCCTTAGGAAAATTAGATAACTACCTCAACTTAATATGAAAATGAATGCGTTATGCATTTTCAGACAAATGTGCGGGGGGAGGGAGGTTCTGTATCCCTTTATAATATTAGAATATACACAGTCCAATGAGTTACCTTGTCGTGTTGCACACTTCAAGTTGGTCAAAACTGGGTCTGTTGCTCATCAATGGCTGCTAGCACACAGATGATTGCTAAATTAGCATTATCAGCTGGACCACTGTTACCACGACAACAGAAAACTCCCGTGGCAGAAAGAAACTGTCAGCAGTTCTAGGTCCGGTAAGCAGTACTTCTCCATGACCACAGAGTGTGTAAACAAGCCCTTATTTAAGCAATATTACACGAGAGGGTGTACAGTATCAATAAATATAGTAATTGGGGGTGTGATGTGTGTCGGCCGTGATATATCTCACACACACACACACAGTGTATACACACACACACACATCACACCCGTCATTACTATTGTCATCAATACCGTACAGCCTCTAGTGTAATATTGTTTTTATACAACAGTTCTGCAAGAACAATTTATTAAATGACAGCAATTCTAGACAAAATATTATTTTGTTCGTTTAACCAGTTATTTTGCGCAGCTGAGAAAAAATAAAAAATAAAAAAAAAAAATCAGTCCCTTCTAAATGTAGCCAGTAACTGTTGCTGAACATCTCAATCAGTATGAAGACGTCTATTGTCATTTCACACGCATGTAAACAAATTAAATACAGTGATCCCTCACTTATCGCATTTAATGGGGACCAGAACCGACCGCGAAAAGTGAAAAACCGCGAAGTAGCGTCACCCCCCCCCCCCAAGGGCGTCACAAGCACTATTTTGCACAAAAAGGCACAAGAGAACAGCGAAAAGTGCCACTAAGCAACACGAGCAATAAAGAACAATGAATGCGGTCTTCCTTCGCTGGGTATGGGCGCTCGGCAGGGAGAGAAGCTGGGTAAAATGTCTCGGCCAATCAGCTTGTGAGATTCCCGAGCGGTGAAGAGGTGGGCGGAGAGGAGTGGAGCGGTGGTCAGAGAGGTGGATTTTGAGTTGTGCGGGCTCTCCGTGTTGATACCTGATGTTCTAATGTAGTCTCCCTGCCTTCTGCTAGCGCCCGGGCAACTTTCGTGCCATTTTTTCTCAATTTTGAATTTTTGATGAATATTTTTGAAAAATCCGCGATGCACTGAGGGCGCGAAAGGTGAAACGCGAAGTAGCGAGGGATCACTGTATGGTCAAGTGCAAAAGTAAGTGTTTATAAAACATACCGGTCACCTGTTGAGTCGGTACCGCAGAAAGGCTGAGACCAATGCCAGTGGCTAGTTGGCATGCTAGTGATTTGGCTTTGACACACTTTGCTTGCTTTTTCTTGGCCTTTTCAGATGGTACAAAGAGTACATCACCACAAAGGTATTGTGGTTAATCGAGACAATAAAGCCAACTCTAGCACTGCCTATTTTTTTTCCCAAAACAAACATGAAATAGCTTCACAATGTTTATACAAGGGCAGACTTTGTAAACTGAATAAAGTTTTTGTTTTTTCCCCCCCAAAAACGGGTAGGACTTTCGGGCCAGGTAAGAAATCTTTTCAAACTGCGCCTCTCTGTGGAAATTAAGGTATCCAACACAGTACTGCATAGTACTGCACAGTACCCCTCAGAGGGGTTTGCTGTTAGCAATTAACGGTTACATGAACATCTTTGAAGAGGAGTGATGCATATCCAGTCAAACGTTGGAATGCAATTATCGTGAACTATAGTGACTCCTGGAATCCCTATTGTCCAATCAAATTGCTCGGTCAGAACTAACTGTTGTATCACACACCCGCAGTTACTATATTCATTGATATCGCACTCCCTCTCGTGGAATATTGCTTAAATATACAAAATCCACTTCCACAGCTCTTACGAGATTCCTCTATCCTGCACTTCAGTGTAGTTAGAGCGGTACGCTAGCTCAATCGCGGCAACTGTGATCTTGGAGTGTAGCCAGCTTTGAATGATGATCCAGGTTATATAGCCAGTTTCTGTGAGTCAATCTTGTTTCCGAGGCACTGCATTTGCGACAAAAAGGCTAGGCAGCATTGGTGTGTTTGGAGCCCTCTTAGCTGAGCCGCTTCCATTTAGGCAGTTGCCTCCGCCTCTGTCTAAAGACAATGCAAACCGTACTTGGGAACTTGGAATATTCTTCCAATGTGCAATAATTCCTCTTTGCAGCAGAAGATGTTTGGTATACTTAGTGCTTAACCACAAAAAGTAATATAAAATAGCCACAGCCGAGGGAGTACAGAGCGGCAGCCCAAGTGTGAAGGGGGAAGCCAATACACTCGTCTGACGAAATTACATCAGCTGAGGAAAAGCCTGACATCTCCAGCAGAGGATCGGTAAAGACTGTCTGCTTTAAAATTCTACTGGGCTGTAAATATTAATTTTTGCCAGTGGCTGATAGATAATCTTAAACGCTCTATCGGCTAATACCAATAGCATGCCAATATATATCGTGCATCCCTACATTATTGTTGTGATGCTTCAACAATTGTTGACCTTATTTGATACGCAAAACCTCAATCAAATCAAATGTTCATTCTTTGAATAAGATTTTGAGAATATGATTAGGACTTGTTCTCAGAACTGGAGATCATGGAGATAAAGTCAAAATTCAATAAAACAGTTGGAGGCATTTCTCCAAGATGAATGGAGAAAAACTGCCAGATATCATCTTGAACCAGACTGTTAGTGATGAGTAGCTCATTCCAGCTGATGAACAAACCGAGGTCACAAACAATTTTTGCTTCCCTCTCTCTAGATACATGTATATAGCCTATTCCTACTGTAAGTCGAAAAGACATGCATTTCCTGTTCTTTGATCTTGACCCATGTGCCACAGGTACAGTCAGGACTGCATGTGCTCAGCAGGACAGTGTCAGTGTTGCAAGACGCATAGTGGATGGTGCAGACAGAAGAATGTCTGCTCTGTATGAAGTAATCATGCTGAGGCCCCTTAGATGAACCCGCAAAGTTTTAATTTATATTACATAACAGAACAGCAACTTATACTTTTTCAAACAAAAAAAGCAAAAAAAAAAAAAAACCAAAACAAATGACAAATGCAATAAAAGTGACAGTATACAGTGCTCAAAAGGGAGAAGGAAGAAGACCCCAAGTAGACAATTAACTATATTTTGTACATATCAACATTAACACCCATCCATCCCAACATACATATGGTCCATACATCTATACCCAGCCCCAAACAACACAGATATGCACAGTAATGTCCCACTTACCATACCATAGTGTCCCAGAGTGAGCATAGTGAATCATACATATTGATACTACACCTCTAGCTTATATCCTTTCAGCAAATAATGTTTATACCTATTCTTGAATTGATTTCTGTTTGTACATAGTTTCAGTTCCAGCTCCAGGCTGTTCCACAAATCCACCCCACGGACAGATATGCACATACTTTTCTTAGTTGTTCGTACCTTAGGTTTTGTAAAGTTTAAGTCTCCTCTCAAATTATAGTCATTGTCTCTTTTTTTTAAATATTTTTTGTATATTAGTTGGGAGTTGATTATTAATTGCCCTGTACATTATTTGTGATGTCTTATATTTAACTAAATCCATGAACTTTATGGCATGTGACTTTAAAACTGAGTTGGTATGGTCTCTATATCTTACATTATTTATTGTCCTTATAGCTTTTTTTTGTAATGTGCATATTGGCTGTAGGTTGGTCTTGTAGGCGTTTCCCCAGACCTCTACACAGTAGTTAAGATATGGTAGAAACAATGAATTGTACACAAAGAACAATGATTTATAGTCCAAGATATGTCTCGTCTTCCCCAGTATCCCTATACATTTTGCCAACTTGGCCCGGATGTGACTGATGTGAGGTTTCCAGCAGATTTTATTGTCTAGCGTCACCCCCAGAAACTTATTTTCCTGTACTATTGCAATTCTGGTATCATCTATCGTTACCATTATTTCATGATTTATTTTATAATTTCCAAACAACATAATCTTTGGTGGGTTTTTTTTCAGATTTAGAGATGATTTATTTTTGTTGAACCACTGTGTTAACCTTTTCATTTCTGTTGTCACCACCTCTAAAACCTGCTGCAAATTCTCACCAGTGCAAAGGATATTTGTGTCATCCACAAACAAAATAAATTTCAGAATTTTTGATACTTGGCATATGTCATTTATATACAAGATAACGAGTTTGGGTCCCAAAACTGACCCCTGGGGCACACCACAAGTGACATCCATGAAGGGTGATTTGTGCTCACCTATTTGTACAAATTGTTGTCCGTTACTTAAATAACTTTCCACCCAACTCAATCCGACCCCTCTTATCCCATACCGTTCCAATTTCCTCAGTAAAATTCTGTGATCAGTGGTGTCAAAAGCTTTCTTTAAATCTATAAATACTCCTACAGCAAACTTTTTTTTTTATCTATACAACTAGTAATTTCTTCTGAGTTCAATCAGTGTCAAAGATGTAGATTTCTCCACTCTAAAACCATACTGACTGTCTGTAAGAAGGTTGTGTTTTTCAATGAAATTATCCAGTCTTTTAGTGAAGATTTTTCAAGTATTTTGGAGAATTGTGAGAGTAAAGTAGCAACAGAGCGACATCAGCGGGGTCTGGAGAAACCTCAAAACCATCTCGGGGCTCCAGAATACCTCCCCCCAGGCCACAGGGGGCAGGGAGTGGGCGAACAACCTGAATCTGTTTTTCAATAGATTTGACCAACCGCCCTCCCCCCTGACTGCACAACAACCACTGCTGCCTCTAAAGAAATCAAGTCCTGCTGCCCACTCCCCACTCTACCAACACCCCCCCACTCCCAACACACAACCCCCCATCCTGACCCTGACCAGGACCCAGGTGAGGACGGAGCTGAGGAAGATCAAGGCGAGGAAGGCGCCGGGACCGGACGGCATCAGCGCAAAGCTCCTCAAGTCCTGTGCAGACCAGCTGTGTGGGATTGTGACGTATATCTTCAACATGAGCCTGAAACTGGGGAGGGTACCACAGCTGTGGAAAACATCTTGTGTGGTACCTGTACCAAAAACTTCCCACCCCAAAGACCTGAACAGCTACAGACCGGTGGCCTTGACGTCCCACTTGATGAAGACCCTGGAGAGACTGCTCCTTGCTCACCTCCGCCCCCTGGTGGAACCAGCGATGGATCCACTCCAGTTCGCCTACCAGCATGGCATTGGGGTGGAGGATGCGGTGATCTTCCTCCTTCACCGTTCTCTGTCCCACCTGGAGAAGCCCGGGAATATGGTGAGGATCATGTTCTTTGACTTCTCCAGTGCTTTCAACACCATCCAACCGATGATCCTGAAGGACAAGCTGCTGCGCGCAGGGGTGGACCAGCACCTGTCATCATGGATCCTGGACTACCTCACGAACCGGCCTCAGTTTGTGAGAACCCGGGACTGTGTGTCCGACACGATCATCAGTAGCACGGGGGCCCCCCAGGGAACGGTGCTGGCTCCCTTCCTGTTCACTCTTTATACTGCGGACTTCTCACACAACACAACACACTGCCATCTACAGAAGTTCTCTGATGACTCTGCGATCGTTGGCCTCATCTCCAATGGAGATGAAGCTGAGTACAGAGGGCTTATCCAGGACTTCGTGGACTGGTGCCATCGGAACTGCCTCCAGATCAACGCGAGGAAAACTAAGGAGCTGGTGGTGGACTGCCGCAGGCATGGGCAGCCCCTCACAGTACCAGTAAATATACAGGGAACAGACATCGAGATGGTGACATCCTATAAGTACCTGGGTATTCATCTGAACAATAAACTAGACTGGTCACACAATACTGATGCACTCTACAAGAAGGGACAGCGCAGGCTGTTCCTGCTGAGGAGACTCAGGTCTTTTGGTGTACAAGGGGCGCTGCTGAAGTCATTCTATGACACGGTGGTGGCATCAGCCATCACTTTTGGAGTGGTCTGCTGGGGCAGTGGCATTACTGCAGCCGATAGGAAGAGACTGAACAAACTGATTAAGAAAGCTAGCTCTGTCCTGGGGCAGCGCCTTGATCCGATGGAGGAGATAGGAGAGAGAAGGACGGTGGCTAAACTGTCATCTCTGCTGGAGTCCGAGTTCCACCCTATGCAGGACATACTGAATGCACTGAGGAGCTCATTTAGCAGCAGACTACATCATCCCAGGTGCACAACCGAGAGGTTTCGTAGGTCCTTCCTACCAACGGCTGTCAGACTGTACAACCTAAGCAGGGCTGCTCGCAGAGATAGCAAAAAGACGTAACAAACTAATAGTTTTTTGAATGCAAAAGATGCAATAGACTTACACAATGGTCCTCTCCGGCATACAACTAGGAACATACCGGTCGCTATGGAGGGTGAGAATATGTATGGGCACATAATCATACCATGTAGGATAACTAAGTAGACGGTTATGCTGTTTCATTCCATCTAGCAACAATGCTCTGCACTGTGTGTGTTTATATATTTGCATATTTATTCCATCTAGCTACAATGCTCCGTACTGTGGGTGTTTATATATTTATATATCTACATATTATTCCATCTAGCTACATTGCTCCGCACTGTGTGTGTTTATATACTTGCATATTTATTCCACCTAGCTGCAATGCTCCGTACTGTGGGTGTTTATATATTTACATATTTATTCCATCTAGCTACAATGCTCTGCACTGTGTGTTCATATATTCATATATTTATTCCATCCAGCTACAATGCTCTGCACTGTGTGTCTGTGTGTGTGTGTATATATATATATTTTATAGTAATACGTACATATGTTTATTAGCTGCTCTTGCTTGCTTGTTTTTTTTTCTTGCCTTCTGATTGTTGCTCTGAGTGTTGCTATCCCTGTGCTGTTGCAATCCTGGAATTTCCCCGTTGTGGGACTAATAAAGGCTTATCTTATCTTATCTTATCTTATCTTAAAGAGACTGGCCTGTAAATTTGTGAAATGATGACTGTCTCCTGTTTTGTATAGTGGTATTATTTTTGCCATTTTCATTTTGTTTGGAAATGTACCAGTTTGAAATAACTGGTTACAGATGTGGGTGAGTGGTTTAACAATTCCGTCAATTACTTTTTTCACTATTGTCATGTCAGTTGCATTCCAGTCAGTTGATTTTTTGTTCTTAAATTTGCTTACAGTCTCGATAATTTCCTTTTCAGTTACTGCACCCAAAAAGATTGTGTTTGGATTTCTATTTCATTTACAGAACCACTATCGTTTGTTTCTGGGGTCACTATTGTTTTTGCTAATTCTGGACCAACGTTTACAAAAAATTTATTGAAACCACTGACCACATCCTCCATATTATTTATCAAATTGTCATTTTCAATAAAATATTCTGGATAATTAGCATTCTTTGATCAGTTACTAGTAATCCCATTTAGCACTTGCCGTATTCCTCTTAAGTTATTCTTATTATCCTCCAATATTCTGTTGCAGTATTCTTTCTTATAAGTCCTCATTATATTAGTTAGCTTGTTTTTATATCTTTTATACCTGATCTCAGCCTCTACCATTCTACACTTAATGAATTGTTTATATAATGTATTCTTTTTACATGCATTTAGTAACCCCTTGGTGACCCATGGAATATATTTTTGCTTTGTTGTCTGTCACTGTATTGTTTTATAGGACAGTTTTTATTGTACAATGATTATTTGTAAAAATTCATCATATGCTTTATTTATATCATTTTCATCACAAACCATCTTCCAGTCTTGCATTAATAATTCCTTTGCCAGTAAATACATAGATTCTTCAGTTCGTATTCTTTTATATTTAATATTTTTGGTATACTTTTTCTTCCTATAATCACATTGATAAGACAACAAAAATCAGCAGGTGGTCACTGATATTCAATAAAAGCCCACTCACGATATTATTTTCCACAATGTTTGTGAATATGTTATCTATTAGTATGGCACTGTGTGAATTGATTCTGCTAGGTCTGATGGTTGTTGGGTTTAAGCCCATACTGTACATTTTGTTAATAAATTCTTCTGTCATACTATGTTGTTTTGAATTCATAAGATCTATATTGAAATCCCACAGATGAACATAACTTTACGAGTAAGTTTTGCATACATTTTTTCCATCCAGTCTTTGAATAAGTCAGTATTTGATCCAGGTGTTCTATATACACAGCCCAGTACTATATTCTTCATATTGTCCAAACAGATTTCTATTGAAATACATTCAAATAAATCATCCACAGTCACTGACAAATTTTCAACAACCTTGTATTGCAACCACTTAACATAAATTGCAACTCCTCCTCCTTTTTTCACTTTTCTATTCATATAATTTAATTGGTAGCCATCCAATGTAAAATCCACTCCTTTCTCTTCACTAAGCCTCGTCTCTGATATTGCCACTATATTGAATGGCTCTTTAAACTGATGTAAATAATCTTTAATGTTATTAAAGTTGGCATAGAGACTTCTACTGTTGAAGTGGATCACTGAAATATTAAAATCAGATATGACCATTGTGTTAAACTGTTCATCCGTGTAGTAACTACAGTTATTACTGATGGAGGTAAATAAATTATTGTCAGGGTCTATGTTATATTCCACATCCTGTGGGTTGTGATCCGTGTGAGCTGTATATTCAAAAACTTCCTGTTCCTGTTGTTCCTGTTTGTTGATCTTTTGTTTCATGTAGTTGTATGTCCTGTTGCAGATGAGTATAATCCTTCAGTGTCCTACAGTTATCTCTTATTGCTGTCGACTCCAGTTCATAATGTTCATTGATATTTGTCCAGTTCCATAATATTACGGATGTTAATGACCTTGGCTTCTTCAGGTAATCCATTTAATTTGATATATATTTTATAGTTTGTTTTCCAGGTGTTTTGAATCTTTTTTAGCTTTCTCATGTATCTTGCTTTTCTGGCTATTTCTGCGTTTTCTTTTGTAAGGTGCTTGTTTATATAAATGTTTGTTCCTTTCAGTTTCCTCCCTTGTTTTAGCAGCGCAGTCTTTTTTTTTTTTTGTTACTTATTTGTACCCGTAGGTAGACTTGGTTTGCAGTCTGGTGACAAGTCACCGGCTGCTGGTCGCTGCGTGCGCGAGCGCCCTAAACCTACATGTTTTTGGTGTGCGGGAGGAAACCGGAGAAATCCCGGAGTAAACCCGCGCAACACGGGGAGAACATGCAAACTCCACACAGATCACTGTTGGTCGGGGGCTGGGATCGAACCCACGATCTCATGATCCCCGCGATCCCCCGGCCGAGGGTAAAACTGTGCTGCCACAGTGCTAAACCACTGCGCCACCGTGCAGCCCAAGTCTTGTGTTTTCTGTTGACAAACCTCATGATGACAGCTGGTTTGTCGCTGTTTTTCCTGGGAAGAGGGTGGCAGGCCTCAATGGTGTTACAGTCCAGCTGGATTCTTTTGGACTGCAGGAAGGCTGCCACTTGTTGCTCCGTGGATTCGGCTTCCATCTCACCGAGGGAGGTCCCCTCCGCTGTCCATGGCCACCGCCCGAGCATATGATTGGGGTTTAATGGGGAGCCCTGTGATGATCACGTTGTTCACCCAGGTGTATTGCTCCAGGTCCAACACTCTGCTCTCCAGATATGCCAGCCTCTTGGTCCTTCTCGGCGTTCTGGATCCGCAGCGCTTTCACCTCCTCGACAAGGCCCAGGATGTTTTTTTGTTTTTTTTGCTGCAGCTTAACAGCAGAAATCTCTTCAGCCAAGAAGTCAAGCGATCTTTTAATATCATCCACCTCCTCAGTCTACTGAGCTTTCTCGGGACCCATGATCCCGGACGATTTATGTTGATGAAACAGCTACTGAACAGCTGTTTAGCTAGCTGAATGGCGGGCCGCTCAGCTCCACTCTCGTTTTCCCAGTCTGTAAATGCCGCTATCAGCGTCTTAAGTCAAGCAGGGGTCGAAACGAGGATGTCCAGTCTGTAATCCAAATTCAGTTATCAAAAGCCAAAAAGTAGTCAAAAACTGAGCACCAAAACACAGAAATCCACCGACTGACAGGAGCTGACAGCAGGTTGACAGGAACAGGTGTACTTGGAGCTTCCCAAGTTTAAACAGTTTATTGATTTCAAAAACAGAAAGCACTGTTATGGAAAATGCCACTTCACCAGAGGAAGACTAAGCATGCGCCAAGCAGAGAACCCGACAGAGAGAGACCCAGCAAAAGAGACGAACCAGCAGGATGAAACCGGTGGAAACAGGTAGGGAAGGAGCTGGGTGGTGTCTGACTGGGTGGAGATGGCTGCTGAAGCAGGATGCCACTTCAGCACAGCTCTACCGTCGTTGCAGTACAGAGAACCTCCTAAGTGAACAAACTAGCCAATATAAGATGACTTTCCCCAAAAAGAAAACCTGATAAGTGATAAATCCAATTTTCACTAGCAGTGTGGGCCTATGTGTTCATAGTCAAATGTAATTGTTGATTGGTAGCTATAACGAATAGTTTGGCTTGGTATAATAAATTTTTCCGTTTGTAATCTATCCCTCATGTTATTTAGTGGAGCAGCATTACAGGCCATTATATAATTCTTGCCAGTCTGATGATAGATTTTGAACTTGGCCTGCAATTTATGCTCAGAAAAGCTTTTATTCTTAATTGTTCTTGATTTTTCATGCATTAGCATCGCATTACTAATCTGTGATTGTTGATTTATTATCGGTCTTTGATTATATCAAACGTCTGCAGTGTTGGATTTGCACCGATTTGTGCCCTTGGCCTATGATTTATAATTCTTTAATAATTCTGGTGGGATTGTGTATTACTTTCTGTGTGTATTATTTAAATTCTTGGATTTCCAATCCTGCATATTTTATGTAGGCCTGTATGTGTTGTGTATTCGTGCCTGTTGGTAGTTGCTGTTCAATGCATATGTGCTGAATCGGCCTTCCTTTTCCTTAAATTAACAAATCATGTTGATGTGCATCTAAATATTTTAAGTATTGTTTGTTGGTTATACTTTTTTTTTTCTTCTTTTTTCCACAATATTTTTATTGAACCTTTTTTTTTTACAAACATAACACAAACAATCAAACACTAAAACTAAAGTAATAAAAAAATAATAATAAAAAAAATACTAAAAAAACACCAACAACCACTAACAAGAACAGGTCTTCAACAATGCTCCTCTGTTTAGTCTAGGCAATCCATTACATAAGTATACATATTATACATTCACCAGTTTGGAATTTACAAGGTCCACACACATCATTCACCTTCTTCTTCAAAAGTTATGTTTAAATTCTTTACATAATCAATGAAAGGTCTCCATATATTTTCAAACACAATTTCCTTTGATTTCAGTATGTATGTTATTCTTTCTAGTGGAAGGTTTGTTAACATCTGTTTTAACCACTGAGTCACAACTGGTCTATGAGTCTTTTTCCACAATAGTGCAATACATTTTTTGGCGTTAAGCAAACTGAGGTCTATGAATGCTCTTTCACTTTTATTAAAATTATGCTTTTCTGGATACAGACCCAACAAAAACAATTTAGGATTCAATATGATTTGTTTTGAAATTATTTTTTCAATTGTTACTCTCACCTCTTCCCAAAACATTCTAATTTTCCTACATTCCCATAAACAATGAAATAAGGTTCCTTTACTTTCCATACATTTTGTGCACGTATCTGGTATGTTTTTGTTATATCTATTTAATTCCACCGGTGTAACATACATCCGCATTAACCATTTAAAATGTATCAATTTAAGACGTACATTTATTGATTTGGTTTGAGCTTCTGTACAAGCCAATTCCCATTGTTCCTCTGAAATTTCAATTTGCAGGTCTCCTTTCCAATAATTCAATCTTTTCTGTGAGTTTTCACTTGAGGATAGTGTCAATGAATTATAAAACTCTGAAATAATACCCTTTCTCTTACTATCTTTTGTCAAAATTTTTTTCCAAGGATGAATAAATGGGTCGAATGACAGCATTGTTTTGATTTGATCGAATAAAGTTCCTAAGCTGAAGATATTTAAAAAATGTGTTCTATTAAGATTACATTTGATCCTCAGCTCTTCAAAAGACATTATGTTATCTGAACATGGCAGATATAAATCTTGAATCTTTTGAATCCCTTTTAAATTCCATACTTTAAATACAGCATCCGCTCTCCCTGGTTTAAAATATTGATTACCCCATATTGGGCTAAATTGTGACAGTAAATGTGGTTCTTTTAAATATTTTTTAGTTTCATACCATATTTTGATTATATGCTTTACAAATGGATTTTTAACTTGTTTCTGTAATTTTTTTGCCGAATCTGAGTATATGAATATGGGAAGAGGTAAAGGTAAATTGTATGATTCCATTTCAGTCCAGTGAGGGAGATCATTTGATGAAAAATAATATGTCATAGACCTCAGTTGTGCTGCCCAGTAATACAAAAAGTTTGGACATTTCAGACCTCCACGATCAAATGGTAAATTAACTCATTAATGTCTGTCATTAAGGCTTCATAGTTGGCACTGGCGACTAATTCTAGCTTAGACACAATTTGAATTCCTAAATATTTAAACTGATTTACAACATTGAATTGATTTACCTCAGGAGCTGGGTGACTTCTCTGGGTCTCATTTAATATTGAAGATTTAGTTTTATTTATTTTATATCCTGATATTTCCCCAAAATTCTTTATTAAATTCAACAAGGTCGGAATTGATTTTTTAAGATTCGACATAAACAAAATTATGTCATCGGCATACAGGGAGATTTTATGTTCTGTTGGTCCAACTTTAATTCCATATATTTGTGGATGTAAACGTACTGCCATCGCTAAAGGTTCAATTGCCATAGTAAACAATAAAGGTGAAAGTGGACAGCCTTGTCGACATCCTCTATTGATCTTTATTGATTTTGAGATATTGCTGTTTGTTAGGATTTCTGCTGTAGCATTATTATATATTATCAGAACCCATTTTATGAAATTATTTCCAAGTCCAAACCTTTGTAAGACTTCAAAAAGAAAGGGCCATTCGACCCTATCAAAGGCCTTTTCGGCGTCCAATGATAGGAGAGCTGTATCCGGTGCTTCTTTATTAGAATAAATAACATTAAATAGTCTTCTTACATTATGGAAGCCTTGTCTTCCCTTGTCTTCTGCTCTTCTGTCCGAATCACCTATTCAAGGGAGGAACTACTTTCTCTCAGACTACCTCCCAATGCAACTTCTCCGCCAGTTGCTGCTGCTGATCTGAAGTTTTTTCAGTCAATCTTAGCTGTGGGAGCAGCGGCTATTGGCGCTGGCCGGAAACGAAGGCGGCGTGGTAAACGTGCCGGTGCGCTAATCAGGCTGAAGAAACGAGGATTTTGCACGCCGCTCCCATCGATCCATCTGGCAAATATCCGCAGTTTGGCGAACAAAATGGATGAACTGCTGCTCCTGACTCACAAAAACCGGGATTTTAGCAGATCTGGCGCCCTTTGTTTCACGGAGTCCTGGCTGAGTGAACACATCCCGGACAGCGCGGTCCGCCTGGACGGATTCCAGCTGTTTCGCGCTGATCGCAGCCGAGAATTCTCTGGAAAGACTAAAGGTGGTGGAATCTGCTTCTACATAAACGAAGGTTGGTGTACTGATGTCACAGTGTTGAAGTCTTGTAGCCCTAACCTAGAGTCACTGTTCATAAACTGTAAACCGTTTTATTCACCGCGAGAGTTCTCCTCCTTTATTCTGGTCGGAATTTATATCCCGCCTGCTGCTTCTACAACAGAGGCCCTGCAGCACCTCGCTGACCAGATAGCAGACGTGGAGGAAAAACATCCAGACTCTCTGCTTATCATTCTGGGTGATTTCAATAGAGCTAATCTCACAAATGAGCTTCCTAAATACAGACAGCATATTAAATGTCCCACCAGGGACACAAATACACTCGACCACTGTTACACAGTTTTAAGAAATGCCTATCATGCCGTCCCCCGTGCAGCTCTGGGTTTTTCTGACCACTGTCTGCTCCATCTTATTCCAACATACAGACAGAAACTAAAAACTTCCAAGTCTGTTGTAAGGACTGTGAAGAAATGGACTGAGGAATCAAAGCTGAAGTTACAAGCCTGCTTTGACTGCACAGATTGGAGTGTTTTTGAAGCTGCAGCCATTAACTTAAATGAACTCACTGACACTGTGACGTCATACATCTGTTTCTGCGAGGACATGTGTGTGCAGACCAAGACCTTCTGCACATACAACAACAATAAACCCTGGTTCATTCCTAAACTGAAGCAGCTACGTCAGACCAAGGAGGAGGCCTACAGGACTGGTGACTGGACTCTGTATAAGCGGGCCAGAAACATGCTGACGAAGGAGATCAGGCTTGCTAAGAGGAGCTACAGTGTGAAGTTACAAAAAAACTTCTCAGCCAACAACTCTGCTTCTGTCTGGAGAGGCCTGCAGAATACCACCAACTACAGGAGACCATCCCCCCACCCTGTGGAAAACCTCCAGCTGGCTAACGACCTAAACAGCTTTTACTGCAGGTTTGAAAAGAACCTACAGTTCTCACCTCCCACCCACACAAAAGGATTATCTGCAGCCCCAGGAACCCCATCCCTCCTCCACTCTGACCTCCCACCAGCACTAACGATCTGTGAAGAGGAGGTGCGCCGGGTCTTTCAGAGACAAAAGATCAAGAAGGCTGCAGGACCTGATGGTGCGTCTCCGTCCTGCCTGAGAGTCTGCTCCAACGAGTTGGCCCCCATCTTCACCCGGATCTTTAACAGATCACTGGAGCTGCGTGAAGTGCCTTCCTGCTTCAAACGCTCCATCATCATTCCAGTTCCCAAGAAACCCTCTGTTACAGGATTAAACGACTACAGACCTGTTGCCCTGACCTCTGTGGTCATGAAATCCTTGGAGAGACTGGTGCTGAACCACCTGAAGGTCATCACAGGCCCCCTGATGGACCCACTGCAGTTTGCCTACCGGTCAAACAGGTCAGTGGATGATGCAGTGAATATGGGA
The DNA here is from genome assembly GCA_020510985.1 of Pholidichthys leucotaenia. Taxonomy (NCBI): domain Eukaryota; kingdom Metazoa; phylum Chordata; class Actinopteri; order Cichliformes; family Pholidichthyidae; genus Pholidichthys; species Pholidichthys leucotaenia. The sequence goes on along the minus strand of CM035839.1, from coordinate 415,983,662 downwards.
CTACATTACATCCTGCAACACCTCGACTCCCCAGGGACGTACGCCAGGATCCTGTTTGTCGACTTCAGCTCAGCGTTCAACACCATCATCCCAGGCATTCTTCATCAGAAACTCCTCCAGCTCAAAGTGCCCCCCTCCACCTGCCAGTGGATCTCCAGCTTTCTGACTGACAGGTGGCAACAGGTGAAGCTAGGGAGATTTACATCCAGCTCCCGAAAAATTAGTACTGGCGCCCCCCAAGGATGTGTCCTTTCTCCACTGCTCTTCTCCCTCTACTCCAATGACTGCACCTCAGAGGACCCTTCGGTGAAGCTCCTGAAGTTTGCGGACGACACCACAGTCATCGGTTTGATCCGGGATGATGATGAGTCTGCATACAGGCGGGAGGTGGAGCAGCTGATCCTCTGGTGCAGCCAGAACCATCTTGAACTTAACCCAGCCAAAACGGTGGAGATGACTGTGGATTTCAGGCGACACCCCCCTTCATTCCCCCCACTCACCATCCTCAACAGCACAGTGTCCACTGTGGACTCCTTCAAGTTTCTGGGTACCACAATCTCCCGGAACCTGAAGTGGTCCTCCCATATAGACACTGTCCGGAAAAAGGCCCAGCAGAGGTTGTTTTTTCTGCGTCAGCTCAAGAAGTTTGATTTGCCTCAGGAGCTGCTGGTTGTCTTCTACACCGCCATCATCCAATCTGTCCTCTGCTTTTCCATCACTGTCTGGTTTGGATCTGCCACTAAACAGGACAAGACCAGACTGCAGCGGATCATTAAGTCTGCGGAGAGGATCATTGGTACTGACCTACCCTCCATTGAGAACTTATATCGGTCCATAACCAGGAAACGGGCGGGAAACATCTGTGCTGACCCATCACACCCCGGCCACAAACTGTTTGAACTTCTATCTTCTGGTCGTCGTTACAGATCACTGAAGGTCAAAACCACCCGTCACAGGAACAGTTTCTTTCCTCAAGCCATCACTCTGATGAACTCCTAACATTCACCTAGTCCTACCTGTTGCTGTACTCATGACTTTTCATCCATTCTTACATTGCACATAACTCTCACACTGCTTTTTACTTCATTCACATTATATCACTGAATCTGAGTTCACATTGAAATACTGTGTGACTGTATATTTTTTCATATATTTCTGCAAAGTGTGGTTAGTCTGAGTAAATAACTGCATATATTCCTGTATACATTTGCATGCTTTTATAGAAACGTGGACAGACTGTAATTTACTGTACATACCCTGTTGTCATTGAATCCTTATTTAAATCCTCCCCCTGAACAATGAGAGCAAGTTTTTAGCCAAATTCCTTGTATGTGTTGTGCATACTTGGCCAATAAAGCCGATTCTGATTCTGATTCTGATAAAGCCATTCTGATCTCGGTTAATAATATTTGGTAATATTTCTTGTATTCGTCTTGCTAAAATTTTACAGATTATCTTAAGGTCAGCATTTAATAGACTTATTGGTCTCATATTTTCACATTTATTAGAGGGTTTACCTGGTTTTGGCAACAGTATAATTAAGGCATTATTCATGTATGGTGGTAAATTACTATTTTGAAATGCTTCTAAAACCATTTCCAAAAAAGGTTTTATTAATTTATTCTTAAATTTTTTTTATAAAGGTCAACTGGAAGACCATCTGGTCCTGCACTTTTTCCTGATTTCATATTATCAATGGCTAGCCCAACTTCTTCTTGACTAATTTTAGACTCCAGTATCTCCCTGTTTTCATTTGGAATACACGGTATAGATAGTCCGTCCAAAAACCCATTTAGTTTTGTTAAGTCAGTTTCATTTTTTGTATCATATAATTTTTCATAGTAATCTCTAAAGGCTCTATTAATTTCTAAAGGCTCTACAACTACCTGTCCGTTACTTATAATACTGGTAATTGGTGTTTTAAATTCTAATTGTTTAATCTGCCATGCCAACAATTTTCCTGATTTTTCACCTTGTTCATAAAAAGATTGCTTCAATCTTAGAAGACTCGAGGCAGCTCTATTCGCTGATTTTTTGTCATATTCAGCTCTCAGAATTAGTAATTCATTCTCTAACTTTGGGTCACTTCCTGCATACACTTTTTCTTGAAGAATTTTTAGTTTATGTTCCAATTGGACTCTCTCCTCTCGAGTCTTCTTAGATTTTGAACCTGTACAACTAATAATATGTCCCCTAATAAAAGCTTTGAAAGCCTCCCACTTTATACATGCTGATGTTTGTGTAGTACTGATATCAAAGAACTCATCTGTTTTTCTATGTACTTAACAAATTCCTCCTCCTGAAGCCATTTATGCTGAAATTGCCACCTACCTGGAACCTTTGTCAATTTCTTATCTACATATATTAGACAGCAGGGTGCATGATCAGATTTCACGATGTTATCATAGAAACAGTTTTGAATCTTGGACCTTAATTCTGTGGAGATCAAAAAATAATCAATACGTGAGAATGTCTTGTAGGTATTCGAATAACAAGAGTAGGCTTTGACTTGTGGTTTCATTTCTCTCCATATATCTAGCAATCTCAATTCTTTCATAAAATGCTTAATGATCATCCTGCATCCATTGTGCGTACAGTCCAGTCCTGTTGATCTATCTATACTGGGGTTCAATGTACAATTAAAATCCCCTGCTATTATATGTTGCCCTGTAAGTGATGATAAGATAAGAAATAAATTGACAAAGAACTTTTGATCATCTATATTGGGACCGTATAAGTTCACCAGATTTATATTTTCTAATAGCAAAGATCCTTGAATAATTAAATATCTTCCAAATTTGTCTCCAATTACATTTTTCACTTGAAATGGGACTGATTTATGTAGGAGAGTCATAACTCCCCTAGCTCTGGATGAAAATGATGAGGTGAATACACTTCCTTGCCATCTACTCCTAATTCTTTTTACATCCTCCTCTATTAGATGAGTTTCTTGTAAAAACACAATTTTTGAACCCGTGTCTTATTTTATTCATAACTTGTTTAAGTTTTTTAAAATTTTGTAGACCTCTGCAATTCCATGAAGTTAAATTAAGATTAACGCTTTGGTCTATGATCAATAGGGAGTTTGGGATTACCTCGCAATATAAACATGCTCATACAGAGAAGCAAAAACATGAGTGGTTGAACATTCATCCTACAAACTACACACAAACAAATTCCCCCTTTCCACATTCGTGGTGATCCCCCCAAAATCAATAAAAAAATTCTGTCTCCCGATATAGCCATCGACTACTCCACACCCACGAGGACCAGCCAAAGCCACTCCTTCTTCATCCTCCCAATCACCCCAACTCCACTGCTTTAAATAACGTAACATTAACTCTCTTCTGTAGTTTTCCAACTTAACTACAAAATTTTATAGCAACTTTGTACATCATAGGTTTTTTTTGGGTTTTTTTATATGTAATACAATCTATATTTTGTAAACTTGCTATATGCTTCAAATCAGTTAGATGCCTGTGCAAATGCTTAAATATTCTACCTTGTATTTTATTCATGCTTAGCTCCCACCAGTCTCTTCTTGGATCTTCTTGATGAACTCCTGCGCCTCCTCAGGAGTCTTGAAGATGTGTGTTCTGCCCTTATACGTGACCAGCAGTCTTGCAGGGTGAATTACTCCATGACGAATCCCAAGGTTGCGCAGCTCTTTACGGACGGGGTCAAACTGCTTCCTCAACTGTTGAATTCCTGTGGCCAAATCTGGATAGAACCGCACCTGTTGATCCTGGTATTTAATTTCTCCTTTGGCTCGCGCCGCGTCGGAGATCGTCATCCTGTCTCTGTAGCTGAGGAACTTCATAATTGGCGTCCTCGGTGGTCCCTTATTATCTCTCAGTGGGCCAATTCGGTGGGTGCTTTCTAAAACGACTGATGATTGCAGCTCTGTGTTGTTCAGCGCTTCTGGAATCCACTTTTCCAAAAAGGAACACGGGTCCCGACCCTCAGTTCCCTCCGGTAGACCCACCAGCCTCAGGTTGTTCCGTCTTGACCGGGACTCCAAGTCCAGGACATTATCTTCCAGACATTTATTTTTTTTTTCCAAAGTGCACACCTTTAATTGAAGGCCGGCGACGTCATCTTCAGCACTGGAAACTCGAAGCTCCACCTGCGCCACTTGTTCCACACGGTCACCCAATTCCTTTCTCATTCCTTCCAACGCTGCCATAATCCCATCAAATTTAGCGGAAAAGTCTGCTCTCATTGAACTAATGGCAGCGAGCACCGCACCTGTGCCGTCGCCCGCAGTCACCGCACCGCTGCTAGCTTCCTCCGCCATATCTGGAGCTTTATCTGCTGCGTCACGGACGTGAAAGTCCGTTAATTTGGACTGTTTCGGCGGTTCAATTTTTCCTCCACCTGATTTCCCAGCCTTAGGCTTCACCGGTATATCCTCGCCCAAACGCTGGGATAGGTTCTGTTCCAAATGAGAGTTATTTGCCGACTTTTTTTCTCTAGGAGCAGAGCAGAGTGATACGTGTCCTCCTACGTAGCCACCATAACCGGAAGTCCTTGTTATACTTTATTAATCCTAGAGGGAAATTCAAGGGCATCCACGGTACAGCGCCCTTCACCATTTACACACATTTACACCTAAGGCCACTTTACAGTCCAATTAACCTGAATTCATGCTGCACCTCCACTGTCCATGTTCACTCAACCGCAAGACTTGTGTGACGAAAATTATGCCTTCATCTCCAGTCCCCTAAGCCCTACAGAGCCTTTCTGCGGACATCCGCGTGCAGTCCAAATTTTGTGACTGCATTGCCTGGGTGCATTGACTGCACATGTGCAAGATTCAAAATCCCATTCACATGGCGGCGCTACCGACACAGCATGCAAACTCAAAGTAGATGAAGAGTAAGACAAGAATAAACATACATGAATTGTTTTGCAGCAGCAGCAGCTTAAGAGGAGAAGAGCAGTGAAAAATGGCAATTCCTCCTTTTCCTCAAAACAACATCATTGCTGTTACAAAAAATGTATGTCAATCTTATGTTTCTTCACTTTTATATAGCTGGTGAAGAAACTGGCATGTTAGCACATTTGTGCTATCCATAGGACTGGGGTAAAACTACAAATGACAGTTGTGTGCATGCGTCAGCGGCTTGGCCTGGTAGATGACAAAACTGAAGTATTTACACAGCCACGTCCACACCGGCCTTGTCCAAAGTGGACACGCATCTTGAGGACCAGAGCAGAAATGTAGTATGAATCCAACTTAACTTGCATGTTTCTGGAATATGGGAGGAAACCATATTGGTATATTCCATTGGCTCTCTACTCACTACAGCTCACAAGGTCGTCTGCAAAAGTCATGGTCCACAGATACTTGTGTCTGACCTCATCAGCTCTATATATGAAACGTGTAACTTAAACAATGACTCTTGTTCTACTTAGTAAATGAATTTATAATTTTGCCTCCCATTGTAATTGACCTAAAAACAGCCTTGGCAAAGCACTAGAAGTTCATTAAACAAGCTCAGCAGCAATGTTTCTTTTCAGAACCCATGACCAGGGTGGTGAGAATGGGGAAGCTACTTATTTTGTTCTTTCCACACCATTTTAACCCAAGGAAACATGCAGCTAGTTAACATTATACCTGGCCGACTTCATATTAGTCACATTAACTTACGTTGGCATGAGCACATGTTTCATGTTATCTTGGGCGAGTGGCCAAGGAGGGAAGAATGAGGGGAATCATGGGTTCAGAGCTTTAAATTTCAGTGCATAAATTCCATTTCTTTAACGAAAACAACCTAGAACTGTTTTGGACCTGCACTTTCTCACATCATGCACAGCCTCAGAGTAACTCTGCAAACACTTCTATATGTTCTCTTTCTTTACCACAGAGATAGTACGTGGATATCATTTGAAACCTTTTTTACCAGCTTGGATGCAGTTTCTGGAAAGAGATGTTGCTGCTGAGATTTTTCAAACTTGTCAAAAAGTGTCATTTCTTTCCACTGTAATGAAAAACTGAAAATCTCCAAATCTGAGTAACGCCCATCAAATCAGAATAGATTAATAAATTATACTAGAGGCTATAGGCTGTAATGAAATGTTCCCTTGAGAAGTCTGTGCACACAAAGATTGAACAATGGGTTACAGCTGTACGTGAAATGTTCGATGTGAATGACTCAATGACAATAAAAAGGCACAACACGTCGACGCACCTTGCTTTGTGTGGAGTCCTGCTCCAGCTTTTGGCTGTCAGACTCTTTGTCCTGCTGAGACTGACTTGGACTGGACAAGCTGTGCTCTGAACAATACACATGTTGACTGGGGTACCTGAAAACACAAAAAAGAAGCGATATTTACAACACCATATGTTACCACAGAGGTGGTTTTCATCAGACTTAATTAAAAACACTAAATGAATGTCGCCTTTGTGAGAAGAGTTTTAAATAAAGACGAATGATTCAGTTTCAACAGCACATCAGTATGCTGCAAGAAAAAAGGTGCCTTTCAAGAACACTTGAGCTCCACTACATCACATCCTCCACAGTGAGAGCACTTCTTTTCCTAAGGGGAGGGATGCCGACATGAGCTCTGTGCATGCAGGGAATGAAAGCAACGGGTGTAGGAGTGCAAATGTAAGAGCATGAGCAGCAACAAGGGTGAAGCAAAGTCCAAAGGAAAGTGCTCACGCCAAGTCTACAAGGAGATGTCAAGAGCGAGAAAATGCACAGACTGAATTGTTATGCGACTTCTCTGAAGCTGCTCAAGACTGCATTCTTTGAGTCATGTAAAACAGATTTAGCTCCAGATATCGCTTCAATTTTCCTTAGCAGTTACAACTGAAGGTGGACACAGCTGAGTCCATGTTGCCTTTTAGACTTGATATCTTGTATACCCAAAGCCTGATTTGACATTCTTTAAATTAGCTTACAGACATATTTATGCTCAGCAAGACAAGACAAGATAACCCTTTATTAGTCCCACAATTAGGTGGGACTAATAAAAGAGTTGGGTGTTTTGGGCACGTCCCACTGAAAGGAGATCCTGGGGCAGACCCAGGACATGCTGTCGAGACTGGCTCCCGGCCAGTATGGGAACACACTGGTGTCCCCTCTGAAGAGCTGCAGGAGGTGGCTGGGGAGAGGCAAGTCTGCCTCCGTGACTCGAATCCCCAGAAAAGCAGTAGAAAATGGATGGAAGGATAGTCCCACAACATGGAAATTTACACTACTGCAACAGCAAAGGGATAATAGCACTCAGGGCAATAATAAAAAATAAAATGGGGCAAAAACAGCTTATACACAGTGCAAGAAATTTTAAAAGAATAGTTTTTAACAGTTAAAAAATATATATTAGTTAAATTATTCATATTTGTGTGTGTGTGTGTGTGTGTGTGTGTGTGTGTGTGTGTGTGTGTGTGTGTGTGTGTGTGTGTGTGTGTTAAGGGTGATATTTCACAGTTGAATGAGTCCAGTATTGTTGCCACCTTCAATTACAGTTATATCAACAGGGTACTGGAAAGGAATGTTCCTTATTGTACAAAATTGTAGTGTTGTGTGTGGATTGTAGAGTGACAGCAGCAGGTTGGAATGACCTGCAAGTTCATCTTATTTATTTCATTCTGAATTTTAAACTCAATACAGATACCTGTGAAAATATTTAATACACAATGTCATTTTGATGCCTTTTCCCATAGTACTAGTACTGTAAGTATATACATGTTACCAAAATATTTTTGAGATTCTTTTAGGTACTCAAAAAAGTGTCACATTTTTACAAGTCAAAAGGGCAACTGGACTACTACCAAATATAAAAGATGAAAGACCCTTTTTTCTTTCTTTCTAGGTCTGTGGTGGACTTTTGCCAGTCGGTGCACCGTGACATGCACTACACAAAGAGCAGAGAAACAAACCTGGTCAGTCACTGCAACAGATACTGGAGTCAGTTTGTCTTGGCCTGTCCTTGCCACTGATAATACTTCTATCTGCCAAGAATGTACCGCTAGTCCAGCAAAAGCTAGTGGTACTCAAATACTTTGCAAGCAGTTTCATAAAATGGTCAGTCAGAAAGCAACTCATACCCGCCCGAACCTTGTTAACAAAGTCAGGAGTTCCTGGCAGCGTAGGGCGAAGGACAGAGTCGCCCCCGACAGACTGCTATGATGATGATGATGATGAGGGCACACTGAATTAAAAATACAAAACTTTTTCCTTGTAGCACTGATAAAAAGCAACTGAGGCATCAAAACTAGATCCCAGCCCCCGACATGTTCTCCCCGTGTCTGCGTGGGTTTACTCCGGGATTTCTCAGGTTTCCTCCCACATGCCAAAAACATGCAAGTTAGGTTAACTGGCATCAAACTGGGGATTCTAAATTGTCCTTAGGTATGACTGTGAGAGTGAATGGTTGTCTTTCTCTCTGTGTTGGCCCTGCAATGAACTGGCGATCTGTCCAGGGTGTGCCCTGCCTCTCGCCCAAAGATGCTGGGACAGGCTCCACCCCCCACCCCCGAAAAGGATTAAGCGGAAGAAGATGGATGGATGGTATCAAAACTACTTTCAACTCCCAAATTTTCTACACCAATTTTAACCCATTTACTTTGAAGAGTTTTTATAACTTACAAAACACACTGTAGCTGTCCTTTGCTCAAGGCCATGAAGCACAAATGACCTTATATCACCATTTAGTAAAATGTTAATGTGATGTCAAATGTTACCAACTGCAGTGATTTCAAAAAATAATTTAAAATGGAGGATGAAAAGGTTATGGAGGAACTTAATACAGAACTATAAAGTCAAACAAAGTAAGCAACTCAGAAAAAAGGCCAAGGAGGGACAAGGAAATAGTCATTTCTTAATAAGTTATCTTATCGCTGGAGTCAAAATGAAATTGAGATTGAAGAAAGGAGCCTGTATAAACATGTTCCCTGCATTATGATGACAACTATCTTTCAAAAGAATTTGAACTTTAGAAGTGAGTAGCAACCTTATAGCATCTTGTCTGATTTTCAGAACAGACTGAATTAAACTTAAAACCACCACTGGCATCACACAAAGACCTCTTCACAAATCATCCCTTAACTAGCTAAACACAAGTGGACAACTAAAACACATTTAATTACCTTGGATATCAGTGAGATCAAAGATCTGACTAACAGCTTTATGTGGGTTCTTTCCTGGGAAATCTACAGGAACACGCATTTGCTTAAAGTAGACGGCCTCTATATGGAAATACCCATGCAAAGTTTGAACTTTAAGTACGAAAACAATCAGTTACTGTCACATTTAAAAAAAAAAAAAAGGCACAAAGACACAGCTCAGCCCAGGACCATGTGATATTCAAGCTGAAGCTGTTCCCCTTGAGCGATCAGATATCAGTGTTAGGAGAAAGCAGAGCACATGGACAATGATGTTCGCGGCCTGTCAGCAAAGCTGTCAGGGGTGGGGAGATGTGCATACCCAGTCACTGATAAACCATCTGTGCACATCAGTGTCTTGCCACTCAGAAAGCCTAGCTGTATTAGGTTCATTAAGCACATATTTCTAATCATCTTCTGTCTCATAAATCAATCATGTGGGAATTAAAAAAAAAAAAAAACTCCCTACATTAGGGACTGCCCCAGTGTGAAAGATTGGGCTGCTAGTGATATTTTAAAAGCAATTTGGTCAATAATGTTGATGCCGACACTGCTTTTAGTAATCCCTTCAGTAATTATATTTAATTTGTCATTTACTCCTCCCTTTGCTTCAAGGAAATATAGAAATAGTCTTTAGCCTCTAGACAACTAATGTGACTCAGCAGATTGAGGACTAATGTCGGTAAATACCATCTCATTCACTCTAAAGACACAGAGTGTAAGAAGTAGGGTTGGGTGATTAACTGAAATAAAACTGAAACCAATGTTTGGGGTGCAAAACCGATGAAACTGTGCTCATGTTTGTTTTTCCCTCTCCCCCTGTTGTGTGCGTGTATAGAGAGGTTTTCATGTACTACCTCATTAAGACATGTCCATGCGCATGCAACACCACACCCCAGAAACGGCGCAATTAGAAACGGCAAAAAAAGTAAAAGGGCTTGTAACAAAGAGATGTGGTCTCTGTCCCCATAGTATATGATGATTGACTCTTTCATCTGAAGATGCCAAGAAAAAGTGATCGAAATGCACAAAAACACATAAGATGCCTGAAGCCAAGTTGCTGTTAGCCTCCGACTGCTATCTGCATCAGCTCAACTGTTTTTTCTACAAGGATAGAAGACAAAACAGACAAGCTGCTGTCGCGAGTCACATGACCCACAAATGGCACGTAATCACACACCGAGTTCTGCACTGGATAATGTTTGAGTATGAAATGACAATAGGCCCATTCTTTGTTACTGTCATTCACTACCACACCACAGTGACAAGATACCACACTCTTGTGTAATACTGCTTAATTTCGAGCACTGTCAGTGAACTACAAGGGAGAAGAAAGGAGGGCAAAAAAAATCCTGACCAAATTCATTCAAGGTATTGATGAGTTCAAGGTTCTGTATAAATTTTAAGTCTATCTGATCAGAAATGTAGAAGCTATACTAGCAACAACAGAAAATGTCAAATGGACAGGGTCAAAAACAGACCGTCTGCAACTTCATTGTGTTGGGTATAATAACAGACAAGTGTCTGTTATGTCACGTTTATATTGCTAGCTACAGACGATTGATATCAAAGTCAACTTTATTATCAATTCTGCCGTATGTACAGCACATAGAGAATTGAAATTATGTTACTCTGAGACCCACAGAGCAACAAGGTAAACATTAAGTAAAAAATATGAATATAAAGTATAACATTTAACACCAAATATTAAATGTTAAACATCAAACATCAGTGCAAAGAAAACCAACCCACCAACCAGAACCTAACTAAAAATACTAAGGGTGTGCAAAATAAGTAAATACAATAAAAATTAAGACAACATGTAGTAACTTAAGGTGCATATCAGGGCACATAGTGGCATAGTGTCCTGATATATGCCTGAAGGTTAAATTTAAGTGCAAACTAGAAAAGCACTCAGAGCGCATACCTCCGCCAAGGCTCCTTTGGTTTCTCATGGATCACCTCCAAAATGTAATGGGCTTGTGTGTAGGCCTATCGCCACTTGTGGTGAAAATTGCATCGAAGTCTGTCCATTAGTTTTGGAGTTTTGTGGCTGACAGACTGTGAGAAGAGCCTTGGCTGAGGTATGCATTCCCAGATCATCCCCAAAATGTAATGGGTTCCTCTCTAGGCCAAGAACCACCTCTGGTGAAAATTTCATCCAAATCCATCCAGTAGTTTTTGTGTAATCCTGCTGCACAAATACAAACAAAGCCCTTGGTGGAGGTATGCACACTCAGATCATCACCAAAATCTAATCATCTGTTTCCTGTGCCATTACACACCTTTCCTGAAAATTTCGTCAAAATCCGTTCATAACTTTGAGTTATGTTGGTAACAGACAGACAGACAGACAGACAAATGCCAGTAAAAGCATTACCTCCTTGGCGGAGGTAATAAACTCAAGTGTTGGTGTTGTGTCCATCTCCTCCATCTCCAAACTCCCAGGCTGCAGGCGTTGCAATTCATCACACAACCGCGTACAACTCACAGGCCAATGGGTTATGCGAACGTTTTCATAGATCAGTGAAAGCAGCACTCAGGGCTTCACTGACGGATGCAAGTTGGGTAGACAGGTTGCCGTGGGTTTTATTGGGGTTGCGCTCCGCAGCAAAAGAGGATTTGGAAGCTTCCCCGGCAGAGAGCTTGTTTTTGCGCAGCCCCTGTGGCTGCCCGGGGAATTTCTGCCAAATAATCCCGCGCCGGACAGCTGGCCGTCTCAGCTCTTGCAGCGTAGCGCAAACACAGGCACGCTGCCGGGCCCAGCCCACCACTGTTTTCTGCGTGCTTTTGTGCCTAAAACTTTGAAGAACGCGGAGTTCGTGTTCGTCAGACACGACAACCAGCGCCCTCCATTGCGCCTGCACACATGTTGAAAATGGCTGTATCTCACAATGTTAAAGAATCCTTTAAAAAATTCCTGGATCCAGACGGTGATCCGGATCATCCCCAAAATTTAATCAGTTCTTCCTTGTACCATTTCCAACAACGCCTGAAAGTTTCATCAAAATCCATCCAAAACTTTTTGAGTTATCTTGCTAACCAACAGACAGACAGACAAACGCTGGCAAAAACATTACCTCCTGTGGCCTGTGGCCTGGCGGAGGTAAATATGTCAAGGATATGAGTATTTATTGTTGCTGTTTCCAGTCCTGTTGAAAGGAAACAATGAAATATGTCCACGTTTCTAAATCCATTTCCACTTCGTAATATACACCTCCTGCCAAAGGTTTAAAAGCAGTCACAAAGCCAGAGAAGGAAACCCAAGAGCAGATTACTAAACAGTGGACTCTTAGCTAAACTTAGACATATAGCTTGTTGAAGCCATGTTATGTTTCAAATGTCTGCAGTGAGCAACTTGCAACTGGGACATGGATGTACAAGGAAGACACTGCAAGCATATTTCACACAAAAGTCAAAAGATGATGTAACACACTGCCAGCAAATTATGAGCTCATCGTGAAATCACAGAAGCAGCAGGACTACTGACTAATGGTGTTATCTTTATGTCTTCTGATCCCAGTCCAACACAAGCTTAGAGGGGAGAATACTGATGTAATTTCATAGCTGCCAATGTACATGCCAACAAAATAAGGAAAAAAGTGGTAAAAATGAGATATTAAACTCTGCGCATCACCCACCACAGATTTCCCCCACCCCAAAAACAAAGTATGAGGGATTCACTCATACATTTTCTTGCATGAGGCCTCTTGTCTGTTTTCAGGAATAAGTTTTTTCTCCATTTTTGCCTCCTTTCATCAGCAGGCAACAAGCTGCTTAGTTAGATCCTTCCTCCTTTTCACCAAAAATTTCCAACAGATAGGAATAGTAAAGGGTTCACTTAAATTCCAACAGTATTTGAGTCACATGTATCAGGGATCAATAAGAAAATCAATAAAGACTCTGCCTGACAATAATAGCCATGCCGTCAGTAAAATTCTTAAAATTCCTCTTCTTAGGGAAATATGGTTAAAATGTTAATTTGACACAGCAACAGCTCTACCTCTCAGCTTCCCTTTAGTTGACTGAACCATAAGTTAATCTTTGAGACTCCAAAAATTCTCCCTGTGTGAAATGGAAGTGTCACCATGAATGAGAGTGAAGTTATGAATCTGGACTTAGAAAACAAAATTTTAACCTGTTTAAGCAAAGTTCACTGAAAAAAAAAATTAGCAAAGACAAGAGCACAAATAAAAAGGTGCATCACTTTAACCGCAATCACTTGAATCCCGTGATTTATATTAGGGCTGCACAATATATGTATCAGGTATTTACATGCTGGAAAAGTCATCCTGAACAGCAATCAATATCTGTAGTCAACGTCCTACATATCCAGGCTCTTCATGGTCAAACAGAGCCCTACTACCCCAGATGCCCACCCCCTTTGTAGATGCTAGTAGCTGAGGAGATACAGGTGCATGGAGATAACCTGTTAGCAGCAAAATTGAAGGAAAAGGTTTTTAAATACTTATTACAAGTCATATCTTCATCACAATATTTCAACAGATTTTATAGCAATTTGCACATTTTCCTTCTATTGTGCACCTCTACTAAATAATACTAGAATATCTAGATGTGAGCAGCACGGTGGCGGAGTGGTTAGCACTGCGGCAGCACAGCAACTCACCCTTAGCCGGGGATCCTGGGTTCGATCCCAGCCCCCGACCAACAGTGATCTGTGTGGAGTTTGCATGTTCTCCCCGTGTCTGCGTGGGTTTACTCCGGGATTTCCCCGGTTTCCTCCCACATGCCCAAAACATGCAAGTTAGGTGAAATGGCATCAAACTGGGGATTCTAAATTGTCCTTGGGTATGATTGTGAGAGTGAAAGGTTGTCTGTTTCTCTGTGTTGGCCCTGCGATGGACTGGCGATCTGTCCAGGGTGGACCCTGCTTCTCGCCCAAAGGCGGTTCAGGCTCGAATACCCTCTAATGTGGCTGAATTACAACAATTCTGCAAAGATGAGTGGGCCAAAATTCCTCCACAGCGCTGTAAAAGACTCATTGCCAGTTATCGCAAACACTTGATTGCAGTTGTTGCTGCTAAGGGTGGCCCCACCAGTTATTAGGTTTAGGGGGCAATCACTTTTTCACACATGGCCATGTAGGTTTGGATTTTTTTTTTCCCCATTAATAAACACCTTCATTTAAAAACTGCATTTTGTGTTTACTTGTGTTATCTTTGTCTAATTATTTAAATTTGTTTGATGATCTGAAACATCCAAGTGTGACAAACATACCAAGAAATGAGAAATCAGGAAGGGGGCAAACACTTTTGCTCACCATTCTGTGTGTGTGCGTCAGGGCTACAACGATTAGTCAACATTGTCGATAACGGTGACTAAAAATTTGTCGACGCAGATTTTTATTGTCGACAAATTGTTTAATTTTCAAGTTTATATGCATGCTGCGGAAATGTTCAGTTTAACTGTTGCAGCAAAGAAGAAGAGGAGCGCATCATGGCAACGCGGAGAGAAAATCACGGAGAAGGCCCAAGTATGGGAGGATTTTCCCCAAAATGAATAAAACAAGTTAAATGCAGACTGTAAAGCAGAGCTGTGATATCAGCTGCACTACAGTGCTGCATCCGTCCCTCCTCTCCATTCCCACCATCTCCGGCCACCTGTCAGCGGATCTCCATCGTGCTCTGGGCTACTTCTAAACAACTGTGCCAGTTAGGTTAGCGAGGAAAGTTGGCGCCTCTTATTTTCAATAAACAACTCTCAGCTTTAGAAAACTGATCACCCCATTAGTGTGCGCCGTTTAGTTTACCTGCCGTCAGACAATCTCTTGTACAATGGCTGCTGACGGCTGAGCTGCTTCAGTTATGCTGGCCAACATGTTAACCGCACTAAATGAGTGGATTACAGGAGCACCTTACTCTTTCTCATATTCTCTATTATTGTCGTGATAATATACATAATATATATTGAATATTAGTTCATCTTGGTTAATTAGAACACCATGATTTGTAATTTAATTAAAAAAAGATAACCATAATCATCACAAACAAATTATAAAAACGGCTTAAATATTTCACCGTATGTGTAATAAAGGCTCACATTCCTGCACTGATATTTAAAGTGTTTGTAAATTTATTTTGGACTGGAAGAAGTCATTTTAATTTTCATCTGAAGCCTAATTCAACTTCTAAACTTCTAGACCCAGAAAGGTTTCAAACAGGATGGAGTAGCTTTTTAATTTTTCTTACTTTAATGGCGTTGATTACTCTAGTTTGTTTTGATCATGCAGAGTCACATCAGCCCTTAATGGAGTAGCAGAGGCTGCTATTTGAGTTTTTGGACTTTATTTTGGGGGTTAAAAGACCCATCTTTAACATCTATCACTTGATTTTGTTGCTACAAACACTTCTGATTAAGCTGTCAAGTTCAAGTTTCCAACTCATGCTTGAGGAGTCATTTTATTTAGCTATGGGAACTTTTTATAATGGGCAACATTATATTAAGGCAGAGACTAACAACAAAGTGATATTCACAGGTCTGCAGGCTTCAACAGATGAGGTAAAACATGACCTGGAGCCCCGAACAGGACCCGCACCAACAGGAAGAAGAGATGGCAGCCATGAGAGAAATAATCACGATTAGTTGACTAATCTAATCGAGAACCTGCCGCTAAACAAGCTGCTCGGTGCACTCCGCTGTCTCGCATGGGGTGGGACTCCGACTACAGCAGAGATGATAGCTTAGCCACCACCTTTCTGTTTCCCATCACCTCCACTCTAGTCGAAGCAGCACCCCAGGATAGAGCTGGCCTTCTTGATTAGCCTATTTTCTCTTCCTGTCGACAGTCGTGATGCTGCTGCCCCAGCAGACCACTCCATACAAAATGCTTTGGAAAGCAATTCCACTTTACTGTTACTAAGTAATAGATAATCTATTACTTAGATAAATGGTAAATGTGCTTATTTGCATACTTCCCGTTTCTCTGTAACCCATTTAAAGAGTAGCAGCTCAAACGCTTGAAAAGTTTCCCAAAAAGCAAATTATCTGCCAAGTAAAACAGTAATAGCGGTATTTCAGTTTTTAAATTGAGTATTTAAAAGTAGCCTCACTGGAATGTTTATGGTCTGAGTGATTAAAGGCCTATAACGTCATACTAACATAAGAGCACTTGTGTTTATAGACATGGGTGACAAACAGACCACATAACATTCATTCATTCATCTTCTTCCGCTTAATCCTTTTCAGGTCGCGGGGGGGCTGGAGCCTATCCCAGCATCTTTGGGCGGGAGGCAGGGTCCACCCTGGACAGATCGCCAGTCCATCGCAGGGCCACCACAGAGAGACAGACAACCAATCACTCTCACATTCATACCTAAGGGCAATTTACAATCCCCAGTTTGATGCCATTTCACCTAACTTGCATGTTTTTGGCATGTGGGAGGAAACCGGAGAAATCCCGGAGTAAACCCGCGCAGACACGGGGAGAACATGCCAACTCCACACAGATCACCGTTGGTCGAGGGCTGGGATCGAACCCAGGATCCCCGGCCAAGGGTGAGTTGCTGTGCTGCCGCAGTGCTAACCACTGCGCCACCGTGCTGCCCGACCACATAACAGCTCAGGTTTAATTTGTGAGTAAACCATCCTGTGTAAACTCTGGCGGCGATAAATGCAAATTCTGACAAACTTCCGTGATGACTGATAAAGCCAATGGAGCTTGCACAAAGCTGTCTTTTTTAAAATAGACCATGCCACAAAAATGTGTACTTAATCCATATTAAATGAGCAGGATGATGCACACTCACCGTCACCTCCATGAATGAGTGAAAAGACGGCAGTCAGTGTTGACATTTCTTCTTAACATGAAAAAAGGAAAGCCGTCAAAGGGAAGAAAGGGGGGGTGAAGAAGGAGTCTGTACAAGAAGATCTGACATGGGGTGTGCTGTGACCTACTTTTTAAATTCAACTTGCTTATGCAACAGGCAGGAGAGGCAACATATGACCCACAAATGCAGAGAAATCTCACGTGTGCCACTTATACTAGTAATAGGTCATGCTGATGGAGGAAGAGTCTGAGGGTGGACTAATGAGTCAGCAGTCTGCAAATACTCTCTTCCTCATTCTATCCCACTTTCCTGTCCCACTTCAGAGCAGCCAAGGATTTCCAAGATTTTTTAAAAAATCTTTTGCATCCTGTTCTGAAGGGCATAAAGGCCCACTTATTTAGGAATCTTAGTTGAGGGACTGAACTTTTGGACATCTTTGTGGCGACACTGGCCACATGTACAAATCCACTGTCCGCGCCGGTTCCGAGCATCCAAATCCTCAGATATTTCCTGTTTCCTTTACAGCCATTCAGAAGAGCAACCTGATACAGCCTGATCAAAATCTACAGTACTGTATTAACAGTCTCAGCGACCAGAGGAGACAAAACTGCAGAGATAACACTATGAGTATTGATCAGCCCACCATCACTGAGTCAAGCATCACCAGCTGCGTGGCATGCAAAGTGAGCACTAATCTCATCTCAGACAGGATGTTTACCCTGTGACTCAAAAGTTTTTGGATGCACAGAGCGTGACATGCAAGATCTCGTTGGCAAATTTATCACACCACCCAACCTTCAGACTCCAGGCTGTTTTCCATCACAGATCTAATCTTAAAGAATACGTAAAATAATTCCAAGAAGTTCATTATGCCTTCCAATTCAGTAAATCCTATCTTTTGCATTGACTCAAATGAACACCACGCTGTCTGTGTACAAAGAAACTAGCAGGTTAATATTTGATGTGGCATTTGTGTTTTTGCATGGTCATCTGGTTAAGTTGAACTCTGCAGTGCATGCTCTAGAACAGCTTTGGTCACTGCCTTACATAGCAGCACATGCACTATTTAACCTCAGCCTCTGCATGAGCAGATTAGTCGTCATTCCCTCACTTGGCCTAAATCTTAGTCCAGCTTGCTTCTTTTGATTACATAAACTCTGACACACATTAGGCTTTATGAACCAATAGCATGAAAGAACATCCTAGAAATTAAAAAAAAAAAAAAAAAAAAAAAAAAAAATGCTACCATGTTAGCCGTAACGAGTTAAAAAGATGCAAAATTAAGATATTTTGCTCTTTTTAGGATGAATAAATTTGCCAGTCAAAATAAGAAGTCTTGTGATCAGTTTCACTGACATTTATTCGAGATGAATGACGTAAGATACTGGGAGTGCGTTATTCATCTGGAAAACCTGATGGATGGCAGCATGTTGGTGCAGTGAATTGGCCAAAAAAAAAAAACCCCAAAAAACCCAGACAATACAAAAGAAGAGAAACTAAACACTTCCCTCTGAGTAGGATTCACCGTTTCCCCATTTAAGATTTAAACCTTGAAAGGGCAAATGATTCCATAATCAAAGACATACTCTGCTCCATATCCACAAGGCCAAAACTAAAATAAGTGAGGGAGGGAAACCAGGATCCACATGGGCAGAGGTGGATTTTGGGGCATGGAGACATGCCAGAGCATCTGCCAGGCAGACAAAAGCACGCCATGAGGTCACATTTTCAAAGAGAAAGGAGGGAAGACTGTCAAATCCAGCCTTAACATGTACAGTCTTTTCTCCTTCAGTAAACTAAGCAACAAGATTTTTCATTCATGTGCTTTCTTCATTTTGAACTTTTGCCCATATAATGTGCAAAGTTTTTTTGCAAATGTCAGACTCCTTTTTTTGCCCTTGTAAATTTTTTCTTAGTTGTGCATATTTTCTTGTAAATTTGAGACCCTTTTCCCCTTGTAAATTTACAAATTTTATCACACATATGCCATTTTCCTTAATTTTTGAAGCTTTTCTCATAAATTAAAAAAAAAAAAAATTTGGTCAAGCACTTTTTTTTTTTTTTTTTTTTTTAGGTATTTCTCAAATGCACTTAAATTTGTGACCACTCTGGTAAATTTCTAACTTTTAATTTTTTTTCCTAGTTGAGTTAAGGGTACAAAGAGCACCTACTTAAAAACTTGAGTAATGACTTCAGTCTTGAAGGTTTGAGGTTTTTTCAAAAATTTATAACAATTTTCTTATAGTTTTCTACTTTTCTCTGTAAATTTATCTAAATTTGCAACCATTTTCCTCAAATTTGTAATTTTCTCTTGTAAAATTAAGACTTTTCTTGTACATTTGACACCATTATAAATTTGTGGATTATTTTATGGCTAATGTTTCTTTTTAATCCAATCCAACTTTATTTATAAAGCTCTTTAAAAACGGCAGTTGACACAAGTGCTGTACATCAACAATAAATAAAATACAGCTAAAGTACAAAACAGCACAAACAATAGTCATACAATACAGACAATAAGAACAAATAAAATCAATGTTCTCCCCGTGTCTGCGTGGGTCTACTCCCAGATTTCTCCGGTTTCCTCCCACATGCCAAAAACATGCAAGTTAGGTTAATTGGCATCAAACTGGGGATTCTAAATTGTCCTTAGGTAGGACTGAGAGAGTGAATGGTTGTCTGTCTCTCTGTGTTGGCCCTGCGATGGACTGGCGATCTGTCCAGGGTGGACCCTGCCTCTCGCCCAAAGATGCTGGGATAGGCTCCAGCCCCCCGTGACCCAAAAAGGATTAAGCGGAAGAAGATGAATGAATGAAATGAATGAATGAAAATCAATGTCTCAAACTGGGTCAAAAGCCAGAGAATAAAACTGGGTTTTAAGAGGCGTTTTAAAACTGGACAGTGAAGAGGCCTGTCTGATGGACAAAGGCAGATTATTATAAAATTGCTGTTTGTTTTTTAATAAATTTGAAACAGAATGTAGCAAATTTACTTTTTTACCCTCATACAATTTAAACTTTTGACCATAATTTTGTAGAGCCAGAACAGAACAATAACTCTGAATTCAAAAAAATATTATTAAAATTATATTTAAAGAATTAACTTAAATGACCAAATATGCAGTTATTTCCATTATAATATTTCTATGCATTTATCATTTTTTAGAACTCTCCTCACCAACCAGACAGCAGGAAAAACCTCCCTTATTCTGAAATCCAAATGTTGGCACATTTAGTTTGTCTGAAGGCTGCTGGCGGATTAAAGTCATTGACTTTGTGAATTTCAGTCATCTTAACTTGCCAGGTACATAATAATGAACATAAATTATTAGTTAATATTATAGTAGCTGGTGAAGTAAATCCTCAGCAATTCATCAGTCACTCTTGCCTTTCCCTGCAATGAAGCCTAACCAGACCTGTTCGCTAAGCGACTCCTCACTGTTGTTCCGGTTACCAGCGGGTTAAATCCACCATAAATGCCTCCACTGCTCATCTCTTGTTCTTTGTTCCGCATTTAAAGTACTTTAATAAGCTCATGCTTCTCTTGGACAGCAACGCTCGAGAGACACGCTCTGCCTGCAGAAATGGTCACGTGGGCGCCAGGTGGGCGGGGTGCTTCCGCGCGGATGACAATCACGCACGTCGTTCGTGTGCGTGCTTGCGGAGCATTTCTTTCATATTTAATTTTTCTTAAATTAATATATTTTAGGCACGGCAGCATACTTCCTTAGGGAGGCGGGCCGCCACACAGAAATGTTACCAGAGGAAACCCTGCACTCTCAGATCACCTCCAAAATCTAAGGCTACAGTCACACTGCAGGTTTTAATGCTCAATTCTGATTTTTTTTTGCACAAACGTGACCCATATCTGATTTTTTAATGACAGTATGAACAACACATATCAGATTTTTTTTCACACCAGACCCAGGCCAAAGCAAAAGGTTGCTCCAAAGCAACCTCAGTCTGAACGGTCATGTTGCATTTCATCCGACTTTTTCCTCATTGAAGTAAGACAGACGCTACAATTCTGCGGTGGAGGATGCAGCCAGCATGGCAGACACAGCCAATTTGTGCTCTCTTTTTAATCAATCTTCTTTCCTTTATCACGGGATCGTAATTTTGTCAGCTCCGACTGCACAATAATAATTTCAAAATTTCGGGGAGGGGGTTCGGGGCTGAAACCATCAGACATTACAGCCGCACAGTAACGGCACACTTACTGGACCCTCCAAATTCCTTTGTCCTTGTAAACGGCTCACCATGAGTCCTGGCTGCTGTAATATCTAAAATGTAAAGTTAATAATGACATGACTGTGGAACGGAATGGTCAGATAGGGGGACACACAGGAGAGGGGAGTCTCTGGCAGCTTCTTCTTCCTGTGCAGGACCGGTGTCTTAGGCTGCTGGTACGAGCCGTGCAGTTTATTACAGCGCGAGCTACTGACAGCGTCAGTGGGCAAGAGCCCTATTGTAATCGCTAGGATTAGTTATTATTAACCTTATTTATACATGTAATCCCATTGAGACACGGGGTCTCATATTAAAGAGAGCTGTTTAATCGATCAGTTCTGTTACAGCAGAGCTGAACACAGCGGTCATTTGGCACGTAGAGGAATGAAGCTGGTCTCTTATTTATGATTTTAACATTTTATTTTGCCGCGCAGCATCAGGGTGAAGTTCTGTCCCCCTCAATCGTTCTGGGCTCATATTTACTTCTGTAAACACAACGCTGTGTCTGATGTTACATTTTCTTCTGTGCATGCGAGTCACTTCATAGCTGTAGACTGTTCACACTGGAGTCCGATGGGGGTCGCATTTAAGTTGTAACGTGAATGCCCACACACACACAAAAAAAAAAGTAAGATCTCATCAAAAAAATCGAAATTGAGCATCAAGACCTGCAGTGTGACCGTAGCCCAATAGGTTCAGCCTTAAGCACAAGTTATGCACCCGCTTCAGTGCGACGCAGCAGAACGTGCATTCTTATTGCGTCACTCAACGTGCATCTCTGCACGTTGGCGACGCAGGCCATAAGAGCTGCGATTGGTCCGCTTTGTCTCCTTCATATTTCTTGGTTCTTGCCACTGCTCCGCTCTGCCTGTTCATGGAGGCACAACTTCCAAAGCAAGTCGGTTAAACAGCAGTCCAAATTCAAAATATTGAGATAGTTAAGTGCATATAGAACATTTTGTGGCTCGTCATAACCCCAGTAATTACAGATTGTCAAATAACGGCAGCGGCGGCGGTCAGACGCACCGTTTTCTCCAAATTCTTTTTTTCTCTGTGCAACGATCGTATTAAAAGTTGCTTTTTTCTTAACATTTTTTTTTAGCTCCAACTCCATCACAATCTGCTTTTGTCGGTTGCCATTTCATAAACAAAAACACACGACAAACACAAATCACTACACACATCGGCTGAAACCCGTTTTGGCAACGGAACAAAGCATTTCACCCAACACACAAAAAACTGCTGATCACTGCGTCTATGACGGACATCAGCAATGGCGTCGATGTGATGCGGGTGCATAAATCCCGTTTTAGTCCAAAATTTATCACCTTTGGTGAAAATTTCATCAAAATCTGTTGAATAGTTTTTGCATAATCCTGCTAAAAGACAAACCGCCCTGATTAGATTACCTCCTTGGTGGAGGTAATTATTCTTTTTCCATGTGGTAGACTGTATTTTTACACCAGTGGATAAATGATGACTGCATATTCACTACAGTTACTGCCATTTTTCCATTTTAGCTAAAAACAGGAGAAAGACCCTGACTTGTGTCTGGAGATGTGTTCGAACTACCTACATGACAAAGACTGTCACATGCAAAAGACAGGCTCAGGGATAAATCCTCAATACTAAACACTGCTGACAGCTGAAACTTTAAAAGAAGCTTGGACTTTGCAATCACCCAAAACACTAGCAACGGGTCTAAATGTTTGACTAAACTGATATTCATGTGTTCTACAGTCCTTCTGAAGACACACCAACACCATACTGGCAATGCAGCTCTAGCCGTTATTCTTTCACATGCCCAAGGCAATCCCTAAGATGTGAATGCCTATTTAGTACATGGCCCATTTCCCTAAGTGCTTTAATGCTGTCTGCTGACTTGCTATACTGGAGAGTGAAAACGGCAAGTACCATTCAGATCAAGGCCTTTACCTAACACAAGATACTTGTCAACCATTTCAGAGTAGGAAAGTAGTGTGCATGTCCCAAATTCAATGACCCTTTGATCCAGCAGCTTTAGATTATATCAGTGATACACGTACAGTGGTGCTCAAAAGTTTGTGACCCCTTTAGAATTTTCTTTATTTCTGCATAAATGACCTAAAACCATAGCTTGTATAAAACGTCAGATTTTCACATAAGTTCTAAAAGTGAACAAAGAGAACCCAGTTAAATTACACCAAAATATTTTCTTTTTCCATTTATTTATTGAGGAAAATGAGGAAAGGAAAATATATTACATATCTGAATAATGAGGAAAAGATATTACATATCTGTGAGTAACAAAAGTTTGTGAACCTCTAGGATTAGCAGGTAATTTGAAGGTGAAATTAGTCAGTTGTTTTTTTTTTTTTGTTTTTTTTTTTAATAAATCAGGTGTGAGTGGCACCCCATTTTATTTAAAAAAAAAAACCAAACTATTTTATTTAAAGATCAAAATATACGTCTGTGGAAGTGTATCATGATATGAACGAAGGAGTATTCTGAAGACCTTAGAAGAAGGGGTGCTGATGCTCATCAGGATGGAAAAGGTTACAAAACAATTTCTAAAGAGTTTGGACTCCACCGATCCATAGTAAGACAGACTGTGCACAAATGGAGGAAATTTAAGACCATTGTTATCATCCCCAGGTGTGGTTGACCAACTAAGATCATGCCAAGACTAAGACATGTAATAGTCGCTGAGATCACAAAGGACCCCAGGGTAACTTCTAAGCAACTGAAGGCTTCTCTCGCAATGGCTAGTGTTATTGAGTCCACTATCAAGAGAATGCTAAACAACAATGGTGTGTATGGCAGGGTTGCAAAAAAGAAAGCCACTGCTCTTGCTGCTCATCTGCAGTTTGCTAAAGATCATGTGCACAAGCCTGAAGGCTACTGGAAAAAATATCTTGAGGATCGGTAAGACAAAATAGAAATTTTTGGTTTGAATGAGAAGCGTTACGTTTGGAGAAAGGAAGACACTAATTCCAGCATAAGAACCGTATCCCATCTATGAAACATGGTTGTTTTGGCCTGATTTGCTGCATCAAGGCCAGGACAGCTTGCCATTACTGATAGAACAATGAAAGTGCCACAGGTGCTGATGCCTCGGTGCTTGTGGCATGGTAGCATGGGTACTGTGTTATGCCATCCATTCACGGTTTTGAAATGCTTGGTATTTGTTTATACAGGTATGACTCTGATGTCACTGTCACAATACATATGACGTGTATGTCATCCCAGGGCTGTATGCTGGCATTTTTGTCAAGAAGCGCATAAAAGAAAAAATATAGAAGCACAAGAATAAAATTAGGAGCAGAAAGAAAAATGCTGGATTAACAGATTTTCTCAATTTAATACATGTATACTGCATATACGTTTGTGATAGATTGAGCAAGGAGTTTGAGGTCAAAGTTGGCATGCGCCAGGGTTCCTGTCTGAGCCCACTGCTTTTCATCATTGTTCTGGAGGCCCTGTCTCGTGAGTTCCATACTGGTTGTCCCTGGGAGATCCTGTACGCTGATGACCTGGTAATCATCATCAGAGACACTAGAGGAGATGCTTGTGAAACTAGTTCGTTGGAAGAATGGCATGGAGGCCAAAGGACTCCGCGTAAACATGGGAGAGACCAAGATCATAGTCTCCGGCCCAGGCCTGGATGCTCTCCAGAAGTTCGGCAAGTATCCATGTGTTGTGTGTCTCACCGGCACTGGCCATGGCTCAGTCTTTTGCGGCGACTGCTCAAGATCGATGCACAAGAGGTGCAGTGGACTTGCTGGTGGCCAGGCATATGACCAAGATTTCCCGTTGTAAGCACTGTCATGGGGAGGCCAGGCCAATCAATGGTCGGCCTATGACACAGATGGTTGTTTGTGGTGACAAGCTGGAAGTTCTGGCATCTTTCCGCTACCTGGGTGACATGCTCTCCACTGGTGGTGGATCTGAGCTTGCCATCATCATGAGATGTCAAGCTGCCTGAAACAAGTTCAGCCAGGTGCTCCCAATTCTCAAGACCCGCTGGCTCCCACCAATCTCAAAAGGCCATATCTACAACTCCTGCATGAGGAGCGTGTTGCTGCACGCCAGCGAGACATGAACCATGACTGCCACCAGTCTTAGCTGTCTGCGGCAGAATGACAGGGCCATGATTCGCTGGATATGTGGCATCTCCACTGACAATGAGGTCAGCTTGTAGGCACTCTTGTTAAGATTGCAGCTGGGCGACCTCGAGGATGTGCTCCGCACGCGTCGTTTGCATTGGTTCCGTCATGTGGAGAGGAGTGTCGGTTGGATTAATAAGGTCACAGATGTCAATCCTGGTAGCAGCAGAGGTCAAGGAAGAGGAAGACCAAAGGAGACATGGATGGAGGGTGTCCGTGTGGACCGGGTCAAGTTACAACTGGCCCAGCTTGAACCAGTGGACAGGAACCACTGGAGTGAGACTTTGAGAAGTGCAGTTAAGCAGGACCCACCCGAAGGACTACTTGTGTCCTGTCAAAAATAAATACTAATGATGATCTACACTACGACATGCAATATCAGGTAAAAATCTCAGAACTTCAAAAACTATCACCATAATCATTAACATTAAATCAAAATGGGTTGAAATGTTTCACTCCGCGTGTAAGGAGTATTGAGAGGTTCTTGAATTATCTTACAAAAAAAAAAAAAAAAAATATTGAAATGCAGTTTTTCTACGAAGAGAACATGCAATATTGTTAAGCAGCTTCCAGCCTGTTATCTTCACAGCTGCTCTGACTGCTCACCCTCAGGTTCACCACTGTGGACCTCAGAGAAACGAGAAGGAAAAAAATAATGAAAATGTGATCATTATTACAGATGTGGTAGAACATTTTTAAAGTCAGCGTCATCAAATAAATTTGATTACAGATGTCATGTTCCTATTCAACTTAAGACATTGTTTGGTTTTCTGCAAAAAATAACTACAAGTGGTTTTCATGTTTCACACCTCACATCAGCTTTAATTGAGTAAATACATCAAAGAAATGACAGGACTATAAAAGTTATTTTAAAGGAAATGATTCAATGACGTCACACTATGGTGTTTTTATATTACTGATATTAGTATTAAGAGTTGAAAACATTGTCTGAACTTTAGAGAAATCAGTTTAACAATAACAAGTTATTAACATATGAATCATGTAACCACAGAGCCACCAGTAGTGGAGCACATTGGAAAAAATAATGTGACAAAACAAAACATCAAATGTTGCTGTGTTTGGAGGTGTTAATGTGTTGACAATGAAACTGCTGCATAATTTAAGGGCAAGACTTACTTGTAAAACTTTTTTTTTCTCCTGCTCTTCTGTTCTGATGTTGTCTGCCAGCTTCTTTGACTTCAGAGGAAGCTCTGCTGTGATTGGCATGTTGCACTTGAACAATATGGGAATTGTAGTTTTTACTGATAAGCTGTAAACTACAGGAAGAATATACGCTGTCTTTTATCTTCAAAAGTAAACAGCAAAATGTGTCTGAAAAGAAACAATGTGTTGAATAAATGGTGTAGTTCCTGAATATGTGTTTAGCTTGCAGAAACACCCATTTTAAAAGTGCAGCATGAGATCGATTGTTGACAGGAAGTGCTCAGTGGGGCTGTAATAAAGGCACACTGCCACCTCTACTGGGCCGGCATAGGTATTACGATGACATTTCAGCTGCACTGACGGTAAAGGTGAGCTATTTTTGTGTTCATTTAGAAAAAGCGTTATCTTGAAACTCTGGCCAATTAAAAGTCAAGAAAATATGGCGATACAATGATACAAGGGGGGTGGGCAATATGGCCTGAAAATCACAATATGTCTGTGAATTTTCATGCAGTTCATGCGTGGAAACCCACCAACATCCCAGAGTTGAAGCTGCTCTGTATGGAGGAATGGGCTAAAATTCCTCCGAGCCAATGTGCAGGACGTAACAGTTACCAGAAACATTTAGTTGCAGTTATTGCAGCAAAAGGGGTCACACCACATAATGAAATCAAAGGTTCACAAACTTTTGCCACTCACAGATATGCAATACTGGATCGTTTTCTTCAATCAACAAATGAAAAAGTAAAATAGTTTGTCTCGTTTATTTAGCTGGGTTCTCTTTATTTACTTTTAGGACTTGTGTGAAAATCTGATGTTTTAGGTCATATGCATAAATGTAGAAAATTCTAAAGGGTTCACAAACTTTCAAGCACCACTGTAGTAGGATGATGGGTACTACCACTGAGAAAAATGAGTGCTTAAATGCACACCATATTCTGGTTAACCTGTTGAACTCTGTTCAACTTCCCTAAAAACGCCTAAAAATAACATGTCCAAAGTAAATCAAAAGCTATTCTTCAACCCTTTGCAGCATCTTCACGGGGTTAGTCTCATTTAAAAGAAAACTCTCTGAATTTTTTGGCAAAACAGTCATAATCTCTCTAAGTGCTCCTGCCACTGAGTAACAAGAAAGTTCACCTGGGTGTTTTTTTAGATACAAATGCTTGCAAATAACATACAGCTGTCAGATACTGGCTGGAAAACACAACAGAAATGTAGAACCAAGTGATTTCAAGCTCAGGTCAAAATTTTGTAAAAAAAATACCACAAAAAATGAATACATTACACAGCTTTTTTCTCAGGTTGTAACAAGGCTGTGTCTGTACTGGAAGACCGGAAATACAGCTTTTTTTTTTTTTTTTTTCAGTGCGCACTGAGACGCACTAAGATGCAGAGACGTGACCGCCCGTGGAATTCACAGAGTTCAAGGGGTTAATGTCCACAAGCCAAGTTAGATATTTACATGTCTAAATAATCCAAATAAGAAACGAGTTTAATCGGATTATGACTGGGGAACTGATTGGCATATAAACACAATCACCATTTTGACAGCAATAGTATCTATATTTTTATGACAAAGCAAGAAACCTATTTATGTGTGTTACATATGACTGATTCAGTGTCTTTATTTCAAATATCTATCAACTTGGAATACTGTTATAAAAGGTTGCTTGCCCCCCCCCCAGAGCAAACACAGACAAATTTTGCTTCAATCATTTAAATGAAATTTGTTAACACAGTGTCCAACAAGAAACCTGAAATTCAAATCATGTCAGTTTTTCTTCCTGATGACATTGGTTCATGATACACTTTTAAGGTCAATTTGGAGAATTGGCTAAAATAAATAAAATCAGAAGAATCTGAGAAAGACTGAATACCTGTTCTGATCTCTAGTTTAAATTCTGTGTAAGTACTAACATGGACTCCACAATTCCTGCCATCTTGTATTCTATTTCATCTTAAGCCCAATTCATAGTGGCAAAAACACACAGGTATGCGAGCGAGTGCAGTGGACACATTCGTGCACAAAACCTACGCAGAGGATGAGCGGTGACAAAGTGCATGCAGGCCGCAAAAAGTGGTCGCGCATACAAGGACACAGTGGTCGCAACTGCACATGCGTCAGGAAACCCCTGCCATCCCGGATGGGGAAGTACTGGTGACCGTAAACCGATGTGCATGTGTTTCGCTATTAAAACACGTTTTTCACGTAACCTCAAAATAAACGTTGTGCATTCCTCCAATGTCAATTGGCTCGTCAGTCAATTTTTCACCCAGAACACCAAAACAGTAAATTATATTCCTACCCGTTTCGTTTCTTTGTGTTTCTCCATAGCTTGTGACAGCAGCTGCTACAGGTGTGGTTTGAGGTGGGGAAGATTGTTTCAGTCACTTCATGGTAAATATACTGTATATCTAACACATTTAATCCACAGATTACCAAGTTAAAAAAAAAAAAAAAAAACTCTTCTTTTGTGAAGAGCCACCA
The DNA here is from genome assembly GCA_020510985.1 of Pholidichthys leucotaenia. Lineage (NCBI taxonomy): Eukaryota > Metazoa > Chordata > Actinopteri > Cichliformes > Pholidichthyidae > Pholidichthys > Pholidichthys leucotaenia. The sequence goes on along the minus strand of CM035839.1, from coordinate 415,954,731 downwards.
AACTCTTTTGTGTTTCGATTGCAGCTGTTAAAAGTTTAAATTTTCACTGTGTTTGCGCGAAACACAGCTGCTGAACGGTAGCAGCAGTGGCTCAAAAACACTCCGAATATTGCCGTGTACGCAACTTTATCCACTTGGAGGGACTCTGAACAGCCCTTTAATCCCACATTATTACACTTAAATCCAACACTTAACTTCAGTTTATATACTGGAAGGAATTCTCCAATGTAAGCTACTTAAATATATTTACAAAGCTTGTTTGTCTGGTTTGCAAGACTCACTCTTTGACTGCACCTGCATTGCGACAGCCTTAAATCCTTCAACACAGACTCAGGAGCCTTTATCCAGGATGTAGCATGAATGAAAAGACATACCTCTGTTTCAGAGCACGCATATGGAAAATCAAGTAGGCCAAATGGCCACACGAACGCCAACTGCTTCCAATAGTTAAATTCAGAAGCATGCAGCAAACCACCATTAAACAAGCAGAAAAAAGTCACTTGCATGTTGTTATACCATGGACATAAAGCAGAAACCGCTTAACATCCCTTAAACCTCAAGATATGAAAATAGGCAGATACAACACTTGATGCCAAATGGAAATAAAAGTCCTGAACAGGAGAAATAGACTGACCACAGCCACCGTGGAGCAAACATTTTAATAAAACTGTCTAATAAAACACAACTGCAATTTTAAAAATTTAGTTTTGTTTATCATCAACTGTGATCCAATAACAGCCCATCAACTAGGGCTATGTGATTTGAGAAAAAGGTGCCATTTATTTTTATTTATATTTTAAGGTTTTCCATTTTTAAACAGATGCTTTCATGAGTCTACTTGCTTTGTTATAAAAGAAAATGCAGAGTTAATTGATCATTTATTTCTCAACTCAAATATTAAGTTGCATTAAAGAATACAAAAGTCTTTACAAAACATTTATTTCAATCTAAATTGCAGTTCTTTGTGCGATTGTATAATTGTAGAGATTAACATTGCAATATGAATAATTGTGCAACCCTGCTGTAAAATTTTGTATTATATTAAAGTGAGTATTCAACCATGTAATTTCCTCTGAAGAACGGGACTCAATTCTTTATAATTTCTCTCTCTCACTCCAGGAAAATAAGAGGGAAGTGGCAGGTTTTCAAATCATTGCAGTTTTTTTTTTTTTTTTTTTTTTTTTTAACGAAGCTGATTTTGAGAAGAAAACCCTAAAAGCAATGCAGTACAATATACAGATCTGGGGGGGGGGGGGGGGGCACTGCAAATCTTTCCAAAATTAGCATGTATGGCAGCCATTCAATTTGAGTATTTATTGAATTCAAACACAAGGATACTCCTTAAGTAGATACTTAAGGAGGGACTGGTTAGGTGATCATCTAAGCAAGGTAAGACACATGAAAACTGAATAAAAAAAAAAAAAAAAGAGTTATTCCACAAAAACAGATTTCTGAGTTCTTAAGTTAAAACTTAAGTACTGTAGTGTTTAAGAAAGGACATGAACTTGTTTTCTTTGCATTATTTAATCTAAAAGCAACATCTTTTTGTTGATTTGGCCAGTCGCCATTTTCTGTAAATCAATACTCTAAATGACGATATTTTGACCCAGAATTTAGGCGAGTTTTCAGTAGGTTAGTGAATACAACAAAATTGTCCATTTTACTCAAATATGTATAAATAGTAAAACCAGATAGTGATAATTTTGCAATGGTCTCTTAATTTTTTCTAGAGCTGTATATTCACAGCTTGAATGCAAAGTTACTGTATATGTCTGATCACATATCACAACTAACACTAAATCATGTCACAGCAACATAAAGTACAGCCAACACATTTAATAGCAAAGCATTTGCTCCAAGTGACTTAGAACCTTAGCTCAAATGTGTCTAGACTGATTACATAATGAAATTTTTCATTACAATTTGCATTAATAAAATAAAAGCCAGAATTACAACCCATTTTTACTATCAAGTCATTAACTCCACTATAACAACTTTTTTTTAAAAACACAAATACCCCATAATCAGAATGTCAAGGGCAACAGAGACACTGGGTATTATCACAGTGGCTCCAGTCAGACTGGGATCAAGGCTTGGGGATGTGACATCAGTAACACTGGCCCAGGACAATGGGACTGAAGGATGCAGTGATGTGACATAACGCAATTGGATAGGAAAAGCCACTTTGCCAGTAGGGGGTTAGCAAGAGTGGATGTGAGTACAACAAATGTACATTCTTGCTCAGTATGTATGCGTCACCCAGCACAGCTGGGGAATAAAAACTCATTAAACATTCAACTCTGTACAGAATCTACTAAAGTGCTGCAGCGTGGTGAAATATTTACGATATACACATACAGTATATAGAGCAAGAATTTCTGACATGCAGGGAAATACTCTATTATCATTAAAATCAATGAGAAAAACATTTTAAAAATAGTACTGTCTGTATGCACCAACTTCAGCAAAATGTCCCAGTCCACCTTTAAAAGTTCTGCGCAATAGCAAGCCCTTTTTGTCACCATGGCCTTTACTTAAACTAGGGCCGTGTGATATGATGATATACATATATTGGGTGATGTGATTACAAAAAAAAAAAAAAAAAATTAGAAAAGCACTCGGAGAGCGCAGACCTCTGCCAAGCGCCACAGTTCCCCCCATACAGTGTTTTACATCATAAATATTAATCCTACATTTATTGTGTGTACGTTTTCAGATTCCTTGACCATGAAAACATATCAGTAGCAATTGGATTCACATGGATAGGATTAGTGGTTCAGTAGTTATTCAGGAAAATCGCATTTCGCATAATGGCGGTTTTCTGGATCACCACCAAAATGTAATCATCTGTAGGATACCCCATTTCTGACAATCTGTGAAAATTTCATGAAAATCAGTGCATAACTTTTTGAGTTATCTTGCTAACAAACAAACAAACAGACACACAAACCCACGCCGATGAAAACAACCTCCTTGGCGGAGGTAAAAAATACGGTTTCATATAAAACTGCATCATTTGTAGAGGGTTGCACCGACGTCATACGGGTCACGTGTCTTTTGTTTACTGCGCCATTTTGGACAGCAACAAACAGTCAAATCACCAACAGCAAGCGTGCGTGTAATCAACAAGATTAATGTCTACACACAAATCAACACCGTGGTCCAACGACAGGGTGCAGACTTTTCTGTGCTTGGTAGCCGATTAAAGAAATCCAGAGGGAGCTGGATGGAGCGACCTGAAAATTCACAGCCACAGCGAAGGCAGACTGGAGGCAAGAGTGGCGTAGACCACCATTATTAGATGATCCAAGATGGCGCCCACAGCGGTCGACATGGTGCTTCGCTGCGCTCTTTGTTTGTTTTTGTTTGTCAATTGTGTGTCTGCTTGCACTTATACCCGTGAAGAACTTCTAAATATCAGGACTTTCACCCCCACAGACCTCCTCCCAGTTTTTCTAGCCCCTGCCGCCGATCTGGTTCATTGTTTGGCTCGGAAAGTGAGACGCCGGAAGAGAGGAAGACGAGCGGGCGCTCTCGTACGACTTCGCAGGAGAGGCTCGCGAACGGCGCTGCCTGGCATATTTCTGTCCAATACCAACTCTCTCTCTAACAAGGTGGATGAACTGAGACTGCTGATGCGTTTTAAGGACCTCGCCTCCTCAGCTGTCCTCTGCTTTACTGAGACCTGGCTCCGGGAAAATATACCGGACAGCGCGCTGCGCCTCGACGGCTTTCAGCTCTTCCGTGCTGATCGTGACACAGAGCTTTCCGGCAAGACCACAGGAGGCGGTGTCTGCTTCTACATCAACTGCAGCTGGTGCTCTGATGTAACGGTAATTTCCAAACACTGTTCTCCTGCCTTGGAATTTCTTGTTATCAATTGCAAGCCCTTCTATTCCCCGCGGGAGTTTGCTTCTTTCATAATGATCGCTGTGTACGCCCCTCCCGACGCGGACACGCGCGAAGCTCAGCGCGTGCTCGCGGATCACATTCAACACACAGAGCGGAGTTTTCCAGACTCGCTGATTATTGTGGCTGGCGACTTTAATCAGTGCAATCTGAGCCACGATCTCCCCCGCTACAAACAGTTTATTAAATGCCCCACCAGAGGATTAAACACACTGGATCACTGTTACACCACAGTGAAAGACGCATATCGCGCTGTCCCTCGAGCTGCGCTGGGATTATCTGATCACGTGATGGTTCACCTCATTCCCACATACAGACAGAGATTGAAGCTCACTAAACCTGTTGTGAGCACTACGAAGATACGGACCAGTGATGCTGAGGAGAAGCTGGAAACGTGCATGGAAATATCTGACTGGGGCATGCTTAAAGGAGCCACGCATGATCTGGATGAGTACACGGACACTGTGAACTCATATATCCACTTTTGTGAAGAGAACATTCTTCCATCACGCACCAGGGTGAGTTACTCTAATGACAAACCCTGGTTCACAGCTAAGCTCAGACAGATCAGGAAGGAGAAGGAAGCAGCGCTGAAAAGTGGAGACAGGGACTGCTACAGGGAGGTTAAATACCGGTTTAACAGAGAGCTGAAGAGGGCTAAATCTCTATACTCAGAGAGACTCCAGCAGCAGTTCACTGCTAATGATTCGGCTTCCGTGTGGAGAGGACTGAGGCAAATCACCAACTATCGACCTAAGGCTCCTAAAGGTCAGGATGACAAAGCCCTTTGTCAGAGACTGTCCCAACACTATGCCCGTTTTGACACCTCGTCATCTGTGTCCAACTCCCCCCCTCCCTCCAGCTCCACAGCCTCCACATTCCCTACTTCATTTAAGGCACCCCCCCCCTCCTCCCCCCCTCCCCTTATCATCAGTGAGCAGGATGTGCTCAAACAGTTCTCCAGACTGAACCCGCGCAAGGCCCCCGGCCCAGACGGCGTGTCTCCCTCCACCCTGAGACTCTGTGCGAAACAGCTGGCTCCTGTATTCACAGACATTTTTAACACCTCCCTTAAGTTATGCCACGTGCCGTCCTGCCTCAAATCCTCCACCATCATCCCTGTCCCCAAGAAGCCACGGATCACTGGACTTAATGACTACAGACCTGTAGCGCTCACCTCTGTAGTCATGAAGTCCTTTGAGCGCCTGGTCCTGTCCCACCTCAAGTCCATCACCACCCCTCTCCTGGACCCGCTGCAGTTTGCCTACCGAGCCAACAGGTCTGTAGACGATGCAGTCAACCTGGCCCTCCACTCCATCCTGCAGCACCTGGACTCCCCGGGAACCTACGCCAGGATCCTGTTTGTGGACTTCAGCTCCGCATTCAACACCATCCGCCCCGCTCTGCTCCGGGACAAGCTGTCCCTGCTCAACGTGCCTGACTCCCTCTGCAGGTGGATCATCGACTTCCTGACGGACCGGAGGCAGCATGTGCGGCTGGGAAAGACTGTCTCAGACTATACTAGCATCAGCACCGGATCACCCCAGGGCTGTGTACTTTCCCCCCTACTCTTCTCCCTTTACACCAACTCCTGCACCTCCAGCCACCAGTCTGTCAAGTTGATCAAGTTTGCGGACGACACCACCCTCATCGGGCTCATCTCCAACGGCGACGAGTCCGCCTACAGGAGAGAGGTGGCCCAGCTGGCGTCCTGGTGCAGCAATAACAACCTGCAGCTGAACGCTCTGAAGACAGTGGAGATGATTGTAGACTTCAGGAAAGTCACTACTCCTCTGCCCCCCCTCACCCTCTCAGGCTCTCCCATCACCACTGCTGATTCCTTCCGCTTCCTAGGCACTACCATCACCAGGGACCTCAAATGGGAGCTGACCATCAGCTCACTCATCAAAAAAGCCCAGCAGAGGATGTTCTTCCTGCGGCAGCTGAGGAAGCTCAAGCTACCCACCAAGATGTTAGTGCAGTTCTACACAGCCATCATCGAGTCCATCCTCACCACCTCCATAACCGTGTGGCACGCAGGAGCCACTGCCAGGGACAGACTAAGGCTGCAGTGCGTCGTGCGCACTGCTGAGAAGGTGATCGGCTGCAAGCTCCCATCTCTCCAGGATCTGTACATCTCCAGGACCCGGAGGCGTGCTGGCCGGATCATAGCCGATCCCTCACACCCTGGTCACGTACTGTTTGCCCCCCTCCCCTCTGGTAGAAGACTTCGGTCCATCCAGACTAAAACCTCCCGTCACATGAACAGCTTCTTCCCCTCTGCCATTAGACTGCTGAACACTAAGTGACTTATTGACTCTCGTGCACCATGTACAGCAGCTCAACCAGACTCATGTCAATCATCACTGTTTTCTTCCTGCATTACCGACTGCACTATATAGTTCTCCACAGTATCTGCTGCTGGCTAATATATATTTTAACTGTTGACCAGTATCACTTAATCTTATCCTACACTTTATTACATGTATAGTTTATTTCTCTTATCTTATCATGTTTAATGTTGCAGCATTGTACCGAGACAAATTCCTAGTTTGTGTACTACATGAACAATGGCAATAAACCTGATTCTGATTCTGATTCTGACCCGACCACGGGATCATCATTGTTGAAAACAGTGATAGAGGATGGTGAGTGATGAGATATTATGCATCTTTGCTGTTATTTATCCCAGTGGTGGAAAGTTCACTTTGAACAAACAACATCGTTGTCTCCTGTACGCAGACAATGAGCTAGCCAGTTAGCCATCACTGCTAACTCCGTGCTCTGCTTGTATTATGCGCTTGTGTTGACAACATCTGACAAAATAAGCTGGTGTTAATCCTGGTTAAAAAGTAGGTGTTTTTACATGTTGCACTTTCGTGCTGTGCATGTACTTAAGTCATGTGTGTATTTTCATTCTAGAGTCCTACTGCAGGCTGAAGATCTGCTGAACCGGGATCAGCAGCACATCCAGTTGCTTCTCAAGTGAGGCAAGAGAGCATGAAATGGGAACAGGTCAAGTGGACCCCTGACCAAATGAGCACCCCAAGTGGACCCCGGGGTCCAATCTGTACATGTACATTTTCAATCCAGTGATTTACAAACTGATTCAGAGATTCTGTGGATTTTCATCTGGGGCAGTCAGCCGTGATGTGCAGCAGCGGTGGAGAAGAAAATTCTTTTGAAAGCAGAAACAGAGCCAAAACCTTCTCCAGGTCAGCTTAGTTGTCATCTTACACACACATATATATATATATATATATATATATATATATATATAAATATAAACACTACCGTTCAAAAGTTTGGGGTCACCTCAGACAATTTTGTGTTTTCCTTGAAAAGTCACACTTATTTACCACCATGAGCTGTAAAATGAATAGAAAATATAGTCAAGACATTGACAAGGTTAGAAATAATGATTTGTATTTGAAATAATTTTTTCCTTCAAACTTTGCTTTCGTCAAAGAATCCTCCATTTGCAGCAATTACAGCATTGCAGACCTAACATGATTGCACAAGGGTTTTCTAATCATCCATTAGCCTTCTGACGCAATGAGCAAACACATTGTACCATTAGAACACTGGAGTGATAGTTGCTGGAAATGGGCCTCTATACACCTATGTAGATATTGCACCAAAAACCAGACATTTGCAGCTAGAATAGTCATTTACCACATTAGCAATGTATAGAGTGTATTTCTGATTAGTTTAAAGTTATCTTCATTGAAAAAAAGTGCTTTTCTTTTAAAAATAAGGAAATTTCTAAGTGACCCCAAACTTTTGAACGGTAGTGTATTTTTACACTTCTTGGTGACCGGGAAAAGTCTTTCAAACAGTTTTACACAAATTCTTGTTGTCGTTCTCCTTCTTTGTATTTACAAATCACTGGATTGAGAATGTACTTGTACAGATTGGATCCCGGGGTCCACTTGGGAGTGCTCACTTGGCCAGGGGTCCACTTGACCTGTATACCATGAAACTACCTTGCGAAGGGAGGAGATGGCTCAGAATGCTGCCTTCAGTCAAACATTCCTTGGTGTGCTGGGTCACCTTGAGTGGCTGGCGTGTGTGGCCCATTCTGAGTTTTTTTTACAGTTTGAATTTTGCACATTCTAAATAATCTGGATTTTGCTGGTGATTGTAATAAACAATTTAGTGACTTATGTGTTTGCATCATGATTTTCTATTTTTCTGTTAAGACACCAGTAGGAAAAGTCAACAGTACAAACCAAACATTTATCAATGACGTTGAAAATAATGGCTCATTTTTAAGAAAAAGTAACCAAAAACAATTATTTTATTTACCGAAGACTGTATTGTTGGATGTGCCAGTGAGGAAGACACTACACACTTTAGTGATAGTACCAGTAAATGGAGGAATTCTGGGCCACATTAGCATCTGTATTTCCCAATAATTAATGAGTTCAGGTTTAATGGGATTTAACATGTTTTAACACAAACTACTTTATGGTTCATAATTCTGTTGACGGACTTGCACCAAACCAAAAGTGATTTCTCAAACTGCTGGATTATTTAGACAGCTTTTCCAATCTTTTAGCATTTAATTTAGGTCACTAAATCTTGGTAACTTTCACAAATAAAACAAACAAAAGTGGAAACACATCTGCAAAAGGCACAAAAGTTTATTGTAAAAATTCCTAGTGCAATACAAAAGGAGTACATAGTACATTATTCACACACAGAATATACAGTATATTTATACAGTATCTACATGTATAGATCCAGTAAATCCATGTAGTTTCCATGTAACCTTGCAACTGCATTATTTTAATTGCTTTTAATCCTAGATGAAGTTTGTTTTGGATAAAAAAATGCATCATAATTGTTAAATATAGCTTATTACCCCTAACTCAGTACTGTTTACCTGTTGAAATATATATTTTACAGCTAATATAACCCCATAACTATAATATGGCACCTGGCAATCAATTTTTGGCAGCTGATCACTTTTTGCCACAACTCCACCGTCTGGAGCAGGTACATCCCATGTCGTCTCAAAAGTCTCTCCATGATTTTCACACAGATCAGAGCAAATTGTAGCACAGGAAGCTAGAACGTTTCTACAGACATTATGAAGCTCTGCAATCACTGCAGTTTGTGAAGCTAGGATGACATCCCACCACTGGTAGGCTTAGTTGAACGACCAGACCCACAGTTTGAAGCAATAATTTTGCCACAAGAGAGCCATTTGAAACACACACACACAGAGCATACATATTTTAGTACTTAACAGCGATAACTTGCTGCGATTACAATGTAGTACGGGGGACTTATTAGTGCTCAACTAGCATTAGCAATCATTAGCGTTACCTTCATATGTGATCTAGTTCGTATCCCCACATCTTCGGCTTTATACTGCTCTATGGCTTCCTAAACGCTCCAGTACTTTTCCAGAGTGTTTCGTCTCACCGCCTGTAGCCTTCTCTGGCTCTCCTTTTTTGCTTTTACCCTGACAAAAAGCCAGCGAGCAGCAGGCTCACCTCCATATCCATCTTGTGTTTGTTTTGCCGTGATGCCATGCTATTTGTCGTCCAAAATGGAAGAAAAACAATGTGGCATGTGACCACTAACGTCACATGCAACCCCTCTATATCGGGACTTAAAAGACACATACCCCATTCCTACTCGTCACTGCCCCGCCTCTCACCCAAAGTGTGCCAGATGAGTGGGTTCCGGTGGCTAGCACAGCAGCTAACTCCAAGCTAATGTTCTGGTCAAATAGCCGCTACTTCCGTTTGCCAGGGATGTGGGACTTTTTCCCCACCATGCTGCATCAGAGAGGATAGTCCTCTAACCTCGTTTTAATTGGAGGTAAATAGCATTAACACCATCTCTCTCTAACACAAACAGCAAATGCTAAATGACGATGCTAACTTGTTGCTAAGAGGAAACATTATAGTGTATCAGACCATCGTTTCTTTGATCTAAATTACTGCTGACTTTCTTAATTTTGTCTGAAAAAATATTACTAAAGCTGCGAAAGTGTGTGACAGCGGCCGCATACACACCAAATGAATAATAAATTATTTAAAATGTGTCAGCGGAACAAACTGGCTCTTAATGCAACTCATTTGAGTTCTAATAATTTTTAATTAGTCAAGTAGTGATAATGAATAAAGCTAAAGTCATCTTAAATACACTAACAATTTTATGACCCTGAAAAAATTAAGAGGAGAAAAAGAGTCATAAAATTAATGGCAGATGAATTTTTACAATTCATTTTTCCCTGTGTGTAATTTAGAATGTAAAAAAAGAAATGGTCCTTTTTATGTGGTTATTATATATAAACTATAGAATTTACAGAAAATTATATTGTGATATACAGTATATTATCAAATCAGATTACTTATATCATGATATGAAATTTTGGTCATATCACACAGCCCTAACTTAGACCATTCCAGAGCAACACACACACACACAAAAAAAAAGAAGCAAGAAATACCCCCCACCCACCCACCCACACACACACACACACACACACACACACACACACACACACACACGAGTATTCATGCATGAGGGCCAGTCTGCAGCTGCTAAAGGTAAACAGTACGGAACAGTGAGTGAAAGAGGGGGAAGGGAGAAAAGGAGAAGAAAAAAACTGTTCTATACAGTGAAGATAAGGGGAAAAAGTTGATCTAAAATGTAGAGTGTATATCATTATGACACTTAAAAAATATAATCTTCAGACAAGTTCACTGAGGACAGAAAGTCCTCTACATTATTTCACTCATTAGCAATTATATAAACCTTATGAACTACTTGTACAGTTAAATTACTAAAAAAATGTTTAATATACTATATATTTAAGAAGAGTTAAAATTCAATCCTAAGTTGTCAAATCATTACACTCCTTGGCCCCAGGCAGTAACATTTATCGTTTTGGCTTAGGTCCCCACCTTTAAACCTGTCATTCCACCCACAGAATAGTCACTATTGCGGTAAACGGTGGAGTATTTTTTTTTGTCTTTTTTTTTTTTTTTTTTTTTTTTTTTTTTTTTATACTGCTGACAGAGCCTCTGGCAATTGGACTGCTCTTAACTCTTGACTGTAAGAGTACATATTCCCAGAAACAAATTACAGGTAACAAGATTATGTAAAGATGGCTCAGGCTTTTGCAGAACGATAAAGACGCTTGCTAGTGCAGATGCAAAATGCCTTGTGAGACACTTTCCATTTAAGGCCTGGTCCAACCAATAGATATTTAAAATTTTAGCGCATACTAAAAATGCAAGAGACGCCAAGCATGAGGATAGAAAATCATGTCTCAACAGTTTGCTCCTATAATGTGTGGTGTATTCACTCATATTTCTGCACTCCATACACCAACGTGTTCCATTTGCAAACAAAAGTCCCAACCAACGTTGCCAAATTTTGTGACCACGAGTCACACAATCTATCACTGTCAAACATTACTTAAGTGGAAACAAACACGGCAGACAACATTTCCATCTTTCTTCAGCTCGCTTTTTGATCGATTATAATTTAGTTCACTTGAGAATTCACATTCGGTGTCTGCCTGTCTGTCCTTGGCAGGGAAGCACAATTAATCTAACTGCAATCAAAATGTCACCAATTTAGATTTAAATATTATAAATGTTATTATGAAAACAGTACTGCACAAAAGGTTGAAATGGAAATAATGGAAGTCATAAACTGCAATATTTGGGGCCATGATTGCAATCACACAAATTTTTCAAATCGTGCAGTGCTCGTCCTCTGTGATTCCCCAAACACAGTCAGATATTACACTGCAAGATCGAAGGGATCTAAAGGTTCTTCTGAGCAAATGAGATCGCTTGTTACATCCTTCATACAACAGGAAAATCTAATAAGATAGTCATAGGACCACCATGATGAGCCATAGGATTGTCAGAAGCCAAGAATCAGGCCCAGTGTTAATCAGATTATCTTTGGGTGTGTGGCTTACTTAAGTGAGAGATGAAATAAACTGTGACTCCTGCTTAATCCCATATTTTTGCCATTTGAAATCGAATTTGTAAATGGTAAAAGGCATTCACTTACATAGCGCTTTTTACTCATCTCTCGATGACCAAAGCGCTTTACAGACCCTGCAATCCACCCATTCACGCTCACATTTACACACTGATGGCGGCAGAGCCGCCAAGCAAGGCACTGGCCTGACTCACCAGGAGCAACTGGGGGTTCAGTGTCTTGCTTAGGGACACTTGGACATGCAGACTGCAGACAGAGCGGGAATCAAACCACTGATCCTCTGATCAATAGTCAGCCACACTACACCTGCGCCACAGCCACAGTTAATGATTTAATAAGCATGGGTTGTTTTTTTTTTTAAGAATAGTTTATAAGCAGCATGTAAATGTTGAGACTGAAAATTCTTATTCACATCTTTTTGTTCCTGTAAGCACAGTTCAGAAACAAGCTGATAATAAACCAAATCCATAGATTTACTCGTGTAAACATCGATGCTAGCAAAGCACAGTGGCGGAGCTCAAGAACGCCATACTTTAAATGCTATACAGAGTTTTATATTTTCAAAAAATATGGTGAGAATGGCACTTTTTATTTAAATGGTGGAAAGAACACAGACCTCGTTTGAAAAAAAAAAAAAAACCTCATCTGCAGCAACTGTGTTAAAACGCAAACCATCTTGGAATATTTTGCCATCACAAGACCGATGTGACAAAATGCAATAAATCAAGATAATCTTGCATTGGTAAAGGACATCATGACTGGCTACAGATTGATAGTACACAAGGACGACATCTTCCAAAACTGGTATTCAGCTGAAATATGAGTGTCTCTAGGTCTGATTATTGGTGTTTCTCTTTGTCTATCAACTGATGACAGTTTGTCAGAGATGGCAGGTTAAATATCTGTCTGCTACAGGGCGTTGCTCTTGGCTAACAGCTGAATGCAGACAATGTTGGGAGTTTCACACGTGTAGCAAACAAAAGTAGACTGTGTCAGGTGTGTTATTTTTACTGTAAAAATTCCAGTTGGTAGAGAATAAAGACGGTGCATGGGTAAAGCACACAGTTGGCAGAGCAGGACACATGTGAACGCTCATGGCTTACTCTTTACACAGACTCGGCAAAACATCCCACAAACTTGGCTGAATCGAGTCTGGAAAAGTTTGGAGCTTGTATTCTTATTTCTTTATGCACTCAGAACACCTTGAGTGCAAAATGTGCCAGACTAAAAGCACTAGCATACAGTGGTATGAGCAGGTGGGATGTGAGAATGTCAGCAGGCAAGAGAGCTTATGCACCAATCAGTCAACATGGCCAGTGAGCAGGAACAATGGCGTGCACGTCACTGCCAGTCCAGATCCGTCTCCTCATGAAACTACAGCTACCAAGCCACAGGCTAAACTGTGGCCTGCTACAACCACAACAAAACAATCGACTGCATGACTGAACAACTGGTTTTGCAGCAAGCAGCTGAGATGATTTTTCAAATGGTACGTGCAGGAGTTTTACAAAATAGCAAAACTACAGCCTCACTGATATTCGGTTTGACAACTAATTTAATCGACTAAATTCTTATCAACAATTAATCGCAAGTCAATTAATCATTAACATCCCTCGGTACAAACCATCTTAATTTGGGTCAAGTTTTCAAAGCAGCTGTCCAAAAACGCTAACTGGGCCTGGAGGCTAACTTCAGTTAAGCCAGAGAGTCCTGACTGGCTCAACACTAAGGACCTGTATAGTTACATCATCAAAAACGCTGTCTAAACTCGCAAATTTTAAAGCAAAAACATGACAGACATAACACATCTGGGGCTGATACCACTAGGGAACAAGGTTCAGCACAGATTGGTCAGTGCAAGTTTGCTTAATACATACAAAGATTTTGGCCAAAAGGTCTTTAATCAAAAAAAATTTAAAAAAAGACATCCAAGTCTTATCCAATTAATTGACAGCTGCAGCCCTATTACAAATACTTTCCTTTGAAAGGTACAAAGTCACACAGTCAGATCCTGACTAGAAATAAAAGATGCATCGTCAATTGTTTTATTGTCGCATCATAGCCCTCAGAACTGTAATTGAAATGAATCGTGAGGGGACTACAAATTCCCACCCCTAAACAAAATGACCCCTAATTTTAAATTGGATGCAGTTACCAGAGCAGACAGCTACCACTCTAGTCAATGCTTGATTTTCCACCAGATGAGATGGCATACCACAGTGTGAGAGCTAAAAATTCACAAGTCTATTTTTGATAGCTGCAGCATCCAAGATGTGAAGAAAGGACAACTGGAAGAAGGCCGATGTAAATTTCTGTGATCTTGTCCTCGTGCATTCCACGCTACTTCACGCAGAAACGTAATCGGTGGGGACTGCCGCGAGGATAAAACTGCAACTGCAGCGGTAACAAAGCACATTCAGTGGAGATCCTCCTTAATGTGAAATTTATGTTTTTATTCTTGACTCAATCATGATCAAGCAGGCATGACCGTGATGCTGTAGTTTGGTTTTCAATTTGCATTTTAAAAAAAAATAAAAGAAAAATGTTTCTTCACCAAAATATTTCTGAACCTAGGTATGTGACTATAATGGCAATGTATCAAAGATGCAAATGGCATGGCAACAGTACCAACGGCAACAAGCCAACTGAATGACATTAAAATAAAAGGCTAAAAGGTGACAAACTTCAATAAGAAGCTAAAGTAAATGATGTCTTCTCTGAAGGCAGGTTCTGCATGTAATTTACACAAGCAAAGCCTCACAGAGCCCCACTCTGTCATTCCCTCCAGTGCTCATTACAGGTGGCAAATACAAGGGGCACTCACACTCTGGATGGCTGCTGGTGCATGTGGAAAACAGAAGCAGACCTTATGTAACAACTCCCCCTAAAAGGAAACTTTTTACAGCGTGTGTAGAACAAGTGTGTCCTCTAGCTACATCCTGGCTTCCTATTTTGTCAAGCTCTCATACTGCCTTTCACAGTAGCCTAAAGGACAGTATTCAGACAAAGGAGCACACTGTCAAGTAGTATTTTTAGGGGTTTTATTAGTTAACGCTTCGCTTTGTACATCTGGGTATGGCATGAAGACGAATTTCTTTTATCGTACCCTTAGTAAATTCTCAAGTCAAGTTCAAACTTTACCTGTGGCAAAATACTTGTGCAACACAGCCCAGTGCCACTGAAGAACGGGAGGTGTGAGTTTAGCTTTTGGCAAAGAAAGGGAACTGAAAGAGCACATAATCCTCATGCTACATATCATTTAAAAAAAAAAAAAAAAACAGGCCACAAATTTCTAAGAAAAAGGTACCAATTTGATTATATAAAAATATGCAAAAAGTCCAAGAAAAATTAAAATTGCTTGAAGAAATTGAGAATTTGAGGGGAAAAAAAACTTATTGATGAGAAAGGTAGAAATAAAAAAGAGCATATTTAGAGGAAAAATGTACCTTTACAAGTAGAAGTCAAAAATATCACTTTTTAGAGAAAAAAAATGCAAATTTACAATAAAACTAATTTGCAGAGGTAAAAAAAGCTATACACTTATTCAGAAAGTCCCATTAACAAGCAAATATAAATTGGTTTGTAGCATAAACCAGCAAAAAACTGAACCAAAATTTAATAAGATGGTAGACTAAACAATAAATAAGCACATTCAATTTCCACAATTTTCTTAGAGAGCTGTAACACTTTGCAAATATTATAGAAGATTAAAATGTACAGTATACTGAGTACAATTGTATATCACAGAATACCACCAACTGGTCAGTTGGATGCACAGTTAATTCATGCACACTAATCAGATTATATAATAATTTTTATACGACACTTAGTTCTGACCAAGCAATCTGAGTGGGCAATAGGGATTCCAGGAATTACTATATTCCCCGATAATCACACTTTGATGTTTCACAGAATATGTATCACTCCACTTCAGCTGTATTTTGATAATCTTTAAATATTCAGATATAGCCTTTTCAGCACAAAATAATTTGTAATATATCTGTAATACTTTTATTTCATGAGCAGCATAATCTTCATTTTAAAGGTCAAATTGCTGTTGTGGCCCTAAACCACTTCCATTTTAGTCGGAGACGGGCAAAATGGCTCTTTGGTTGGCAAAGATTGCAAACCCCTGAACTAGACACTCTCAATCCAATCCTCTCTGCTCTGGCTTTAAAACATCCAGCGATATATTTTATGTCTGTTTAAACAAAACAGATAGGTTAGAATTGAATGTATTGACTTGATTAGAAACCCACAATGGCTTTGTGGTGATGGACTCTTTATTTCATCTGAAACTACCAAGAAAAAGCAAGCAAAGTGTGCCGAAGCCAAATCACTAGCATGCTAACTAGCCACGGGCTTGGTCTCATGGTACTGATTCAGCAGGTGACTGCTATGCATCATAAACCCTGACTTTTGCACTTGACAATATTTAATTTGTTTACATATGTGTGAAATTGAGGTGCTTAGCAAAGGTGACTGGCTACATTTAGAAGGGACTATTTTTCTAAGCTGCATAAAGTAAGTGGTTAAACAAACAAATCATAATATTTTGCCCTTGATTGCTGTCATCCATCTATAAATGCAAGGAATCTCTGGGTGTGTGTGTCTGTCCCTCACATATCTCTCAAACCGTTCATCAGACTGGCCTCAGATTTTATAAGTGCTTTGCTGAGGTTAAGTACGGAGTTGCTCAGTCAAAATATGTAATTTTTAATCAATAAAAGTTTAGCCACCACTGTGTTTCCTCTTGCTCTGGCTTGTAGAAGTGTGGGCAGGGTTTTGGATTGACTCCATGCTGATTAGATAATATGCGGCATCATGACCAGTTACTCACCACAGTGCTCCGCAAACAAAAAAGGAGGTGAAAAGTGACAAAATTGACCTGAAAAAGAGAATACTTTAGATGTAATGCTTAAAAAAATTATACCATAAAGTTGCCATGATTGCGTAGGTCTAAAGGATAATTCGGCATATGTGAAGAACATGAGGTGCGTGAGCAGACTGGACCCGGGTCTGACAAAGAACACTGGTGTATCCAACACAGAACATGCCGGAAGAAGCAGCGGCCCGACTGGGCGGACCATGGTCCTTTGCAGGAAAGCACGCCCAGCCTGCCCCGGTCAGTGGTAGACTGGAGTCCCAGCTGCTGCTTCACCCGTATGGTACCACTGTCCTTTGCAGGACTGCAAGTCCCCCCCCCCCCCACACACACACACACACGAGTATCTAAAAATTAAAAACTTAATAATAATAATACCGCCATGATTGTGGAGTGGAATGGCCGGAATGACTTAACGACCAAACAGGACACAAAAACAGCCAAATAACGTAATAAAATAATTTTTAGTTAAATATTTACTATCAAATGGACAACACTGATGCAATGGTCGCAGTCAAACAGGTCCTTCTGCTGTGTATAATGACGTTGGGTGTTTTGTAGGCAATTCGATTGATTACAGTTTTAGAAGCCTTTTAATAACAAAATATTGCTACAATATAAAATGATGCACTACAATGGGTCTCAAATATTTGTAAAAGTGTCCTGTTATAGTACTACATGAGTTTATTGACGATACACAGAAGAAATTCAATATTACACCGAATTCCATCACTGAACAGTGACATAAACTAAACTAATTATAATGGTGACTGAACAACTGCCATTCCCCAAAGTGCAAGACACACTATTATGAATATAAGTGATAAAAGATCACAAAAATAAGTGATCTGACAAACAAATAAACAAGGGTTCCAAAACAGTATTACTAACTAACTAACCTGCACTTATATAGCGCTTTTCTAGTCACAAAGACCACTCAAAGCGCTTTCATTAATACTAACCCTCTATTCTAAGGGCCTATAGGAAACAGATATCTAGGGACAATTTAGAACAGCCAATTAACCTAACATGCATGTTTTTGGCATGTGGGAGGAAACCGGAGAAATCCCGGAGTAAACCCACGCAACACGGGGAGAACATGCAAACTCCACACAGATCACTGTTGGTCGGGGGCTGGGATCGAACCCACGATCCCACGATCCCCACAATCCCCCGGCCAAGGGTAAACTGTGCTGCCGCAGTGCTAACCACTGCGCCACCGTGCAGCCCGGCGTATTCTGTAATTAATATTCACACAATCAAATAAATCTTAGTGCCATTCAGTCCCTTTCATATTTGTCAAAGTCTAGCATGTATGATTGCCTACATATAGCCTACATCTCTTTATTCCACTTTCAAACACAGCCTACATTTGGGCCTGTAAAGCCTAATTGGGAAACCCGTTTCAGACAGGAATACTTGCGTTCTACGGGCAACGCACTAGTTTAATAAACTGTGCTTGCAGAACTGTATAGTGGCTCAGGAGGTAGAGCAGGTTGTCCAATAACCACACGGTTGGCGGTTCGAATCCCGCTCTCCCCAGATATCCTGTCGTTGTGTCCCTGGGCAAGACACTTCACCCCAATTGCTCCTGGTGGGTCTGGAAGCGCCATGTTGGGCAGCATGCCACCATCAGTGTGTGAATGTGTGTGTGAATGGGTGGATGGCAGGATCTGTAAAGCGCTTTGGTCATCAAGAGATGAGAATAAAAGCGCTATATAAGTGAGTGCCATTTACCATTTACCATTGATACCGTACTCCATCTCGTGTAATATTGCTCAATTAAATAACTTAGCCTATGACAGAAGGACAGAATGAGAAGGCGACAAGACATGCTACAGATTTTCTTGTGTACACTCCTAACCATGAGTCAGATTAAATGGTTTTCATCCATGGCTTTCACAGAATATACAATTAACAGAAAGATTACTTAAGTCTGAAAGAAATTCTAACAAATCCTCAACAGTTAGTACTTAATGGAGGTTTCAAACACACTACACTCAGCAAACGTCTTGGCACTCAAGTCAACATCTAAACGGGGAGAAAGTATATGTCTGCTAAGCTATCATTACAGACAACTGGCCTGGCTGAAAATGTGCACCCTCATGCAAACAGTCTAGAGGGCCCATACACGCAATTCTCCTACAAGGCTACAATACTGTCAACAGACTGAGCTAGCATAATGTGCACAGTAAGATTCTTGTTGCCGACTATACAAGTAAAGGTGCAGCATGACACGCACACACAGAACACAGTACATGAGGTCTCAGCACTGCAGCAGGGAAACATGGTTGTTGAAGAAACAAAGACAGGAATGAAAACAACCATGAAATCGCTATAGAAATAGCAACATTTAGAAAAACTGGTGAATCATGACAGCACATCAACTCCTCATGCTTTTGCCTCTAGCTTCCTGAAATAGAGCTCCCTTTGAAAGCCTGAAATCCCTGCTGCCTCGGAGACCCTCGGATTACTGCGAGTATTGCATTCCCCATTTCTCTGTTCATACAGAGATGTGCGACAGCTGCCATGGAAGAATGAGAATTTGCAGGCCAAAATGGGTTTGCATCACTAATATCTGTGCATGTTGCTGCACGGTTACTTGCTAGTTTGCAGAAAAGTGTGTGTGTGTGGGGATAGTTATCTTCAGAGAGACAGGACTTTCAAGGCTGTAGCTGTTTAAACACATGAACTACAAATATGTTGACCAAAGGAGAGGACGAGAAGTTTGGTGTGTGGGGTTTTTTTTGTTTTTTTTTTAACACTGGAAGCAGAGCAGTGAGAAAACATTTTCTAACTGCTGTGCTTCCTGACTTAGCATACAAAAAGTGCACTAAAAATGTAATATGCTTCAGAATAAACAGGAATTATTCTGGACATTTCATTTCGTAAAAAAAAAAAAAAAAAAAAAAACTAAATTGTATTTTTTTTTACCATATTCCTTGCCAAACAGATGCAAAGTGCATCTCTTTAAAAATTTACAACACAAAGCTATTTATGAGAACGTTACATAATGCTAATCCCTGAGGTGAGTAATAAAACGTGAGCAGTAAAATCCAAAGCTATGAGGAAAAAAAAAAAAAAAAAAAAAAAAGGTGAAACATGGTTCACGTAACACCTTATGAATAAGGATCCTTAAGTAAATATCAAATGATCACATCCAGCAGTAGCTCTGGAAACATGGGTGTCAGACGATCACATCCTGGAAACAGTATAAACCAGGCATGTGGCTGCATACCTCAGGTAATGTTACGTGGATAAGCTTATGTTTCAACAAGTTTAATTTTTTTTCTACAATTACAGAGCCACAAAATCTTGCATGAATTTTTTTTCCAACTAGTTTTAGGTTTTTTCAAACATCACTGTAAGTCACTTAATTATCAATAAGGTGACAGAAGACGACAACATCAGTCTGCAGAAACTGGACCAACGGAAAGCCTGGAGTGCCTGAGTGGCCAATCTGCATAAAAGTGGTCCATTAGCCGGACTGTTAATCTCATTCCAGAAAACCCAGAGTACAATTACCTGCTGCGTGTCTCTGAGATTAAACAAATTCATGAGCTGTGTTAATCTGCCATTCCTCTGTGGGCATATTCAAATGGAAAACAGCGAGTGGAACTCAACCACATGACTGCTGGCAATAAAAGTTCAATGGTCCATTTGTAAACGTATCAATTATTTGCCACCGTGTTTCCACTTTTAAACAGTAAAACTCACCAGTAGTTTTACACGTTTTTAGTAATGCAGGATATCTGCAGATTTAGGTAAATAAAATTCAATACTTTTTAAGACCAGTTAATCAAATTTAACACCATACATGCAAAACACCAAAACACATGTAGCTGGATTATAAATATTTTTTCCATTAATAGTTCGTGTAAATATTTCTGCAAATTTCAGACCAGGTCAACCACATTAAATGTAATTGTTATTAATGTTGCTACAAATAATTAAGCCGTTTAAGTAAACCACTAGCTTGCACACCTGAAAATACACCCCATAGAGAAAGAGTGTTAATTACATTTCTGCTCATTTCATTTTTCATTATTAATAATAATAAAAAAAAGTATCTCCAAATTCCCAAAATGAAATACAATGGATTCCACTGTGTAATCTTGTTTATTATGTATATACGGTATATCTAAGATCCATGAAAGATGGGTTTAAGGTTTAATTGTCATTTTTAAGAAAAATAATGTCTTACGTTTAACAACTTTAGGACTTTTTCTGGCTTTAGATAGTATCTTTATAATACCATACAAGGCTGTACAATGCGACATGAATGTCACACATGCGACGTGAAAATCGGTCCGTGCAAGGAATAAATGAACTGACGTAGCACCGGTGCGATGAGAAACTATTGAGAGTCACTGGCATTTTTATAAATCTTTTAATTTTGTCACCCCGTGTAAAACTCTGTGTAGACCAGTGGTGGAATACACCAATATACAGTAGAGTTCAGTGGTTGCTGCTCTTTGTCCTCCGTTACAGACAGAACTGCAAAATGCACCCAATGTTCTTTTTCATATCGGCACTCAACAGCTTTCGTATTTACAAGAACAAACACTGTGTGTTTGTGTGCGCAGGCTGCACTTTTGAGTGTCGCATTTAGCGCCACACAAAGCGGGATGTTTGTTTCACAGGGGACTGTCACAGTACAGGTCCTTATCCTTGCAGTCAGTTTTGGAGAAGTAACAGATGTTTTTATTGTGCTATAAGACTATGAACCTCTGTAGCACCAGTGCTATGAGCAAAAAAAGTTAATGCGCAGTCCTGTCATATGACCCATTTTGGATTTATATCAGCAGCCCACAAAACCTAAAGCATTTTACATCACTAATTTGGAAAAGATGATAGTGCTGTTTTTTTTTCCACAATATCTTTATTGAACCTTTTTTTTTTTTAACAAACATGATACAAACAATCAAACACTAACGCTAAAGTACTACAAAAAAAAAAAAAAATGCACTAAAAACACCAACAACCACCAACAAAATCAAGTCTTCAACAATGCTCCTCTGTTTAGTCTAGACAATCCAATACATAAGTATACATATTATGTTCACCAGTTTGGAATTTACAAGGTCCACACACATCATTCACCTTCTTCTTCAAGAGTTATGTTTAAATTTTTTACATAATCAATAAAAGGTCTCCATATATTCTCAAACACAATTTCCTTTGATTTCAGTATATATGTTATTCTTTCTAATGGAAGGTTTGTTAACATCTGTCTTAACCACTGAGTCACATCTGGTCTATGAGTCTTTTTCCATAATAGTGCAATACATTTTTTGGCATTAAGCAAACTGAGGTCTATGAATGTTCTTTCACTTTTATTAAAATTATGCTTTTCTGGGTACAGACCCAACAAAAACAGTTTGGGATTCAGTATGATTTGTTTTGAGATTATTTTTTCAATTGTTACCCTCACCTCTTCCCAAAACATTCTTATTAATCTACATTCCCATAAACAATGAAATAGGGTTCCTTTACTTTCCATGCATTTTGTGCATGTATCTGGTATATTTTTGTTATATCTATTTAACTCCTCCGGTGTAACATACATCCGCATTAACCATTTGAAATGTATCAATTTAAGGCGTGCATTTATTGATTTGGTTTGAGCTTCTGTACAAGCCAATTCCCATTGTTCCTCCGAAATTTCAATTTGCAGATCTTCTTTCCAGTAGTTTAATCTTTTCAGTGAATTTTCACTTGAAGATAGTGTCAATGAGTTATAAAACTCTGAAATAATACCCTTTCTTTTACTATCTTTCATCATCATTTTTTCCAAGGATGAATAAATAGGTCGAGTGAGAGCTTTATTTTGATTTGATCGAATAAAGTTTCTAAGTTGAAGATATTTAAAAAAATGTGTTCTATTGAGATTAAATTTGATCCTCAGCTCTTCAAAAGACATTATGTTGTCTGCACATGGCAAATATAAATCCTGAATCTTTTGTATCCCTTTTAAATTCCATACTTTAAATACAGCGTCCGCTCTCCCTGGTTTAAAATATTGATTACCCCATATTGGACTAAATTGTGACAATAACTGTGGTTCTTTTAAATAGTTTTTAGCTTCACACCATATTTTGATCATATGCTTTACAAATGGATTTTTAACTTGTTTTTGTAATTTTTTTGCCGAATCTGAGTATATGAATATGGGAAGAGGTAAAGGTAAATTGTATGATTCCATTTCAGTCCAGTGAGGGAGATCATTTGATGAAAAATAATATGTCATAGACCTCAGTTGTGCCGACCAATAATACAACATAAAATTTGGACATTTCAGACCTCCACGATCAAATGGTAAATATAATAAAGACAGACGTAATCTAGCCCTCCTGTTGTTCCATATAAATTCCACTAACTTTTTTTTTATTCTTGAGAATAGATCTAAAGGTGGTGATAAGGGAATGTATTGAAATAAATAAAGTATTTTAGGTAAAATATTACTTTTAAGTATATTGATTCTCCCGATCATCGACATTGGTAGTGACATCCATCTCTGAGTTAACTCATTGATATCTGACATTAAGGCTTCATAGTTGACACTGGCGACTGATTCTAGCTTAGGCATAATTTGGATTCCTAAATATTTAAACTGATTTACAACATTGAATTGATTTACCTCAGGGGCTGGGTAATTTCTCTGGGTCTCATTTAGCATTAATATTGAAGATTTAGTTTTATTTATTTTATATCCTGATATTTCCCCAAAATTCTTTATTAAATTCAACAAGGTTGGAATTGATTTTTTTAGATTCGACATAAACAAAATTATATCATCGGCGTACAGGGAGATTTTATGTTCTGTTGGTCCAACTTTAATTCCATATATTTGTGAATGTAAACGTATCGCTATCGCTAAAGGTTCAATTGCCATAGTAAACAGTAAAGGTGAAAGTGGACAGCCTTGTCGACATCCTCTATTGATTTTTATTGGTTTTGAAATATTGTTATTTGTTAGGATTTCTGCTGTAGCATTATTGTATATTATTTGAACCCATTTTATGAAATTATTTCCAAGTCCAAACCTTTGTAGGACTTCAAAAAGAAAGGGCCATTCAACTCTATCAAAGGCCTTTTCGGCGTCCAATGATAGGAGAGCTGTATCCGGTGCTTCTTTATTAAAATAAATAATATTAAATAGTCTTCTTACATTATGGAAGCCTTGTCTACCCTTTATAAAGCCATTCTGATCTCGATTAATAATATTTGGTAAAATTTCTTGTATTCGTCTTGCTAAAATTTTACAGATTATCTTAAGGTCGGCGTTTAATAGGCTTATTGGTCTCATATTTTCACATTTATTAGAGGGCTTACCTGGTTTTGGCAGCAGTATAATTAAGGCATTATTTATGTATGATGGTAAATTATTATTTTGAAATGCTTCTAAAACCATTTCCAAAAAAGGTTTTATTAATTTATTCTTAAATTTTTTATAAAGGTCAACTGGAAGACCATCTGGTCCTGCACTTTTTCCTGATTTCATATTATCAATGGCTAGCCCAACTTCTTCTTGACTAATTTTAGACTCCAATATCTCCCTGTTTTCATTTGGAATACACGGTATAGATAGTTCGTTCAAAAACCCATTTAGTTTTGTTAAATCAGGTTCATTTTTGGTATCATATAATTTTTCATAGTAATCTCTAAAGGCTCTATTAATTTCTAAAGGATCTATAACTACCTGTCCGTTACTTATAATACTGGTAATTGGTGTTTTAATTTCCAATTGTTTTATCTGCCATGCTAATAATTTTCCTGATTTTTCACCTTGTTCATAAAAAGATTGTTTCAATCTTAGAAGACTCGAGGCAGCTCTATTCGCTGATTTTTTGTCGTATTCAGCTCTCAAAATCAGTAATTCATTCTCCAACCTTGGGTCACTTCCTGCATACACTTTTTCCTGAAGACTTTTTATTTTATGTTCCAATTTAGCTCTCTCCTCTCGAGTCTTCTTAGATTTTGATCCTGTATAACTAATAATATGTCCCCTAATAAAAGCTTTGAAAGCCTCCCACTTTACACATGCTGATGTTTGTGTAGTATTGATGTCAAAGAACTCGTCTATCTGTTTTTCTATATACTTGACAAATTCCTCATCCTGAAGCCATTTATGCTGAAATTGCCATCTACCTGATTCCTTTGTCAATTTTTTATCTACATATATTAGACAACAGGGTGCATGATCAGAGATCACAATGTTATCATAAAAGCAGTTTTGAATCTTGGACCTTAATTCTGTGGAAATCAAAAAATAATCAATACGTGAGAATGTCTTGTAGGTACTGGAATAGGCTTTAACTTGTGGTTTCATTTCTCTCCATATATCTAACAATCTCAATTCTTTCATAAAATGATTAATAGTCATCCTACATCCAATGTGCGTACAATCCAGTCCTGTTGATCTATCCACACCTGGATTCAATGTACAATTAAAATCCCCTGCTATTATATGTTGCCCTGTAAGTGATGATAAGATGAGAAATAAATTAGCAAAAAACTTCTGATCATCTATATTGGGACCATATAAGTTCACAAGATTTATATTTTCTAATAGCAAAGAACCTTGAATGATTACATATCTTCCAAATTTGTCTCCAATTACATTTTTCACTTGAAAAGGAACTGATTTATGTATGAGAGTCATAACTCCCCTGGCTCGGGATGAAAATGAAGAGGTGAATACACTTCCCTGCCATCTACTCCTAATTCTTTTAACATCCTCCTCTATCAGATGAGTTTCTTGTAAAAACACAATTCTTGAACCCATGTCCTTTATTTTATTCATAACTTGTTTAAGTTTTTTTAAATTTTGTAGACCTCTGCAATTCCATGAAGTTAAATTAAGATTAACACTTTGGTCCATGATCAATAGAGAGTTTGGGATTACCTTGCAGTGTAAACATGCTCATACAGAGAAGCAAAAACATGAGTGGTTGAACATTCATCCTACAAACTACACACAAACAAATTTCCCCTTCCCACACTTGTGGCAAACCCCCCAAAATCAAAAGAAAAATTCTGTCTCCCGATATAGCCATCGACCGTTCCACACCCACGGGGAACAGCCTAAGCCACTCCTTCTTCATCCTCCCAATCACCCTAACTCTACTGCTTTTAATGACGTAACATTAACTCTCCTCTGTAGTTTTCCAACTTAACTCCAAAATTTTTAACAACTTTGTACATCATAGTTTTTTTTTTTTTTGTTTGTTTTGTTTTTGTTTTGTTTTTTTAATATATAATACAATCTATATTTTGTAAACTTACTATTTACTTCAAGTCAGTCAGATGCCTGTGCAAATGCTTAATTATTCTACCTTATATTTTGTTCATGCTTAGCTCCCACCAGTCTCTTCTTCTTCTTTGATCTTCTTGATGAACTCCTGCGCCTCCTCTGGGGTCTTGAAGATGTGGGTTCTGCCCTCATACGTGGTCAGCAGTCTCGCAGGATAGATTACACCATGACGAATCCCAAGGTTGCGCAGCTCCTTACGTACGGGATCAAACTGCTTCCTCAATTGCTGGATTCCTGTGGCCAAATCTGGGTAGAACCGCACCTGCTGGTCCTGGTGTTTAATCTCTCCTTTTTTAGCTCGTGCAGCGTTGAAGATCTTCATCCTGTCTCTGTTGCTAAGAAACTTCATAATTAAGGTCCTCGGCGGTCCCTTATCTCTCCGTGGGCCAATACGATGTGCTTTTTCCAGAACCACTGCTGATTGCAACTCCTCGCTGCCCAGCACCTCCGGAATCCACTTTTCCAGAAAGGAACATACGTCCCGACCTTCTGATTCCTCTGGAAGACCCACCAGCCTCAAATTATTCTGTCTCGACCGAGATTCCAAATCCAAAATATTATCTTCCAGAGATTTTTTTTTTTTTTTCCCAAAGTGCGCACCTTTAATTGAAGACGGGTGACGTCATCTTCAGCACTAGCGAGACGGAGCTCCATCTGCGCCGTTCGTTCTACACAGTCACCCAATTCCTTTCTTATTCCTTCCAACGCTGTCATAATCCCATCAAATCTAGAGGAAAAGTCCGCTCTCATTGAACTCATGGCAGCCATCAGCGCATCTGCGCCATTCCCCGCAGATATCGCAGCGTTGCCAGCCTCCTCCGCCATATATGGAGTTTTGTTTACTGCGTCACAGACCTGAAAGTCCGTTAATTTGGACTGTTTCGGCGGCTCGCTTTTTCCTTTTCCTGGTTTTCCAGCCTTAGGCTTCGCCGACATATCTTCGCCCAAATGCTGGGATACGTTCTGTCCCAAATGAGAGAGTTATTTGCCGATTTTTTTTTTTTCCAGGAGCAGAGCAGAGCGAGACACGTCCGTCCTACGTGGCAGCCATAACCGGAAGTCCTATAGTGCTGTTTTAACATTGAAAAATACTCCATAATGTAGGGATGGACCAAGTCTTGGGCAAATGTCAAGGTTGAAATACACAATTCTTATT
This sequence comes from Pholidichthys leucotaenia, assembly GCA_020510985.1. Lineage (NCBI taxonomy): Eukaryota > Metazoa > Chordata > Actinopteri > Cichliformes > Pholidichthyidae > Pholidichthys > Pholidichthys leucotaenia. Next base: position 415,927,482 of record CM035839.1, on the reverse strand, counting down.
TTATATGCATACTTGTCCATGGTCCTCAGCCAGAAAAAGGTGCATTGTCCTCTCCGGGTTGGGGACAAGCTCCTGCCCCAAGTGAAGGAGTTTAAGTATCTTGGGGTCTTATTCACGAGTGAGGGGAGAATGGAGCAAGAGATTGACAGACGGATCGGAGCAGCATCTGCAGTGATGCCGACATTGTAGTTATGGTGAAGAGGGAGCTAAGCTCTAAGGCAAAGCTGTTGATTTACCAGTCAATCTACGTTCCTACCCTCACCTATGGTCATGAGCTCTGGGTAATGACCGAAAGAACGAGATCGCGGATACAAGCGGCTGAAATGAGTTTTCTTCATGGGATTGCTGGACTCACCCTCAGAGATAGGGTGAGGGGCTCAGTCATCCGGGAGAGGCTCAGAGTAGAACCGCTGCTCCTCCACATTGAAAGGAGTCAGTTGAGGTGGTATGGGCATCTGATCAGGATGCCTCCTGGACGCCTCCCACTTCAGGTGTTTTGGGCATGTCCCATTGGAAGGAGACCCTGGGGCAGACCCAGGACTCGCTGGAGAGACGATGTCACCCAGCTGGTGTGGGAATGCCTTGGTATCCTCTGAAGAGCTGGAGCAGGTGGCTGGGGAGAGAGAAGTCTGGGCTTCTCTGCTTGAACTGCTGCATCCATGACCCGGACCTCCGGAAAAGTGGTAGAAGATGGATGGAACTAGCGGACAACTCCCATCACCCCACATCACTAAACTAATTGTGTTTAGTGCTGTTACTTATGCAGAATGCACATGTCATTTCTTTTAATCAGAGTAAAAATTTAATTTATTCAGTTTTTATGTTGACTGTGTTTACCATCCACCTTATTCCTGAGGGCACTGCTGTAGAAACGATTATGGGTGCAACTTCTGGTTTCGGCTGAAGTAGTGTTAAATCAGTCTGCAAGAGTGGAGTAGTGGGGCATTTAAAATAGCATTTTAAAAGTGTTCTAAAGTCACTTTAATGTATAGTCCACATACGTGTTTTGCAGTCAAGTGGCAGATAATTTCAGCACTTGCAGTTTTTGTATTTTTGGATGTTTTTGCATAGTTCTCATATTAGCTGCTGTTTGTGGTGTGAGGCTCCTCACAAATAAGCACAGCTAAATCTGTGGCTTCAACAGCAATGCATAGATCATGCACTAAAAACTAAAAAGGATTGTTTGTGTGATCGGTGGCACAGACACAGGACAGACACAACAGCACCAGGTATGTTTTCACTTGTTTGAATGTCACAGGTCTGGCATTTATATGTGTCACCAGATGTAAGGCTGCATGAAGTAAAATAATAAGTTAAAAAAATAGTAAGTTTGCTTCCTATGGCTAAACAATTTAAGAAAGATGCAATGGGGCAAAAAAGTATTTAGTCAGCCACCAATTGTGCAAGTTCTCCCACTTAAAAGATGAGAGAGGTCTCCAATTTTCTTCATAGGTATACCTCAACTATGAGAGACAAAATGAGAAAAAAAAAATCCAGAAAATCACATTGTGTGATTTTTAAAGAATTTATTTGCAAATTATGGTGGAAAATAAGTATTTGGTCACCTACAAACAAGCAAGATTTCTGTCTCTCACAGACCTGTAACTTCTTCTTTAAGAGGTTCCTCTGTCCTCCACTTGTTACCTGTACTAATGGCACCTGTTTGAACTCATTATCAGTATAAAAGACACCTGTCCACAACCTCAAACAGTCAGACTCCAAACTCCACTATGGCCAAGACCAAAGAGCTGTCAATGGACACCAGAAACAAAATTGTAGACCTGCACCAGGCTGGGAAGACTGAATCTGCAATAGGTAAGCAGCTCGGTGTGAAGAAATCAACTGTGGGAGCAATTATTAGAAAATGGAAGACATACAAGACCACTGATAATCTCCCTCGATCTGGGGCTCCACGCAAGATCTCACCCCGTGAGGTCAAAATGATCACGAGAACGGTGAGCAAAAATCCCAGAACCACACGGGGGAACCTAGTGAATGACCTGCAGAGAGCTGGGACCAAAGTAACAAAGGCTACATCAGTAACACACTACGCCGCCAGGGACTCAAATCCTGCAGTGCCAGACGTGTCCCCCTGCTTAAGCCAGTACATGTCCAGGCCCGTCTGAAGTTTGCTAGAGAGCATTTGGATGATCCAGAAGAGGATTGGGAGAATGTCATATGGTCAGATGAAACCAAAATAGAACTTTTTGGTAAAAACTCAATTTGTCGTGTTTGGAGGAGAAAGAACACCATACCTACTGTGAAGCATGGGGGTGAAAACATCATACTTTGGGGCTGTTTTTCTGCAAAGGGACCAGGACGACTGATCCGTGTAAAGGAAAGAATGAATGGGGCCATGTATCATGAGATTTTGAGTGAAAACCTCCTTCCATCAGCAAGAGCATTGAAGATGAAACGTGGCTGGGTCTTTCAGCATGACAATGATCCCAAACACACCGCCCGGGCAACGAAGGAGTGGCTTTGTAAGAAGCATTTCAAGGTCCTGGAGTGGCCTAGCCAGTCTCCAGATCTCAACCCCATAGAAAATCTTTGGAGGGAGTTGAAAGTCCGTGTTGCCCAGCGACAGCCCCAAAACATCATTGCTCTAGAGGAGATCTGCATGGAGGAATGGGCCAAAATACCAGCAACAGTGTGTGAAAACCTTGTGAAGACTTACAGAAAACGTTTGACCTCTGTCACTGCCAACAAAGGGTATATAAAAGTATTGAGATGAACTTTTGTTATTGACCAAATACTTATTTTACTGAGGACTTTACCAATTAATTCATTAAAAATCCTTCAATGTGATTTTCTGGATTTTTTTTTTTCCTCATTTTGTCTCTCATAGTTGAGGTATACCTATGATGAAAATTGGAGACCTCTCTAACTTTTAAGTGGGAGAACTTGCACAATTGGTGGCTGACTAAATACTTTTTTTCCCCTCCACTGTATCATATAGGTGTTTGGGGGGTTGCATTTGTTGCACTGTATTGGAACAATATGGACTTGATATTAGTAGCTTCAGCATGCATTCATTTTTAAATTATCACAAAATATAGACCAATAAAATTTTGAACAATTGTCAGAAAAAGTCTGAACATGTTAAGTTAAATAACAAGCATTCACGTCATGACAGCAGCATGAGCATCGGGGTAAAACAATTGATTCTTCTTCTTCTTTTAGATTTAATTGGCAGTTGGCAACCAGCTTACAGGTGCATTACCGCCGCGTACTTCACTCCATCTGGTCAGAAGCTGTAGTCCTATCATCATTGCTGTGTCCAATCAAACCTCAACTCTATCTTCAGACATCCGCCGTTGTCTTCTGTTAAATCCACTCTATATCTTTGTGTAACAAGTTCTAATAAGGAGTTCTGAACAACTCCTTATGTGTGAAAAAATTGTCCGTCTTGGCTGTAGCATATCATCACTCTATATATCCGCCACACACTCTATATATGTCTCCAGACATCAGTTGATTGGCAACCAGCTTACAGGTGCATCACCGCCACTGACTTGATCACCTTCTTCTTTTAGATTTGATTGGCGGTTGGCAACCAGCTTACAGGTGCATTACTGCCATGTACTTCATTCTATAGCATCACTCCATCCGGTCAGGAGCTGTAGTCCTTACCGCCACGTACTTCACTCAGTAAACATCCGTCTATATATCAAAAGTCAGAATTCTTCTTGGTTGGCAACTTCTTCATGCTATATCTTTGTACAAGGAGTTCTCATAAGGAGCTCTGAACAATCTTCTTCTTCTTCAAACAGTGAGATTTCCATGTCTACATGATGTCTCTAACACTCTATAGGGAGTTCTTATAAGGAGTTCTGAACAATCTTCTTCTTCTCTCGTACTTCCCTGACTTGATTATGTCCAACATATCTTCTTCTTTTAGATTTGATTGGCAGTTGGCAACCAGCTTACAGGTGCATTACTGCCACTGACTTGATTATCATCACTCTATATCTTTGTATAAGGAGTTCTTTCCCTATGTATGAGTGAAAAAATTACCCGTCCTTGGACTGTGTCTGAGGTGCGGCCGTCTTCAGGATCTATGGGCGTGTACCGCCACACTCTATATCATCATCTTCTTCTCTCGGTTACTGGCGAATAGCAAACAACTGAAGGGTGCATACCGCCACCTACTGTACAAGAGTGTGTAACATTATGTCATCTGAACCCGACCCCTAAATTCTATGACTTAATCCTGTGTTATTTAAAAAAGAGAAAAGAGCCCTTCTCGTGGCAAATGTCGAGCACATCTTATTACACTGTCACAAATACGGAAATGAAAGACAGATAATGGAAAATGAAGTTTGAGAGGCCAGTAGGGAATGAGATTTAACTGGGATTCTGGGAACAGATGGAGAGGCAATAAGAATCACAAGAAACTTCTTCTTTTAGATTTGATTGGGGGTTGGCAACCAGCTTACAGGTGCATTACCACCACTGACTTAATTATCATCGCTCTACTGTATATGTATGCATAAGGAGTTCTGAACAACTCCTTATGTGTAAAAAAAATTATCCGTCCTCGAACTGTGTCCTCAGCGGCGTCAACAGCAGTATCACGAGAAACTTCTCTCTCTCGGTTACTGGCGGATAGCAAACAACTGAAAGGTGCATACTGCCACCTACTGTACAAGAGTGTGTAACATTATAGGGCCTTTTCCACTAGCACGCTTTAGCGCGACACGGGACGGCTCAGCATGCTTTGTACGCTTTTCCATAAGCCCCAACACGGTTTAACAGCCGCGATTCTCAGCCCCGCTCCAGGGCAGGGTACAGCAGTGCTGAGCTGTGCCGTGTTGTGACGTTAACAGACTGGTCGCCGCTGATTGGTCAGGTTGTAACCGCCCCTCTCCTCCTCCTCATCTACCAAATCTTCACGACCTTCTCAATAAAGTTTTTGAAAAAAAAAAAAAAAAGAATCTTCACGACCGCCTTTACTCAGCACGCAACCACTGTTGGCGGTTTATTTTCAGTGTATTGCTGTGCTATTTTCATTTATTCTCTATCAAAAATGGCTTCGCGTAATAAGGGTGTTCCATGCAATGGATCAGCGTTCTCGTCGCGCCCTCCGCCAGTACCCGGGCTCGCCTGGGGAAGCTAATGATCCTACCAGCAGACTAAATTCGAAGAGACGACGCCTCTGTGCCAAGTCAAAGAAGAATCCTAGTCACAGTCCTAAAGCCGAAAGCAAACAGCCCCAAGAGCACTTTGTGGTAGGATCGGCCCTTCGCATATTACAACTAAACGTTGAAGGCCTATCTGCAGCCAAGCGAAGCCTTATCGAAGTCCTCGCCTTCCAACATTCGATTGATGTAATCTGCCTCCAAGAGACTCATATTGGCACAGAGGAAGCTGGCCGCTTCACCATCAAAGGCTTTGACCTCCTGTGCTATGTTCTACATGCTAAACATGGACGTGCCACCTATGTGCGTTCTGACATAGTTGAAGCAAATCACCTGATAACAACACATTTCTCAGACACCATAATCATTGGTGGCTTCCATATTGTCAATGTGTACAAGCCCCCTAATGCCAACTGGGATCTGCAGGTCTTACCCACCCTACCCCACCCTGCCATCTATGTGGGGGACTTTAACAGCCATCACCCTGACTGGGGGTACCCAGCAGTGGACAGTGATGGGAAGGCACTTTCAGACTGGGCATCCAGAAATGACCTCGCTTTGATATACGACCCCAAACAAAGAGGAACCTTCCACTCTGCTAGGTGGAAGAAGGACTATTCTCCTGACCTGTGTTGGGTCAGCTCTTTGAATGGGGAGCCATATCCTACACAGATCCTCATTCTTGATGATTTTCCACACAGCCAACACCGGCCCCTGCTTGTACACATTGGCCTACAACTTCCAGTCATATACAGCCCAAGGAAGATGCGCTGGAACTTCCGCAAAGCCAACTGGAAGAAATTCAGTGAAACTCTGGACCGGAGCGTTGTTACCATCCCACTCCACACCATCACTGTAGATGAAGCATACAACCGCTTCTGCAGCGCAATCTTCAAGGCTGCCCATACTGCAATCCCACGAGGCTACCGACCCCTCTATGTCCCATGTTTGGACGGAGAAAGTGCTGCCCTCCTACAATCCTATCAAACATCAGGGGACCCAGAGATAGCAGACCATCTCATTGAATCGCTAAATACAGCTCGGCGAAAGAAATGGGAGGAGACAGTTGCTGACCGGAGCTTTACCCACTCTAGCAGGAAATGTTGGAGCCTCATCCGCCGCCTAGGAGCTGCACAGAAGCCCCCTAGCCAAAGCCGAGCATCCGTCACACCCAACCAAGTTGCATCCCACCTACTGACTATCGCCAAAGCACCCCAAGACAAGGACACCAAAAGAGCAGTTACAACTGAGCTAAAAAAACACCAAAAAATGCCTGTAGAGGAAACGAACCCTGAACCCTTCGAGGCTGCTGAACTGGAGAAAGTCCTACAGAGCCTGAAATGTGGAAAGGCAGCAGGATACGATAACATCTTCCCAGAATTCATGAAAAATCTTGGCCCCCGAGCCCTAACCTGGTTGACACAATTCTACACAAGGATCACACAAACAAACTCGATCCCAAAGAAATGGCGGACAGCAAAGGTCATTGCCATCCCAAAACCTGGCAAAGACCACAAATTATCAGCAAGCTACCGCCCAATCTCCCTACTCAGCGTTCCTTACAAAATCATGGAGCGCCTAATTCTGCAACGCATTTCCCCAGAGGTAGAGGATATTCTAAGTGTGGATCAAGCAGGTTTCCGCAAGGACCGCAGTACAGGAGAACAAGTACTGGCCCTAACCACCTTCATCGAAAATGGCTTCGAGAGCAGACTGAAGACAGGGGCTGTGTTTCTCGACCTTACAGCCGCCTATGATACGGTCTGGCACAAAGGCCTCCTCCTGAAACTTATAAAGGCGATCCCTGCTTGGGCAACAGCAATTATAAAAACCCTGCTGACCAACCGAAGGTTCAGAGTCCACCTCAGTCAGAAGACAAGTGCATGGAGAATGCAGAAAAACGGACTCCCACAAGGCTCAGTTCTAGCTCCAACTCTGTTCAACCTCTACATAAACGACCTGCCTACTACAAAATCCCGCAAATTCACCTATGCAGACGACATCTGTTTGGCATTCCAAGCACCAGACTTTGAACCACTGGAACGGGTGCTCACGGAAGATCTTGCCAAACTGGACCAGTTCTGCAAAATCTGGCGCCTAAAACCAAGCCCAGCAAAAACCGTCTCCAGTGTATTCCATCTCCACAATGCAAAAGCTGCCAGAGAACTAAACATCCACCTGAGCGGACTCAAGCTTAAGCATGCCCCAAATCCAACTTATCTTGGAGTGACCCTTGATAGGACCTTATCCTTCAAGGAACATCTAAAGGGGACGGCTGCTAAGGTGAAGGTACGAAACAACCTGCTCTGCAAGCTCGCTGGTGCAAAATGGGGGGGCGGCAGTCTCCACCCTGCGCACCTCAGCACTGGCCCTTTCATACTCTGTAGCAGAATATTGTGCCCCTGTCTGGTCCAGGTCATCTTACACACACCATGTAGACACCCAGCTCAACACAACCATGAGAACTATAACTGGAACAATCCGCTCAACACCACTCCCCTGGCTCTCTGTACTGTCAAACATAGCCCCTCCACACATCCGGCGAGCAGCATTAACTCAAAAGATGCTCCAAAAAGTTAAAGATTCTCCTCACTTACCAATCCATGCAGATATCTACACTCCACCCACTGCCCGACTTTCATCCAGACGGCCGATTTGGAAAAACCCTCCCCCAGCTGACTTTACCATCCAGACAGCTTGGCAAGAGGAATGGGAGACCAAGGAGGTCCCAAACAAACAGCTGGTGATAAACCCCAACCAACAGGTCCCGGGCACCAACCTCCCAAGGAGACAGTGGTCTACACTCAATCGCTTCAGGACTGGACATGGCCCCTGCTTGGCCAGCCTTCACAGATGGGGCAGTAGCCCTAGCCCACTGTGCGCATGTGGAGAGGAGCAAACAATGGAACACATCATAGAGGCTTGCCCGCTCCAAAGACTGGAAGGAGGATTACACACCCTCCATACAGCAAACCAGGAGGCAACTGCTTGGCTTAAGGACTTTGCATTCGCTAAATAAAAAAAAAATGGACCAATAAGGAGGTGCAGTGTCTGCTCACTGCATTGTCAGACGAACGTATTCAGCGCAAGTTAGACGGAGCCGCCCGGAATACTAACTAACTAACTAACCTGCACTTATATAGCGCTTTTCTAGTCACAAAGACCACTCAAAGCGCTTTCATTAATACTAACCCTCTATTCTAAGGGCCTATAGGAAACAGATATCTAGGGACAATTTAGAACAGCCAATTAACCTAACATGCATGTTTTTGGCATGTGGGAGGAAACCGGAGAAATCCCGGAGTAAACCCACGCAACACGGGGAGAACATGCAAACTCCACACAGATCACTGTTGGTCGGGGGCTGGGATCGAACCCACGATCTCACAATCCCCACAATCCCCCGGCCAAGGGTAAACTGTGCTGCCGCAGTGCTAACCACTGCGCCACCGTGCAGCCAGGAATGAAAAAATATACCGGGAGGTCTCGACATCGGAGTCCTTTAACGGTGAGTTTTAATTTTTTTTTTTTATTGTGCGTTTTTTCGCAAATATATTCGGTAAGACGCTCAGTTTATTTATGCAATAAAAAAGCTGTTCATTTGTGGATGGATCGCTGCTTTATTGCAGCACACTGCGGACTAAAGCTTTTATTTTAATTATTCATGTGAACAATATGCTAAAATAAGCTTATGTATTCTTGTTAAAAACTATTGTCTTTTCTGTATACAGTATATTGCACTTTCGTGCTGTATTCTATTGTGTGCATTTTCCTTGTAGAATCATCCCACGCGTCCGCCGCGACAGCCTGTCTGGATTAATTCAACCGAGCCTTCCTGAACCAGAGCTGGCAGAGACGCCTTCATTCAACCGAGTCTTGCTGACCCAGTTTGGGAAGCTGGTGTAGACACTCAGTGGTCGGCGTGTATAAAATGTCGATTAACCTTCATGTTGTGTTGCAAAGTTTTTTTTCCTTTTAATATTTTGTATATAATAAAATGGAATTGTTTTGGAAAGTGTGGTTTGTCTGTTATAACACTGAATTATAAAACAGTATAATTACATAGAAATTCCATTGCCTAGTCTGATCAAAATGATGCTGATCATCCTGTCAGGGGTCAACCATTGTAAAGGTAATGTAATTTTTAACTAGACCAAAAAAGAAATCTTTTTGTAAGCTTTCTGTTCTTTTTATTGAAATATCATAAAAAATTAGCACCAAGTCAAAGTAGGTACAAGTACAGTGGGGCAAAAAAGTATTTAGTCAGCCACCAATTGTGCAAGTTTTCCCACTTAAAAGATGAGAGAGGTCTCCAATTTTCATCATAGGTATACCTCAACTATGAGAGACAAAATGAGAAAAAAAAAAATCCAGAAAATCACATTTTCTGATTTTTAAAGAATTTATTTGCAAATTATGGTGGAAAATAAGTATTTGGTCACCTACAAACAAGCAAGATTTCTGTCTCTCACAGACCTGTAACTTCTTCTTTAAGAGGTTCCTCTGTCCTCCACTTGTTACCTGTACTAATGGCACCTGTTTGAACTCATTATCAGTATAAAAGACACCTGTCCACAACCTCAAACAGTCAGACTCCAAACTCCACTATGGCCAAGACCAAAGAGCTGTCAATGGACACCAGAAACAAAATTGTAGACCTGCACCAGGCTGGGAAGACTGAATCTGCAATCGGTAAGCAGCTTGGTGTGAATAAATCAACTGTGGGAGCAATTATTAGAAAATGGAAGACATACAAGACCACTGATAATCTCCCTCGATCTGGGGCTCCACGCAAGATCTCACCTCGTGGGGTAAAATGATCACAAGAACGGTGAGCAAAAATCCCAGAACCACACAGGGGGACCTAGTGAATGACCTGCAGAGAGCTGGGACCAAAGTAACAAAGGCTATCATCAGTAACACACTACGCCGCCAGGGACTCAAATCCTGCAGTGCCAGACGTGTCCCCCTGCATAAGCCAGTACATGTCCAGGCCCGTCTGAAGTTTAGCAAACTTCAGAGCATTTGGATGATCCAGAAGAGGATTGGGAGAACGTCATATGGTCAGATGAAACCAAAATAGAACTTTTTGGTAAAAACTCAACTTGGCGTGTTTGGAGGAGAAAGAATGCTGAGTTGCATCCAAAGAACACCATACCTACTGTGAAGCATGGGGGTGGAAACATCATGCTTTGGGGCTGTTTTTCTGCAAAGGGACCAGGACAACTGATCCGTGTAAAGGAAAGAATAAATGGGGCCATGGATCGTGAGATTTTGAGTGAAAACCTCCTTCCATCAGCAAGAGCATTGAAGATGAAACATGGCTGGGTCTTTCAGCATGACAATGATCCCAAACACACCACCCGGGAAATGAAGGAGTGGCTTCGTAAGAAGCATTTCAAGGTCCTGGAGTGGCCTAGCCAGTCTCCATATCTCAACCCAATAGAAAATCTTTGGAGGGAGTTGAAAGGTCGTGTTGCCCAGCGACAGCCCCTAAACATCACTGCTCTAGAGGAGCTCTGCATGGAGGAATGGGCCAAAATACCAGCAACAGTGTGTGAAAACCTTGTGAAGACTTACAGAAAACGTTTGACTTCTGTCATTGCCAACAAAGGGCATATAACAAAGTATTGAGATGAACTTTTGTTATTGACCAAATACTTATTTTACCGAGGAATTTACCAATTAATTCATTAAAAATCCTTCAATGTGATTTTCTGGATTTTTTTTTTCCTCATTTTGTCTCTCATAGTTGAGGTATACCTATGATGAAAATTGGAGACCTCTCTCATCTTTTAAGTGGGAGAACTTGCACAATTGGTGGCTGACTAAATACTTTTTTGCCCCACTGTATATGTAAATTGAATGTTCTATCGGCATTCCAAATTCAGAGAATTACAATACTTTAGAAGGAGTGTAGCATCATCTAAACGGAAAATAATAATACTGTTGTTCCAAACGTTGACCTGAAGGTGAAAAACATGAATTTTTTTAATTTAGTACATCAAAAATGCCCTAGGATGTAAAAAATAATACAATTTGGTGTTGGCTAGTGTGCCACCGTCTCATTATTTAATACGAATAAAAACAAGTTTCAGCTCATTATTTCTAGGTCATTTGGCAGTTAATTCAAAACAAAAGTGACTTGTGTTGTTGCAGCTTAATTATGAGATAAAATTAATTGTGAGATAAAACCACAGAGCGAGCAAGGCAATAATCCTTGGATCCTTTTTTGTCTCGTGTAAATAAGGACTCAGTCGGGTGCGTAACGTCACGGGAGTGTGGCCCCGCCTCGCTGAGAATCTGCCGCCGCCCCACTTCTAAAACCTCCTAACACAAACCATCACAGCACAAGCACAACACCGTGCTAATGGAGACAGAAGCATTCCGAGCCGTACTGAAGTGAATCGAGCCGTACCGAGGTGTGCTGGGCTAGTGGAAAACAGGCTTATGTCATCTGAACCCGGCCCCTAAATTCTATGACTTAATCCTGTGTTATTTAAAAAAGAGAAAAGAGCCCTTCTCATGATTCTCATTGCCTCTCCATCTCCATCTGTTCCCAGAATCATAGTTAAATCCCATTCCCTACCGGCCTCTCAAACTTCATTTTCCATTACCCGTCTTTCATTTCCATATTTGTGACAGTGTAATAAGATGTGCTCAACACTTTCTTTTACTCCACATTCTCTACATTTGTCACTTTCGCTTTTCCCCATGGTGAATGGGGAAAAGCGAAAGTACCGTTTAAACCTGTGTGATCCAGTCTGAGTCTTGACATAATGATGTCTTCCCTCCTTTTGGTTGTTATGAAATTCTTTATTGCAATAGATTTTTGTATTTTGTAATACCATCTACCTTTATGATCTTCATCCCATCTTTTTTGCCGTAGCTCAGGTCCTTTTTTCTTGATTACTGCTTTCCCTTCACCTTTTCCAAGAGATAATGGTATAGTTATCTCTTTTTCAAGAGCACTTTTTGCTAATTTGTCTGCAGTCATTCCCTTTCAACCCTTCATGTGCAGGAACCCAACAAAACTGAACTTCTCCACCACCCCTGTGTACCCTAAATAAACTGTGATATAGCTCAATCACCAAGTTTTCCCTTGTAGATTTTAGTGTCTGTATGGTTTTTAGCGCTGCAAGTGAGCCCATGCACACCACCACCCGATCCGGTCTGACCTCCTCCACCCACTGCAAAGCAATAATTATTGCCACCATCTCTGCTGTAAACATGGATGTATTGTTGGGAGTCTTTTTGCGATGGTCACTTTAAATTTAGGGATGTATACTCCAACTCCAACAGGGCCCTCTTTATTCTTTGAACCGTCAGTATAGAGCGATAAGAAGTTATAGTAATTGTTTATCTTTTGTTCATATGAAAGACAAAAAAAAAAATAGAAAGATGTCTTTACCTTCTTTACAAAATGAACCTATTTGACGTATAGTAATTGTTCCTGAGGTAAATGCTTGTTTAAACACCAACTTCACTCATATGCCACTCCTTTTTCCTCATTAGCAGACTACCGTCTACTTCTATTCCCAGAAACAGCCAAGGGAACATTACTCACTGGACTGGTGTTAGCTATATCAAGTGTGCAGCCCATACATTCTGATCCTTCTTTCAATTGTCCACCCAAACCTAAGCCCCTGGAAATTAAGAGTAATCCCAGCAGTCTTGTAGTGTTGTTTTTGAAATATTTGCTTCATCACTTCCTTTCAGCTTGACCCAGTATGATAATGCGAGTTTATCTCTTCTCAAATCCATTGGCATTTCTCCTGCTTCTATTAAAACTGTATTGTTTGGTGTTGTTTTGACAGCTCCAATGCACAGGCAAAGCGCTCTATGCTTCATTTTGTCTATTTTTTCCAGAGTCGTCTTTGCCACTGCTCCATAAATCATGCATCCGTAGTCTATTGTCGATCGCATTAGTGCTCTGTAAATGTCAATTAATACCCGTTTATCTGCACCCCATTTGTGTCCAGCTACAGCTTTTATGAGATTAATTACTTTTTTTGCATTTTGTCTCTAGATTTTCAACATGAACTCTCCATGTGTATGCACTATCAAACCACAATCCTAGATATTTGAACTCATTGACTTTCTCTATTGGCTGATTATATAATGTTAATGGTTCTGTACCAGTTCTGCGGGTTTTTTTTTGTGAAACTCATATAGCAGGTTTTACTGTTTGAAAGGTTAAATCCCCAGTCATATGACCACTTTTCCACTTACTCCATTGCTTTCCTGACGTTTTTGAACACCAATTTCTCATTCACCCTCATCCACATGGTTCCATCATCTGCATATAGTGCTGTATTGATGGATCCCTCAATCCTCAAACATGTCATTAATCACTATATTGAATAAAACAGAGCTTATCACACTCCCCTGAGGAACACCATTTTCTATTTCAAAGTCATTAGAAACTTCTGAGCCTACTTTAACCCTAATTGTCCTTCGTGTTAAAAAATCCATGATCCAATTATACATCCTACCACCAATGTCCATTTTAGTCAATTTCATAAGACCGTCCCTCCACAGTGAGTCATAAGCCTTTTCAATATCCAGATAAACTATAACCATTACTTTTTGAGTCTTTTCAATATCATTACTTACCCTAACTAGAGCATCCACTGTGGAGCTTCCTCTTCTAAAACCATTCTGATAGTCATTTATTGTTTTTGCTCTAATACATATGAGAGTCTGTAAACTAACACCTTCTCCATCCATTTCCCTAAATGTGACGTTAATGCGATTGGCCTGTAGTTGCCTGGATGAGCTGGATCTTTCCCTGGCTTATTAAATGGTAAAATTACAGCCTTTTTCCACCCACTTGGGATAACCCCCTCCTTCCATATACTGTTAAACTTAATTTCAGCGCCAGTTGCATTGATTGCATAGGCAACTGCTGGAACATCCATCCATCCATCTTCTTCTGCTTAATCCTTTTTGGGTCGTGGGGGGGCTGGAGCCTATCCCAGCATCTTTGGGCGACAGGCAGGGTACACCCTGGACAGATCGCCAGTCCATCGCAGGGCCAACACAGAGAGAGACAACCATTCACTCTCACAGTCATACCTAAGGACAATTTAGAATCCCCAGTTTGATGCCAATTCACCTAACTCTCATGTTTTTGGCATGTGTGGGAGGAAACTGGAGAAATCCCGGAGTAAACCCACGCAAACACGGGGAGAACATGCAAACTCCACACAGATCACTGTAGCATAGCTTAACTGATCACATCCTTCTTCTTGGAGCTGTGTATACACTATCTTGCAAAGCTCTCTTCTTCACTCTATATATAATTCAAGAAATCTGTGTGTGTCTGTGTGTGTCACGATCATAGGACTCGCTAAAAGATCATAGGACCACCTACGATGCTCCTATGATGGCTACATGATGTCTGTATGACATCATATAGACCATAGGACTCGCTAAAAGATCATAGGATCACCTATGATCAGTCCTATGGTCTATGTGACATGTAGACATCATAGGAACATCATGATGTTCCTATGATGTCTACATGTCACATAGACCATAGGACTGATGTTCCTATGATCTCTACACAATGCCTATACAACGCCATATAGACACTGTCACCACCAGAGGACTCGCTAAAAGATCATACGATCACCTATGATCTCTCCGTGATGTCTATATGACGTCATATAGACACCATAGTATAGAGTGATCAAAGGCAGTCTGAGGGATGTCTACATGACGTCATACAGACTGCAGGACCCGCTAAAAGACATCACTCTATTAAAGCAAGAAAACTCTTGTACAGCAGGTGGCGGTATGCACCTTTCAGTTGTTTGCTATCTGCCAGTAATCGAGAGAAGAAGAAGGCATTACTGAATAAGTGGTGACGTACCGGAAGTTGCGCCCATAATTCACGCAAGGCATCATGGGGGCCAGAAATAAGGTGGCTAAATTTGCTGTTGCTTATGCAGAATGCATATGTATTTTTCTTTAGTTTATAAAATTCCATTATTCAATGTTGACTGTGTTTACAGTCAATCCACCGCAAACAAAAATAAATTATATATCGATATATGCTATCAAGCAGACTCTCTTACACAATGTGGTAGGTTGCCTGCTGGGCATTTGGGGCTTGTTTCCATAGAGCTGGTTGCCGGTTTCTCTCGCGAGATCTGACAACACTGATAGCCACTGAAATTCGTTAGTCTTGTTAACATCACTAACGTTAAATGACAAGAAGCCCACTTTCACTGGTTTAGGTTAACTACCTATGCCGTTTGTCAACACCTAACTTATTAACCCAAACAACAGAAAAAAAACAACATAAAAATACAACTTCATTTGCTTCGTTGAGTCCCATTAAAGCACCATATACAACAGACTTTTTAAAACAGCTGATCTTGGCTATGTAGCCAAGCTCATTTCGGACACTGAGCACGGCTGACCGACCGATATTATGCAGAAAAAACATCGAGCAAAACCGCGTGGCAAAGAGTGCAATTTTGTCTGGGAGTGTCCCACCTATTACCCCAACCCCGGGACAATTTACCTGACATGCTGTTAATAATGTGTGCAGAAATGGAGTTGTGGTGAATAAGCTTACCAGCACAGGAGAGCTACAATGAGGCACACCAACAAAACGCGCAGCGTCTTCATTATCTTCCCGCGGGGACCAACATCCTCGCTATTTGGTGGTGTTTTTTCTGTTATCTAGCAGCTACGCAGTGTACACTCAAGACAACCTTTTAAATACCCGGGTCAATTAAACCTCAACGAACGAGCGACGACACCAACTAAAACCTACAGAGCTGTTTCGCATTGCTAACAGACTCATTTTCAGCTCCTGTGGCCACTGCTGTTGACGAGAAGCTACCTACTGGCAATGAGTTCAACCCCCGCTGATCAATCTGACCAATCAAATCAGGGCTGAAAAAAAGAGCGGACCAATACAAAGAGGCGTAGCAACACGTTTGACTTAAAACCCCGCCCCTTGTATTCAGGATGAGTTGGTGCCTGCACAGCAGGACGCGTCACCTATTTTCTTGATAAGCAAATCATTAAAACAGAATATTTAAAGGTATTGCGAAAGAGTTTGTTGTTTCAGTGAAAAAAAGTGCTGATGCATCTGTTTTTTGTAAATTATACTGTATTCATTCACTTAATCAGATGTGCAGTGAGTGTTTGAGGGAATGTGAACATGGTGTACTTTTTAAAGTCAACATCCCAGCTCTAAATTTTGAGAAATTACAGATTAACATAAACAAAACAAAAGGAATAAGATTTTTTTTAAACCAATCCATAGAAAACAAAAATCATAAACAGAAAACCGAATTCTTGAAATACAGATGTATTGATTTCCTTTATCTTAAAAATCTCAATCAAAATTTCAGTGTTTAAAGTAATACTCTTGCAATTAACATTCAGAATGAATAAATATTGCCATAGCATTTTAGACATTTTAAACATTTTCAATCGCAATTTATATATGTATATGGTACTGGAAATTAGATAGATTGATGTACTTTTTTGATCCCAAATTGGGAAATTGCAGTATTGTAGCACCTTGGGAGAGCCTGATTGTCTAGCATCTCAGACAGGAGACAGTGGATAAGCTTGGGAAAACAAAGAGCAGGGGATTCCTGGTGAGATAGCAGGAAGGTGTCAAGGATGAGGGGGTTGAATGCAGTGTGACGCAAAGGTCATGTTGTGTGTGATGAAAATGCCATGAAACTTAAGAGAGGAGTTTCTGATGGAGTATTCATTCTGTTCTGTGCTTGAGAAGTGCGAGTGTGTAATAAATCGTCTGGAATAAATCTGCCTCTTCATTTACACGCTCCACAGTGTAACAGCACAGTAGACAACCAAACTGACAGAAACGCATGCATGACAGACCCATGGAAAGTAAAACAAACACTACTATATATATATATTAAAAAAAAGTCTATCTACAGGTACATCTCAAAAATTTTGAATATCATGAAAAAGTTCAATATTTTTTGTCACTCATTTCAGAAAGTGAAGCCCATATATTATATAGATTCATTACACAGAGAGTGATATATTTCAAGTGTTTAATTATTTTAATTTTGATGATTATGGCTTACAGCCTACAAAAAAACCCAAATTCAGTTTCTCAAAAAAATTAGAATATTGTGGAGGAACAAAATATAAGTTCAGGCGTGACACGGCGAGCTGAAAGTGTCAGAGTTTTAATCCTCCATCACCATGAGACACTGTAGCGCTGTGCTGTGTGTGTGTGCGTATGTGTGTGCGTGTGTGTGTCCTGTGAGGCATGTCAAGTCAGCTCTTTTATACAGACAAGAGAGAATGCATGGCACATTTGCATATTGATATATATATCAGTCAATACATATCAATCGCGGGATTAACTGGCGCCGGACTTCCTCTCCTTAATCCGGGGTTGTATAACAATAGTCATTGTTCTGATTGTCTCCTAGGGGCTCTCTGTCCAGATGCAAATTGTTCTGCTTGTCCCCCCAGGGATTCTCTGTTCGTATGCAATCCCTGCTGAGCGTGAATATTATCAGTCTGCATTGTGCTGGGTGCCTACAATATTACATAAAATTAATGTTAAAAAACAGTTTTATAATAGAAATGTTGGCCGACTGAAAAGTATGTCCATGTACACACTCAATACTTGGTCAGGGCTCCTTTTGGATTAATTACTGTATCAATGTGGCGTGGCATGGAGGTGATCAGCCTGTGGCACTGCTGAGGTGTTATGAAGGTCCAGGATGCTTTGATAGTGACCTTCAGCTCGTCTTCATTGTTGGGTCTGGTGTCTCTCATCTTCCTCTTGACAATACTCCATAGATTCTCTCTGGGGTTTAGGTCAGGAGAGTTTGCTGGCCAATCAAACACAGTGATGCCCTGGTCATTAAACCAGGTTGTGATACTTTTGGCAGTATGTGTGTGTGTGGGGGGGGGGGGGGGGGGCAAATCCTGCTGGAAAATGAAATCAGGTCCTCCATAAAGCTTGTCAGCAGAGGGAAGCATGAAATGCTCTAAAATTTCCTGGTAGACGACTGTGCTGACTTTGGTCTTGATAGAACACAGTGGACCTGTCATGAGCCTCCTCGTGCGCTTTTACGCTCCGCACGGAGGAGGGGAAGGAAGAATGGATTTACTTGCAGGAGTTCACCACAACACATCTATTGAACGTAAAGACTGATGACAACAGTTCCCAAAAAGGTGAAGACTTACAAAAACACAAGAAAACACTTATTGTTGGCGTTCGGGGGCTGACATCGCACAGTGAACGCAAGAGGAGAAACGTGTTAACCACGGTTGCACCCCAGAGCTGACATTGCTTCAAGGGCACAACAGAATCATGGCTATGTGGAGTGGCTAACACACCATGATAGTGTTGACAATACTTGCTCACTGACAACACGGCAGACAATGCAACATAACATAAATAGCTCAGGGTTAGAGTACTCCAGGACACTCTACTATAGCAGGAGGAGGAAACTGGGTTAGGTCCTAAGCATAGCAGCACCCCTGCAAGAGGAAACGCTAAACAGGTAGTACTCACGGCACAGGAGCAGTCCAAAAAGTCCAAGTAACTGGCGAACATACACAAACAACAGCTACCCTGAGGAGAATGGCGACAGTGTAGCTCTCCCTCAAAAGACAGTACAACCATGCGGCGATTAACGTCCGCATGGCAATGCACAATGGTCCAGCAGTGTTTGACTGGCAAGAGCCACCTAAGTACAAACACTGCTGGCATCACAAATTGGACACACCTGGGCGAGGCACGAGAAAGATAATTACTAGGGCGAATCAGCTGGCTGTCAAAAAGAGAGGGGGTGTGGTTGGACCGGCAAATGTTAGACAGCGCCCACATGAAAATGGGTCAGAACGGCTGCCCAACAACCGCCGGCCAGAGCGACGGCTACAGACATGGAAAAAAAAAAGGACACAGACATAAAAACAACAAGAACTCAAAAGATAACAATACATAATAAAACCGATGCCTGAGCCACAGAGAAGGGTCAGAACCGAGCCTACAGGATAACATGGGCTCGGTTCGTTACAGGACCAACACCAGCTGAAGACCTCTGTTCAGATAAAAGTAAATTTTGCATTTCATTGTTAAATCAAAGCCCCAGAGTCTCGAGAAAGAGTGGAGAAGCACAGAATCTAAGTTGTTGAGGTTTAGTGTGAAGTTTCCACAGTCAGTGATGATTTGAGGAGCCATGTCATCTGCTGGTGTTGGTCCACAGTGTTTTACCAAGATGAAAGTCAGCACAGTCATCTACCAGGAAATTTTAGAGCACTTCATGCTTCCCTCTGCTGACAAGCTTTATAAAGAAGCTGATTTCATTTTCCAGCAGGACTTGGCACCCCCCCCACACACACACACACTGCCAAAAGTATCACAACCTGGTTTAATGACCAGGGCATCACTGTGTTTGATTGGCCAGCAAACTCTCCTGACCTAAACCCCAGAGAGAATCTATGGAGTATTGTCAAGAGGAAGATGAGAGACACCAGACCCAACAATGCAGACAAGCTGAAGGTCACTATCAAAGCAACCTGGACCTTCATAACTCCTCAGCAGTGCCACAGGCTGATCACTTCCATGCCATGCCACACTGATGCAGTAATTAATCCAAAAGGAGCCCTGACCAAGTATTGAGTGTGTACATGGACATACTTTTCAGTCGGCCAACATTTCTATTATAAAACTATTCTTTAAAATTAATTTTTTGTAATATTCTAATTTTTTGAGAAACTGAATTTGGGGTATTCATGGGCTGTAAGCCATAATCATCAAAATTAAAATAAATAAACTGTGATGACTTGCTCTGGGCCGTTATCATCCACAGCTGCGCGCACACCAGCTCCTCATCAGGCCAGGACTATATAACCTCACTCTGCCTGCAGGCCTGCAAGGAGCCGTCTGTCTTCCTGGCTTCATGAAGCGCTTCCTACGACTTAAAATTAAATCACCCTTATTGTCATTCAACCGTACAACCAATCATGTACAGTAGAATGAGATTCTGCTTTACCTATCTACAGTGTCAATCACACACACTCCAAGTGCAGAATCAGAGGGCCGCTGCCATGCAAGGCACCGCCACAGATTTCCCTCCTCCATTCCATTATTGCTGAACACCAAGCTGGATGGCAGGAAGTTCCACTTTTATATGGTCTTCGGCATGACCCAGCCGGGATTTGAACCCTTGCCTCCCAGGTGTGGGGTGGATGCTCTACCAACTGAGCCACCACTCCTTCATAGCCAAACCTCACCACGATCGTCCACCTCGCCACTTTGGCATCAACGCTTGGAGGAAATCCTCTCCCAACCAAGTAAGCCTCATCTTTACTCACCTGTTCTCCGCTACTCCCCTGTGGACAGGCAGAATCTCCCGGTGGCAGAATCGTCCCTCTCGGCGGCGGCCTTCGCTCTCTCCTGTCCACCCTCTGCACGGCTACAATGACGCTGCTACAGCGGGCGCTGTCTTCCTGGCCAAAGGGTGCTCACCATCTGCCTGGAACAGTAAGCCACAATTATACCTGAGTTATTGTCCATCTTGCACCTTGCTAATTGTGTGCCTTTGCTCCGTCCATAGGGTTGCCAGGCTGCATGGCGCTCTGCTCACTCCCAGCTGCTCGGAGTCTCCAGCCCGCACTCACATACACAACACAACACAACACATTCACGCACTCACACACAAACACTGGTTCAATAAAGATAACTATACATTTCTGAGTCCGTGTCTGTTCCCTGGGTCAGCCATTATGTCAGTACGGCTCCATCAGAACGACCCAGCGAACAACGCATTAGCATAACAACTTAACAACCTAGGGGCTCGAGTGGATCAGATTACTTACCAATAACAGGTTATCTTGAATCAGTTGACTCAAATTAACAGTCGGTTGGATTGCCTGGCAGGGCAGCAGAAGTTTCCACTGGCGTCAAGCAGTGTTACAGCTCTCACTAGCTCTTCCGCTAGCCAGGCTAGTCAAGCTACCCCGGCCCGACTCACTCTTGTTCCCACACCCTTCCGCTTTAGCGGAAAACTAGGGGAGGCTTATGGGTTCCTCCTCCAGTGTAAGTTAGTCTTCCAGCGGGTTCCGGGGGATTTCCCAACTGACCATAGCCAGATAGGTTATGTTACAAACCTATTGGAAGGGCGAGCGCTAGCTTGGGCATACGCTGTGATGGCTAGGGCAAGCTATGTTAACTTAACCTACAGCCAGTTTGTTAGTGAGTTCAACAAGGCATTCGACCTCTCCGACCGGGACAATGTGCTCACCACCCGGCTGTTAAATCTTCGACAGGGGGACAGGTTCGTGGCGGACTATGCCGTTGATTTCCGGGTGGTAGCGGCAGAGATGGAGTGGGAGGATGTCTCGTTTTGTAGTATTTTCATCAGGAGCTTGAGCCCTAGCCTGCAGGATGAGTTAGCCCACTTGGAGAAGCCAGAGAAGTTAACGGTGCTTATTTCTCTTGCCATTAGTTTAGACAATAGGCTGAGGGAGCGGGCATCAGAGCGAAGAACTTCCAGTCGCTCGGGTGCCCAGGCCTTGCGCTCCCCCCAGACCCCGTTACTGGCCTTGCCTTCCCTAGAGTCAGCTGACACACAGGAGCCTATGGTCATGGGGCGAACTAAGCTTTCCCAAGCTGAGAGACAGCGTCATAGGGAGCTAGGCTTGTGCATGTACTGTGGTAGTGAGGAGCACGAATTAGAAGCCTGCCCCATTCAGCCAAAAGAGGGGGTCCGTGTGTCACAGTAGGGGGACTCAAGGACCAACCTTGGCCGAATCCCCTCTCCAAATGTACGATACCCATCAGATTCATACACAATAAGACTGAACATTGCACACACGCCCTGGTTGACTCGGGAGCTGAGCAGAGCTTCATCTTGGGGGAACTGGCAACCCAACCTGTCTGGGGCTTCCCTGTCGTCCTTTGAAGACTCCTCTACAGCTCATTGTTCTATCCAGAGTGCCATTAGCGATTGTGACAAAACAAACGGCCCCTGTCTCAGTTATCATCTCCGCAAATCATCGGAAGGATCTCAGCCTGTTCGTCCTGCCAGTTGCCTCCTTCCCGGTCATCTTGGGTTATCCCTGGCTCCGGCTCCACAATCCCTCCTTTGACTGGCGCGCAGGAAGCATGGTGTCCTGGAGCTCCTTCTGCCTCAGCGCTTGTCGTTGGTCGCCCCGTCTCTCCTCCTCCCAATCTGTCCAGGGTGCCCACCGAGTATCACGATCTGGGGGCAATTTTCAGTAAGTCCAAGGCGTTGTCTCTTCCCCCCCACCGGCCCTATGACTGTGCCATCAATCTCCGGGCTGGGGCCCCCGCTGCCGTCGAGCCGCCTCTACAGCCTGTCGGGGCCGGAGCGGGAAGCAATGGAGGCATACATTAAGGAGTCCCTCAGCTCGGGCATTATCCGCCTGTCTTCCTCAGCAGTAGGGCCTGGTTTTTTTTTGTAGGGAAGAAAGATGGCTCCCTAAGGCTGTGTATAGACTTCCATGTCCTCAACAAGATCACCATCAAGGACAAGTACACGCTGCCTCTGATGGACACGGCTTTTGATTCCCTCCAGGGGGCCTCGATCTTTACCAAACTGGATCTCCGGAATGCATATCATCTGGTGCGGATCAGGGAGGGGGATGAGTGGAAGACTGGTTTCCGGACCCCAAGTGGCCACTTTCAGTACCTGGTGATGTCGTTTGGGTTAACCAACGCTTCGGCCGTCTTCCAGAGACTGATCAATGATGTACTTCGTGACTTCCTGGGATCATTCGTCTTCGTCTACCTCGATGACATCTTGATCTTCTCCCAATCCCTGGATGAGCACCGCGTTCACGTGAAGCGGGTCTTGCAGCGACTCCTGGAGAATAAGCTGTACATTTAGGCTGAGAAATGTGAGTTTCACGCTTCCAAGACCTCATTTCTCGGCTTCACCATCGCTCATAATCAGGTCATCCTGGACCTCGACAAGGTGAAGGCCGTTGTAGACTGGCCTCCCCCCTCCTCTAGGAAGCAGCTGCAGCAATTCCTGGGTTTCATCCACTTTTACTGGTGCTTTATTAATAACTACAGTATCATTGCTCTTCCCCTCACCCGCCTCATCTCCCCGAAGATGACTTTCCGGTGGACGGAGGAGGCTGCAGCTGCGTTCGCCGAACTCAAGACCCGATTTTCGTCCTCCCCCATCTTGACTCAGGTGGATCGCGTGCTACAGTGCCTGGTGGAAGTGGATGCCTCGGACTCTGGGGTGGGGGCCGTGTTGTCCCAGTGTTCTCCGGTGGATGGGGAGGTCCGGCCGTGTGCATTTTTTTCTCCCGCCGACTGTCCCCGGCAGAGAGAAATTATGACATTGGTGATAGGGAGCTCCTGGCGGTTAAACTCACGCTGGAGGAGTGGGGTCACTGGTTGGAGGGGGCCACTCAACCCTTCATTGTTTGGACAGATCATAAGAACCTGGAGTACCTAAGGACGGCCAAGCGTCTGAACGCCCGCCAGGCCCACTGGTCCTTGTTCTTCGGCCGTTTCAACTTTACCATCATCTACCGTCCCGGGTCTAAGAACACTAAACCTGATGCGCTCTCCAGGCAGTTCTCCCCTGACACTGCGGAGGCGCCTGTTCTCCCAATCCTCCCGTCTTCATGCATCATGGGCGCCCTCTCGTGGGAGATCAAGGAGAGGGTCCTGAAGGCGCAGGAGGCGGAGCCGGACCCGGGCGGGGGGCCAGCGGGCAAGTTGTTCGTTCCATCTACAGTTCGGGGCAAGGTAATTCACTGGGCCCACTCCTCCAAACTGGCATGCCATCCAGGGGGTTCTCGCACGGTCAGGATTCTCCAGAGGTCGTTTTGGTGGCCATCGCTCCGGAGGGACATCGCCGATTACATCCGCACCTGCCCTCAGTGCGCCACCGGCAAGACGCCTTCCTCTCCTCCGGCGGGGCTGCTTCATCCCCTTCCTGTTCCTGGCAGACCGTGGTCACACATCGCCTTGGACTTCGTTACCGGCCTCCCTCCATCCGATCAACACACAGTTGTCATCACTATCGTGGATCGCTTCTCCAAGGCCGCCCACTTCATTCCCCTACTGGGAATGCCCATGGCAAAGGAGATGACAGATCTGCTGGTGCAGCACGTTGTCAGGCTTCATGGCATACCTGTGGATATCGTCTCTGATCGGGGGCCGCAGTTCGTGTCGCAGGTATGGAAGTCATTCTGTAATGCTCTGGGGGCTATGGTGAGCTGACCTCCAAGAAAATGTATTATTTGTGTATTTTTGGATACTTAAGTCCATATAGATCGGACTGTGGTCAGAGAGATCCATCAGTCCTATTTTACATGTTTTTACTCTTCCAATGTCTCTATTAAACATAAAAAATAGTCAATCCTTGAGTATGATGAATGTGGTGCTGAGTAAAATGTATAATCTTTTACACTGGGGTTGAATTCCCTCCACACATCACAGATTCCCATTTCTTTTAGTAGCATTCGAGTTTTCCTACTTTGAGTGTTATTTTGATGTGGAGAATTACCTGATGCATCCCAGTATGGATTCAGTCTTAGATTGAAGTCTCCACCACATATCACTAAACCTTGGGCTTTAGTTATCATTAGGTCAAATACATTTTTATAAAATTTCCAGTTAGCCCCTGGAGGTGCATATACATTCAGCAGGGTGATATCTTCTCCCTCTAGCCGCCCAAGTACCATACTGTATCTCCCTTCTTTATCTTTGTGTTCTGATTTTTTTTCAAATGTGATTTTGGTTGATATCAATGTCGCTACTCCCCTCCTCCTCCCTGACTTATATGAAGATGAAGAGATTATTTTAAACCCTTGTCTATTGAGTTTAGTGTGTTCCACATCTGTTAGGTGGGTTTCTTGTAAAAATATTATTCCTGCTTTGTCTTTTTTCATTTTGCCTAGAATCTTGGATCTTTTAACTGGATTCAGGATCCCTTTTACATTATATGAGATTATTTTGGTTACACCCTGTTTCTCCATTGTGTTGTCTTATTTAGTATAACATTGTGGTGGCCCTCTTTTATGCTACTCAGAAACTGAAAGAACATTAAGAACATAAAAAACATGACGAACATAGTGTATAAAACTTTAAAACAAAAAACTGTCGGGGGACTTCCGGGAAGATGGCGGAGAGACATAACGCTTAAACAGAGAGCTCTCCCTAGCCGGATTAAAAATCATTGGTAAATGGCCAACTCGACATAAACGGATCAATAAACCAAGGGATGAAAACACGAAGGAGCTGGGCACACGGACAAAAGCAGGGTAAAATTAAAGAATTCCTCTTCAACAACGCAGGAGAAATCGCTGAACACGAGGCCCAAAAAAACGAGGTGACTGCAGCAGGAAAAATGGAGGACGCCAAACTCGATACCATGAACATTGGCTTCGCCAATTTAGGTAAAGAGTTAAAAGACTTCAAGCGACAACTCCAACAGGATTTAGCGGCTCTTAAGGAGGAGCTGAAAAAAGAGATGAAGGAGGAAATTATGGGCCTCCGAAGAGAAATGGAGCGCAAGCTAGCAGAAAACATGGAGGAGCTGCGCTCTCAACGGGCGTGTATGACAGAAGCACAGGCCCGAATATCAGAGTTGGAAGACTGGAAGACCGAGGCAAGCGAGCGGCTGCAGACCCTGACGGAGCAAACGCAGAGGATGCAGGAAAAAATAACCGACCTGGAGAGCAGGTCCAGACGGAGCAATATACGCATCTTCGGGATTCCGGAGGGCATTGAAGGCAACTCCATGACGAAATTCATGGATCAGTTCTTAAAAAAAGAGCTGGAGCTGCCCGGTGAAGCGGACCTGCAGATTCAACGAGCACACAGAGCCTCGGCACAGAACTCGAAACCAAACTCTCCACCCAGGTCAGTTGTGGTAAACTTTCTGAAATATGATGTAAAGGAAAGAATCCTGACACAAGCGTGGAAAAAAAAGATACGAATCAGCGACAAACAGATATTCTTTGATCATGACTACCCGACAGAAATTGTGCAGCAGCGAAAGAAATATGCCAACATTAAAAAAACGCTGAAAGAGAAAAAAATTAGATTCCAAACGCCGCTAACGAAGATGAGGATTCATTGGGAGGACGGCGTAAAAACCTACAACACGGCCAGAGAGGCAGCGCGGGACATGATGGAGCGGGGCTTTGTGGTGAGTGTGCCGGAGGAAGTGGCTGGAGCAGCGGCGGCACTGAACGCATCACGACAGCCGGAGTGGAGACGAGTGAGCGGCAGAAGACGGGGGAGAGATGTGGAGCAGCGGGCCCAGGAAAAACTGCAAGGCTTTCAACTGAAAGCCTAGATTATAACAAAGATTAAGAAAGGCACAGAAGAAATGAAGGCCAAGAAGACAAGGTAAAAGAGAAACAAACGGCTAGGAGAGGTTAAAGTGATTTTTGTTGGACATTTCTAGACTAATGACTATTACTTGGATAGTAAATACAGGTCTAGGGAGGGCCCCTCACTCGGTGAGGACATTCCCTCCACCCACCAACAGGGAGCAGAGGGCAGAAGAAAGGCCCAAAGTATGGAGGTCGAGATTTGTTAATGTGTTTTTATATAAATATGTGTTATTTTTGTTGTTAAAGGGGCTAGGAGCACAAGTTAAAAAAATGGAAAAACATGAATATGGGTAAAAATCTTAAAATAATGACACTAAACGTGAATGGTCTGAACTCACCTGTTAAAAGGGAAAGAATAATAAGAAAATTCAAGAAGGAAAAAGCCGAAATTATATTTATGCAAGAGACACATTTGAGCAAGACAGAACATGGGAAACTAAAGAGATTTGGCTATAAGAACTCCTACTACAGTTCATTTAAGGGAGGAACTAAAAGGGGGGTTATGATACCAATTTCAAATAAAATACAATTTGAATGTGAACAAGAAATCCAGGATAAAGAAGGCAGGTATGTAATAATAAAGGGAAGAATAGATGGTATGCAGATCACATTAGTGAACATCTATGCCCCACCAGAAAGTGACAACGGTTTTTTTCAACAACTGTTTGATCTCATAGCAACACACAGTGAAGGAGTCCTAATTTGTGGAGGAGACTTAAATGCCGTCATGGATCATGAAGTTGACACAACAAGTGTTAAGAAGACAAAAAAACATGTAACAAAGTTCATAAGAACCTCACTGGCAGAAATGGGTATGGTAGACATATGGAGGGACCTGCACCCACTCGAAAAAGACTATACACATTATTCAGCAGTCCATAAAGTACACTCTAGAATAGATTACTTCCTTATGAATGAAGGTGACAGACACAGGGTGAGAAATTGTCGGATTGGAGGGGCAGAAATATCAGATCATAATCCTATATACATGGAAATATATTTAAACAATAGAAAACGACAAACAACATGGAAACTTAATGTAGGACTGTTAAATGATGAGAAAATGAAAGAAAGAATAAAAGTAAACATAAACGAGTATATCCAAGAGAATGACAATGAAGAAGTGGACCCAACAATACTATGGGACGCACTAAAAGCCGTGTTAAGAGGTAAATTAATTGTTGAAACAGGAAAAGTAAATAAGTCTAAACTGGAAACATATGAACAAAGATGTGAGAGACTGAGGGAATTAGAACGTAAACATCAAAGCACAAACGACCCAAAAATATACCAAGAAATTAAAGAAGAAAAAATAAAGATAAAAGAAACACAAATAGATGAAATTGAAAGGAAAAATAGATATCTAAAGCAAAAATATGAAACGGGACCAAAAGCCACAAAACTGCTGGCAAAACGGTTAAGAAAACAACAAACAGTGAATAATGTATATAAGATTAAAGACCCCATCACAAATAAAACCACAGTTAACCCAGAAAACATCGAAGAAATATTCCATAATTTCTATCAAGAACTATACTCGCAACCTGAAGAAACAAATACTAAGGATATTAAAAAATTTCTATGCACATCGGACTTGCCATCAATAGGAAATCAACAAAATGAAAAGCTAACAGCAGAAATAACAACACAAGAGATTAGAGATGTGATTAAGTCACTTAAAAACGGTAAATCACCAGGTAGTGATGGGTACCCATCTGAGTTTTATAAACTGTTTATAGAAGAACTCACGCCACAGCTCCTAAAGTCATTTAACAGAATTGAAATTTAACAGAATTATAAATCAGAGTTGGAAAGCAAGATGGCAGCAAATAAACTTGGTTCGGCCTGGGCCAGTATGAAAACTATTGCAGGCCTTCAGAGCACAGAGCGCAGTAATCGTGTGTTTTTAGATGGTTTTAGTTCAGACACAGAGCTGGCTAATGCTCTTAATTGTTTTTATGGTCGTTTTGACTCCTTTGATTTTAGCACAGAAATCCAAGATTTGAAACAGAAACTCAAAGACAATCAGCACTTTAATATTGAGATGCAGGATGTTAAAAGGGAGTTCCGCGCTGTAAAAGTGAACAAAAGTCAGGGCCCTGATAATATATGTGGACGCCTGGTAAAGTCCTGTGCACATGAACTGAGTCCTATATTTCATTATATTTTCAATAAGTCCTTACAGACACAACATGTGCCTAAGATCTGGAAAGATGCCGTGGTTGTTCCCGTTCCAAAATCCAGCTGTCCTAAAACGGTAAACGACTTTAGACCAGTTGCTTTGACTTCAATTTTAATGAAAATTTTTGAAAAACTGGTCAGACGTGAGGTCCTAAGGCAGACTGAACATGCATTGGATCCTCTGCAGTTTGCCTATAGGCCTCACAGAGGAGTGGAGGATGCCACTGTCACTCTGTTTGACATGCTTTTTAAACATCTGGATTTTAATGGGACACACGCCAGGCTTTTATTTGTGGACTTTTCTTCTGCCTTTAATACAATCCAACCTCATATTTTAGTTGAAAGGCTCCTGCAACAATTTGATTTAAGCAATAATCTGGTGGGTTGGATTCTGGATTTCTTAACCAACAGGACGCAGAGAGTAAGGGTCAATGGCACATTGTCTGACCTAAAGTGCTCTTCTACTGGCTCTCCTCAGGGGTGTGTGTTGTCACCACTACTCTTCATCCTGTACACAAACATGTGTCGGAGCAGACATGACAACAGACACATTATAAAGTATGCTGATGACTCAGTCATTGTCAGTCTCCTCCAGGATGGTGAGAGTGGCCACGGCCCAGTAGTTGATGACTTTGTTCACTGGTGTGAGGATTCCTACCTGCAGCTGAATACAACAAAAACGAAAGATATGATTATTGACTTTAGGAGGAAAACTCCCAGGCACAAAGTCACCATACTAAAAGGCCAGACCACCGAATGTGTACAATCGTACAAATATCTTGGGACAATTATTGATAGTGGATTGAACTTTGAGGTGAACTGTGAAAGGGTGTGCAAAAAGGGTCAGCAAAATTTGCATTGTTTGAGGAAACTTGCACGCTTCCAAACTGACCGAACCATAATGACTATGTTCTATCGGGCTTTTATTGAATCTGTTTTATCCTTTTCTTTAATGTCATGGTTTGGTCAGATAAAACTGAAACAGAGGAAATCCTTGGATCAGGTAGTCAGATGGTCCAGTCGTTTGCTTGGTGAGTCACAGCTGAGCCTGACATCCCTGTACACCAGACAAGTACAGAGGATGGCCGACTCGATTTTAAATGATGACTCCCACCCTTTGCACGGCAACTTTCAGCTTCTTCCCTCCAGA
This sequence comes from Pholidichthys leucotaenia, assembly GCA_020510985.1. Lineage (NCBI taxonomy): Eukaryota > Metazoa > Chordata > Actinopteri > Cichliformes > Pholidichthyidae > Pholidichthys > Pholidichthys leucotaenia. The sequence continues at coordinate 415,897,650 of CM035839.1, read as the reverse complement.
CGGAGGTTTGCTGTCCCAAAAAGTAGAACCCAGCGCTACAAAAACAGCTTTGTCCCTGCTGCTGTCAAAGAGTTGAACAAGCTATAAAAATTATATTGTACATATTTTATATTTACCTATTTTGTAAGATGTGTGCCTGTGTTTGTGTCTATGTTGAATGTAATTAGTGGCTTGTAAATATGGATGTCACCAACTGCAAAACAAATCTACCTACGGGTACAAATAAAGTAACCTGAACCTGAACCTGAACCTGATTTAATTGGACGTTGAACAACAACAAAATACCTCCATCATGGAACGAAGCTGTAGGAAACTCGAAATGAAGAGACTGAATGATTTTTCAGTATTGGTTTATTCCATATCAAGTCCTACAGCTCCTCTCTCAGTCAGGGAATGAAGAGAGCCAGCTGAGATAAACCACATACCTTTATACTGTTACAACAGACACAAATCACATTCACATCAAACACAGAATTCCATTCACAACTAATCCTCCCATTGTCCTCTCGGCTTCTCTGTCTGACCCTAGGAGTCAGGCAGTCTCTTCAGGTTCACTCTCAGATCTTCTCATTTCTCCTCTAGTCCGCAGGGGGTCCAGACTCAATGTCCATCTGGGGCGTGATGTCAATACACACTGTGAGCTCAAAGTTCCCTCATGTCTGGGTCTCTGCCAAGGAATATGTGAGCTACATAATGTTACGCCACATCACTCCCCCTGAAACGCCCAAGAACGGACATACACCAACCTTAAGTCAATAATGGACAGTCATACACACTATGTCAAGAAAGGACACACACACACCGCCCCCATGTCCATAATGGGCAGTCATACACATTACACCCTTACAGCCCGCCCCTCCTTTGCAGGATCTACAGCACAATTTACACGGGTTGATGCAAATACACATCACTCTGCCCGTTGCTTAGACTTCAATCTCCTCCCGAATCTGCTGAACGCAGGCTTCGCAGCCTGTGTTGTGCCGTCCTGCGGTGCGCCTGTGGAATGAGGGGAAGAAGGGTTATTTGCCCCCTGCTGGGGAACTAGGGGCTATCCCTTGGGAGGCCTGCCGCGTCGAGGCGCCCCCGCCGGCCGTACAGGTTCGTCACGTAACACAAAAGCAGGCTTTAATCTGTCAACACTGATTGTCTCTTTCCTGCCCCCCAAGTCCAGTACAAAATATTTCTCCCCAGTTTCCAGCACTCGGAACGGACCATCGTAAGGTGGGCGGAGACTGTGACGCTGGGCGTCGTGCCTGACAAAAACAAACTCTGCGTTTTGCAAAGCCTTGGGAACAAAAACCCGCGGAAACGTGTGATGAGCGGGGCCCGGGAGCATTTCTGCCCCCGTGCCACTTAGAGGTCCCCACACCGGGGGGCACTCGGGTGCTGCATGGGCTGGCAGGAACTCTCCTGGCAGCCTGAGAGGTTGAGTAAACACTAATTCAGCAGGTGAGGCATCTAAATCCTCCTTGGGTGCCGAACGCAACCCCAATAAAACCCATGGTAGTTTGTTTACCCAATTTGGATCCGTGAGCGACGCTCTGAGGGCTGCCTTCAACGATCTGTGAAAACGCTCGCATAAACCGTTGGCCTATGGGTGATAAGCAGTGGTGCGATGAGCTGTTGCCCCTAAGCCGCTGGCCATGGCTGACCATAGTTCTGAAACGAACTGCGGACCCCTATCGGATGTAATGTCCGACGGGACTCCGAACCGCGCTACCCAGGCTGTTAAAAAAATGCAAGTTACCTCTGCCACTGTGGTAGACTGCAATGGGACCACTTCCGGCTAACATGTGGTCCGGTCCACCATTGTCAGGAGATGTGTGAACCCCTGCAAGGGCGGCAGGGGTCCCACTAGATCTACGTGCACATGATCAAACCTCTTAGCCAGGACGTGGAAAGGCTCTAAAGGGGCTTTTGTGTGTCTGTGAACTTTGGCCCGCTGGCAGGACATGCAGGCTCTCGCCCACTCCTTCACGTGCTTGCGCAGGCTCGGCCAAACAAACTTCTCTGCTACCATTTTCACCGAAGCGCGTACTCCCGGGTGTGCCAGGGAGTGCACCGCGTCAAAAACACGACGGCGCCACGTGGCCGGCACCACTGGGCGAGGTCGCCCGGTGGATACATCGCAAATAAGCGGGGGTGAACCGGTCTGTAAACTTACGTTCTCCAGCCTTAACCCTGTTGGTCCAGACAGGAGCGCGCGCACGTCTGTGTCCTCGCCCTGCTCTGCTGCCATGGCCGCGTAATCTATCCCTACGTGCACCGGAGCCGCGTGCGCGTCTGCGCTGTTACCGCGCTCCGCGTCTGCGGCGCTACAGCCCCCATCCGCGCGGACAGGTGCTGTTACCGCTCGCGAGAGGCAGTCCGCCACCACATTAAATTTACCGGCTACGTGCTGTATATCGGTGGTGAATTCTGAAATTGCGGCCAGCTGCCTCTGCTGTCGGCCTGACCATGGTTCAGAGACTTTGGACATTGCAAAAGTTAACGGTTTGTGGTCAACAAAAGCGGTGAAACGCCGCCCTTCCAACCAGAACTGGAAATGGCGAATGGCCAGGTGGAACGCTAGCAGTTCCCTGTCAAACGCGCTATATTTTCGCTCAGCATCGTGTAGGGTTCTGCTAAAAAAGGCGAGTGGTTGCCAAGCCCCGGCGACTTGCTGTTCTACCACGGCTCCTATGGCCACATCTGACGCGTCTGTGGTTAGCACTATTTGGGCTGCCGGGTCTGGGTGAGCCAGCAGTGCTGCGTTCGCTAGTGCTTTCTTAACCTCAGTGAATGCGCGCTCCCGCTCAGGGGACCACTCAATCGCATTTGAGGGCTTCTGTTTTTTTTAGCGCGACATACAACGGTTGCATGAGCTGCGCCGCGTGAGGTATGAAACGGTTGTAAAAGTGTACCATACCTAAAAATTCCTGCAACGCTTTTACCGTTCGTGGCTGGGGAAACTCAGCCACTGCGCGTACTTTGGAGGGCAGCGGAACTGCACCCTCTGGGGAGACGCGGTGCCCTAAAAAATCGATCTGTGCTGCGCCGAAATGGCACTTGGCTGGGTTGATTATCAACCCGTGCGCTCCCAACCTCTGAAAAACAGTTCTGAGGTGACTTTCGTGTTCCTCCTCAGAGGCGCTGGCAACTAAAATATCGTCTAAGTAGACAAAAAACGAAAGGGAGGTCGCGCAAAACGGCATCCATCATGCGTTGGAAGGCTTGCGCAGCGCCTTTAAGGCCAAAAGGCATGCGTAAAAATTCAAAAAGCCCGAAAGGGGTTATTACCGCTGTCTTGGGAATGTCCTCTGATCGGACCGGAACCTGATGATAACCGCGGACCAGGTCTATTTTAGAAAAAATTCGCGCCTTGGCCAAATGGACCGAAAAATCTTGGATATGCGGAATTGGGTAGCGGTCCTGCGCTGTGGCATTGTTTAACCTGTGATAATCGCCGCACGGTCTCCACGAGCCGTCCGCCTTAGGGACCATGTGGAGGGGGGAACCCCAAGCGGACTTCGAGCGGCGAATTACGCCCAACCTTTCCAGGATGGCGAACTCCTCACGCGCAGTAGAGAGCTTAGCTGCATCCAAGCGCCGAGACTTCACAAAAACCGGTGGGCCACTTGTGGTTATAAAGTGCTCCACCCCGTGCTTCGCCACCTTAGCTGAAAACGTGGGAACTGTGAGTGCTGGGAACTGGTTTAGGAGAGTGTGGAACTTACCTCCTGCTGCGGCGGCGTTGGCCTGTACTGACGGCGGGGACACTCGCGCTGCACAGGGAATAGAACAAAAAGAGAGTGCATTAACCAAGCGTCTATTAGCCAGATCTACCAACAAGCCATGTGAACACAAAAAGTCGGCGCCCAACATGTTGAAACTCACCGCCGCTACTATGAAGGTCCATTCATAGCTGCGGCCGTGCAAGGACAGGCGCAGAGTTCTTTCGCCAAACGTCTTGATCGACGAGCCGTTTGCGGCTGTTGCGCCACCTCTGCGGGGACCGGCCACCCGATCCGCGTAGGTCGCGGTTATGAAACTCCTCTGTGCTCCGGTGTCGACGAGGAATTGCCGTCCGGAGCTCGCATCCGTCAGGTAGAGCAGCTTGTTCCGTTCGCCGAGGGTCGAAGCTGCTAACGACCTCCGGCTCTTGCGTTTCCCTGCTTCCTGAAGTTGCATGGCGGGACGCATCTGTGAGTCTTGTGCGCGAATCGTCGATGGTAGAAACACATCTCGTCCTCTCCTCTGCTCCGGGACCGCGCTGCCGCTGTTGTCGCTGGGGTCGGCTCTGCTGCCACCGGTTCTCCGTCGCCCTGGGCCGCCGCGCCGAGGTTTGCTGCTGCCGCTGCCGTCTCCTGCTCGCCGCATGCATCATTGTCTGTCCCGATCATCTGCAGCATGTCCTCCATGAGGACGGTCGGCCTGCGTCTTCCTCTGTTGCGCAGGTCCAGGAGTGTTCTGGCCCTCACCTCGGCCGATGGTACAAAGCTCCGAATGAGGGCGGCTTTCAGGGCGTCGTATTTGCCAGCAGCGGGCAGCTGCTGCACCAGGCTCCGCATACACCGGGCTGTGCGGCTGTCGAGTCTTGCGATGACATTGTGGAATTTAATGTCATCCTCTGATACCCCGTAAAGCACGAACCGTGATTCCACGTGTTGGAACCATGAGTGCGGGTCCTCTTGCCAGAACTCGGGGAGTCTAATGGAGTTTACGCCGGTGCGGGCGGTCTCCGGTGAGTCAGGTTCGGAGTCGGAGAGACGACCTCCAAGTCTTTCCATTTTTCTCACGTGTGGGTCACCAATGTAGGAAACTCGAAATGAAGAGACTGAATGATTTTTCAGTATTGGTTTATTCCATATCAAGTCCTACAGCTCCTCTCTCAGTCAGGGAATGAAGAGAGCCAGCTGAGATAAACCACATACCTTTATACTGTTACAACAGACACAAATCACATTCACATCAAACACAGAATTCCATTCACAACTAATCCTCCCATTGTCCTCTTGGCTTCTCTGTCTGACCCTAGGAGTCAGGCAGTCTCTTCAGGTTCACTCTCAGATCTTCTCACTTCTCCTCTAGTCCGCAGGGGGTCCAGACTCAATGTCCATCTGGGGCTTGATGTCAATACACACTGTGAGCTCAAAGTTCCCTCATGTCTGGGTCTCTGCCAAGGAATATGTGAGCTACATAATGTTACGCCACAGAAGCCATTATTTCAGTTATTTTAAAGCCAGGGAAAGATAGAGAACAATGCGGAAACTATAGGCCAATCTCTTTATTAAATGTGGATTATAAAATATATACAACAATTATATGTAAACGAATAAAGACGTTCTTGACGGAATTGATAGAAGATGATCAAACTGGTTTCATAGAGGGACGCCAAACACATGACAATATCAGGAGAACAATACATATAATTAATCAAATACATAAAGAAAAGAAAAGCGCAGTAATAATAATTTAGACGCAGAAAAAGCATTTGACAGGGTTAACTGGAAATTCCTATATAGTGTGCTGGAACGCTTTGGATTTAACGAAAAATCAGTACAATGCATAAGGATGCTGTATCAAGAACCTGTGGCAAGAATCAAGATAAACGGTAGCTTAACAGACAAAGTAAATATACAAAGATCAACCAGGCAGGGATGCTGCTTATCGCCCACCTTGTTTGCTCTGTTCATAGAGCCACTGGCTCAAGCGATACGACAAAATAAGAAATTAAAAGGTGTAACAATAAAGGGAGCGGAACACAAGATTGGGCTATTTGCAGACGATATTATAGTTTACCTTGAACAACCAGATGAATCAATAATGGAAATGATGAACTTGATAAAAAATTTTGGAAAATTATCAGGATGCAAGATAAACATAACAAAAACACAAATACTGACATTCCACTATAACCCTCTAAACCAGATAACTGATAAGATCAAACTAAACTGGAAACAAAAAGAAATAAAATATCTTGGAGTGAACATACCTAAAGATTTAAGCAAAATCTATAAAGCAAACTATGATAGGTTGGAACAAGAAATAAAAAAAGATATTGATAGATGGTCAATCTTAAATATGGATCTGAATTCAAAAATTGAGACAGTCAAAATCAGCATACAACCTAGATTACTGTACCTCTTCCAGGCTCTACCAACAGAGATTCCTGGTGCCCAGTTCTCAAAGTGGGACAGAATGATATCAAGATTTGTTTGGGGAGGTAAAAAGCCAAGAGTGAAATATAAAACTCTCCAGTTACCAAAAGAAAAAGGAGGCATGGGCCTACCGAGTCTAAAGGAATATTACTACTCAGCACAAATAAAATATATCATATGTTGGTGCGACGAAGGATATGAGGAAAAATGGAAAGAAATGGAAAAGGAAATTGAGGGACTCCCAGTACAAAGCATAATAGGAGATAAAGATGCATATAAGCAAATCAAACAAATAGACCCAATCACTAAATTTACTTTGGAACTGTGGTATAAAATAGTACAAAAGTATAATATAAAGGAAGACATAAAACTATTGAAATGGGTAGCATTTGACAGTCAGTTTGAACCGGCAAAGCAAGATAGGGGATACAAAAATCTGGTGAACAAGGGAATCACAGCATGGGGCAATATTGGAAAAAAAGATCTCGGGAGCTTTGTAAACATCAGAAGAAAATTTAAACTAGAAAGATCGGAATTCTTCAGATATCTGCAGATGAGACACTATTATATGAAGAAGATTAGGCATAACCTCCAAACAGATGTGAGCGAGATTATACAATTCATTTTAAGCTCATATGCAGGAAATAAAATAAGAATTATTTCAAAGCTATATCAGAAACTTATGGCAAACAAACATTCAAGTAACTATATAAAGGAGAAACGGGAGAAAGAGCTCAATTTAAACATAACAGAAGAAAGCTGGCAGGAAATATGGAAAACACAACACACATCAACAAATTCAAGGACATGGAGGGAATTTGGATGGAAAAACCTGATTCGCTTTTTCATTACACCACAGATTCAAGGAAAATATACAAATACCCAATCTTTATGCTGGAGGGGATGTGGGGCTCAAAATGCAGACCACTCACATATGTTTTGGAAATGCAGCAAAATCTCATCATTCTGGAAATCTATACATGTGACAATACAGAGGATATTAGGATATAATATACCAATGAACTGTAACCTGATGTACTTATGTGATCTTAAAAGAGACAATGTAATACAGGCTGAGGACAGATATCTAGTTAAAATCTTGTTGATTGCATGTCAAAAAACAATCACAAAAAAATGGCGATCAGAAGTTCTTCCTGACCAAGAGCAATGGACTGATATTGTTAAGGACATACGTATGATGGAAAAACTAACATATCGACAAAAAATGCAAGAAGGACTATATGAAAAAAAATGGCGGAAATGGACACACTACAAAGTGCAACAACGAGACAGAAATTGAAGAATAACCAAAGACACTGGAAAAACCAGAAGAATTAAGAGATGGAAACTAAAAACTTGATGCTCCAACATTTGTTCCCCCCCTTTTTTTATTGTTTTTTTTATTTCCTTTTTTTTCTTTCTTACTCTAGCCCCTTTGTTTTTAAATGTAGACTGTGATCTGAATGCAATATATATCATGAAAAATGAATAAAAATCTAAGTTACAAAAAAAACAAAAAACTGTCAAAAGAACTTCCTGAGCTGAGGTCTTTTTAAAGACCCTAGAAGAGCCTTGATGGAGTGTGTAGGCTCTGAGAGGAATTCCTCAAACTCTGTTACGTGTTGAGGGCCCTCTCTTACCCCTGTAAGTTGTCCCATGTTTTTAACGTGAATATCAGATCCTAATCCGAACTTGTAATGATTTTTTTTTTTTATGCCTATACCTTATGAAATTGTGTGCACCCTCCCACCCCCATCACAGCAAACATTCACGCTAATACAGTATTTGTTAGTGTGGGGAGAACATGTGGATCATTGTCACATTTCTATTTTAACAAGTTGTTTTTTGTTTTTTTGATTAAAAAGACTTATTTGTTTCTAATACTATAACTGATCCATGAAGTGTTTTACCACATGCTGATTCTGCCTCTCCTTTAATGTTTGTTACCTTGTAGGAGGGGGGTTGAAAGTGCAGAATGACTAAAAAAAAAAAAAAAAGGTCGCTATTCCCTCCTGAAAACGGCAAGCTTATCCTTGTAGCTCTGGCGCTGGGTTTCCTGTTGCTGGCCCGTGGATTTTGAAGGTCTCTGTGTGGACCACGATTGAGCCTTGATCCTATCGCTCGGGTCTGCTGCGGGTTTAAACACCGTTACCGGGAGCCCTCTTCTCGCCATGTCAATTGTTGCTTCTTCCGCCGAATTATAGAGACATGTCTCTTCACCGTAGAAGACCCTTAACTTCGCAGGAAATGGCGTCTGAAAGCGCAGTTTTTCCTCTCGTAGCACCTTTTTTGCGTCATTGTATTCCCGGCGCTTTTTAAGAACCTCCGGGGCGTAATCGTGTTCCACGAAGACTTTTCTCTCTTGGTGCATAAATCCTTTTTTCTGCCAAGCCAGTCTTACAACCTCTTGTTTTATTTTGAAATTGGAAAATCTCACCAACACCGAACGTGGGGGCGCTTCCGCCGCTGGCCTAGCGGCTAATGTACGATGGGCCTTTTCTGTCTTCAAGTCGATGGTTTGGGGAATATCCAACTTCTCTCTCAGTAAAGATTCCACGCATTCTGCCATTGTGTTGAAACCATCTTCGGCTCCTTCTTTCAGACCGTGAATTCTTATGTTGTCTCTTCTCAGTCTTCCTTCTTGGTCGGCTAGCTTAGCCTCTATTGTTGACTGTCTTTTGCGTAGATCCAACACGGAGTCTTCAAGCACTTTTATTCTTTCTTCTGCTTCCAAGGTTCGGTTCTCGGCCTGGTCCACTCTGCTGTTTGTCCTTTTTAATTCGTCTCTGAATTCACGAAATTCGACCCAAACCTCTTGGCGGAATCGTCGTAATTCTTCAAATAGCGTTTTCAAGCTAACCTTCTTGTTAGCTACATTCAGCTCCTCGTCTTCTGAACGGAAATCTTCCGGATCAGATTCTTCGGCCGATGCGTGTCCTGGCCTGGAAAATGACGGTTTCTTCTGTTTTCCTTTAGGCATGGTGATTTTGTCTTTTGGTTTTCACTCTTCCAAAAATCCGATAATTCTGATTTTCAAGATATTTTCCCGGATTAGGTCTGGGAGCTTCAGCGTTAAGCTGCAATCACCATGGTGTCCAGACCGGAAGTCCCACCGATTCATTTCTGAATGATATGTGCAGCTGTAGTCACAGGAACATCAAGCTGCTTGGAGATGGTCTTATAGCCTTTACCTTTAACATGCTTGTCTATAATTTTCTTTCTAATCTCCTGAGACAACTCTCTCCTTTGCTTCCTCTGGTCCATGTTTAGTGTGGAACACACCATGTCACCAAACAGCACAGTGACTACTTGTCACCCTTTAAATAGGCCGACTGACTGATTACAAGTTTGTAGACACCTGTGATGTTAATTAGAGGACTCATCTTGGTTGAACATGTCCCTATGGTCACATTATTTTCAATCTTTTCTAGGGGTACCATCATTTTTATCCAGGCCTGTTTCATGAGTTTGTTTTTTAAAATAATTCTGTTGAACCACAATTTAAAAGGACTGTCTGATTTTCATTGGTTAATTTTCATAGAATTTTTATTTATTACCACTTTTGTCAGATTCAAGTTATTTCTGTGACCATTGAGGGTTTTTCTTTCATTAACAGAGGGGTACCAACAATTTTGTCCACGTGTGTATGGCATAGAAATAGAAAATCTGGTAGTGTCTCCTCATAACCCTGTCCTGTCAGACCATTGTCTGTTAACTTTTGATTTGACTATTTCTGACTATATGGCTCCTAAAGAAAAATATTACTACAGTAGATGCCTCTCAGATGATGTTGTTACCAAATTTATGCAGATTGTTTCCTCTATGCCGTGTGTCAACACAACAGAAATAAGCATTGAAGAGCTTGCTCCTTCTCTAATTGATAGCATGGTAGATAGTGTTACAGCTTCTCTGCATCAGACGCTAGACTTGGTGGCCCCCTTAAAAAAGAAAAAGTCTAATCAGAGATTTCTAACTCCTTGGTTCAACACAGAAACTTGTATCTTAAAACAGAAGACTCATCAATTAGAAAGAACATGGCGCTTCACTAATTTAGATGAACTCTATTTAGCTTGGAGAAATCATCTTTTAATTTATAAAAATCTCTTAGAAAAGCTAGAACGAGTTATTATTCTGCATTAATAGAAGAGAACAAGAATAATCCCAGGTGTGGTCTATATTAATCATATATTCCATAACCTACATATGTTGAAGCATGTGGAAATGTTTAGTAATTACATATGTAAAGCAACTTCACACCTCTGAAAGGACAAAGGCTCTCAACCACTGAGTGAAGAACAAAGACGTTCCCAGACACTGCGGGGGAGACCGGAGGAGCCACCCTCACCCCCTAAGGCGAGGAGAGGAAATACCAAGACAATGGGGGGATTAAGATAATGAGGGATGTCAGCCTTTGTTATGCATGTCTTTTGTTATGTGCAAGTATAAAGCCAGTGAGCCGGAGACATTCGGTCTCTTTTTTCCTTCTGCCACTCTGCACTAGATGAGACTTGTTAGGAGAGCTGATTATTAAACTTTGGTTTATATATCAAATCGCCTCATCATTTCAAGCTTTTCTACATTACCACTGAACTCTCTTAGGAGCATGGCTGCTGGAAAGTTTCTTCTGTGGCAAGAGATGTAACACTTAGTATGTCATAGTAATTATCTTAGACTGTGAACCTTTCTATTGTCCTTTCTTAGTTGTTTGGGGGGCCTGTGGTCTATATTAATCATATATTCCATAACCTACATATGTTGAAGCATGTGGAAATGTTTAGTAATTACATATGTAAAGCAACTTCACACCTCTGAAAGGACAAAGGCTCTCAACCTCCGAGTGAAGAACAAAGACGTTCCCAGACACTGCGGGGGAGACCGGAGGAGCCACCCTCACCCCCTAAGGCGAGGAGAGGAAATACCAAGACAATGGGGGGATTAAGATAATGAGGGATGTCAGCCTTTGTTATGCATGTCTTTTGTTATGTGCAAGTATAAAGCCAGTGAGCCGGAGACATTCGGTCTCTTTTTTCCTTCTGCCACTCTGCACTAGATGAGACTTGTTAGGAGAGCTGATTATTAAACTTTGGTTTATATATCAAATTGCCTCATCATTTCAAGCTCTTCTACATTACCACTGAACTCTCTTAGGAGCATGGCTGCTGGAAAGTTTCTTCTGTGGCAAGAGATGTAACACTTAGTATGTCATAGTAATTATCTTAGACTGTGAACCTTTCTATTGTCTTTTCTTAGTTGTTTGGGGGGCCTGTGGTCTATATTAATCATATATTCCATAACCTACATATGTTGAAGCATGTGGAAATGTTTAGTAATTACATATGTAAAGCAACTTCACACCTCTGAAAGGACAAAGGCTCTCAACTGCCGAGTGAAGAACAAAGACGTTCCCAGACACTGCGGGGGAGACCGGAGGAGCCACCCTCACCCCCTAAGGCAAGGAGAGGAAATACCAAGACAATGGGGATTTTAAGATAATGAGGGATGTCAGCCTTTGTTATGCATGTCTTTTGTTATGTGCAAGTATAAAGCCAGTGAGCCGGAGACATTCGGTCTCTTTTTTCCTTCTGCCACTCTGCACTAGATGAGACTTGTTAGGAGAGCTGATTATTAAACTTTGGTTTATATATCAAATCGCCTCATCATTTCAAGCTCTTCTACACCAGGTTTCTTTTCAGTACTGTATCCAGGCTGACAAAGAATCAGGACTCTGTCAATCCTAGCATTCCCTTAGAGCTTACTAGTCAGGACTTTATGAACTTTTTCAATAATAAAATTTCATCCATCAGAGATAAAATCAGATTTTTCCCACCATTAACTTAAATACAGTAACTACTACAACTCCTTCAACTGATATCTGTCTTGATGAGTTTACTCCAATTGACCTTTTAGAGTTAGACAAAATAGTTTCCTCATTCAAGCCTTCATCTTGTCTTTTAGACCCTATTACTATCAGGTTATTTAAAGAAGTCTTCCCACTTATTGGTAGCTTGATTCTTCATATAATCAATTCTTCATTAACTTTAGGCCATGTACTGCAGGCTTTTAAAATGGCTGTAATGAATCCCTTCCTCACAAAGCCAGCGCTGGATCCAGGAACTTTAGCTAACTATAGACTAATCTCTAATCTCCCTTTCATTTCAAAAATCTTAGAAAGAGTTGTGGCTACGCAGTTATTTGACCACCTGCAGGGAAATGGTTTACTTGAAGAGTTTCAATCTGGGTTTAGAATCCATCATAGTTCTGAAACAGCCTTAGCGAAGGTCACTAATGACCTCCTCATCGCATCTGATAATGGACTTGTTTCTGTACTTGGCCTTTTAGACCTTAGTGCAGCTTTTGATACTATTGATCATAATATTCTACTTGATAGATTAGAACACTATGTTGGACTTAATGGAACTTCGTTGCAGTGGTTTAGATCTTATTTATCTGATAGGTTCCAGTTTGTTCATGTCAATAATGAGTTTTCTTTGAATTCAAAGCTCAGTCATGGAGTTCCACAGGGATCTGTGCTAGGCCCTACTCTTTTTAGTTCATATATGCTTCTGTTAGGCAACATTATTAGAAAGCACTGTATACATTTTCATTGTTATGCAGATGGCACACAATTATACCTGTCAATGAAGCCAGATGATAGTAATCAATTAGCCAAGTTGGAAGCCTGTCTTCAGGAAATCAAAGCTTGGATGATTGGATGACTTGTAATTTCCTGCTATTAAATTCAGATAAGACTGAAGTCATACTTGTTGGTCCAAAAAACCTTAGAAATACCTTTCCAAATCAAACTTTCAGTTTGGATGTGGTTACTCTTTCTCTTAATAGCTCTGTGAGGAACCTTGGAATTATTTTTGATCAAGATCTGTCTTTCAATTCACATATTAAATTTGTTTCTAAGACTATCTTCTATCATTTGGGTAATATTGCCAAGATTAGGAGCATCTTGTCTCAGAGTGATGCTGAGAAACTGATCCACGCTTTTGTTAGCTCTAGATTAGATTATTGTAATTCTTTATTAGCAGGTTGTCCTAAAACATCTTTAAAAAGTCTTCAGCTGATCCAAAATGCTGCATCTGTGGGGCACATAGGTTGGTTTCATATGCTCCACAGATATATTACTGTATGTTTATTGTGTGCTTCATGTCTCAAGGGAACAAAGGGACTGAGCCTCCTAGGGTAACAGGAGGGTGTGAGATTTTGCCTTTTGTTTCAAGGAGATGGCCTTGAGAGATTTCCTGACCACTGGAGACTAGGGGGTGGATGGTGTTAAGATCGGGGGAAGTTACATTGTGACTGGGATTAAGTACCATGTGACTGTATGTTTGATTAAACACCATGTGACTGTAGGTTTGATGTCCTGGGTATAAAAGGACAGATGTGAGAAGATTCATCCTCTTTTTCTGCTTTGGAATGTTGGAGTATGTGATTGTGAATAAAGCTGAACCTGAGGAATAAACTCAGTCTCGTCCTTTCAACACATCTCCGCACATCAAGAGTTTTAACAGGTACTAGAAAGAGAGATCATATCTGTCCGGTTCTGGCCTCCCTTCACTGGCTTCCCATAGAGTTTAGAATTAAGTTTAAAATCCTTCTTCTTACTTACAAAGCTCTAAACAATCAGGCCCCTTTTTATTTAAAATATCTGATACTACCATATTATCCTAACAGAGCACTACGCTCCCAAAATACAGGATTACTTGTAATACCTAGAATCTCCAAAAGTACAATGGGAGGCAGAGCCTTCAGTTATCAAGCTCCTCTCCCGTGGAACCAGCTGCCAATCTGGATTCGGGAGTCAGACTCGATCTCTGTTTTTTAAGAATAGGGTTAAAACCTTCCTTTTTGATATAGCCTACAATTAGGGAGGGATCATGTGTCTCTGAACCCTCCCTTAGTTATGCTGCTAATAGGTTTAGTCAGCCGGGGGACCTCCAATAATGCACTGGGCCTCACTCCTTTCTTCACTGTCAATGAAATATTTTTTTTTTACTGGTCATTAACATCTGTTTGTTCTCTCCCATAGATTGAGTCCCCATCGTGCTGTTTGCTCTCTACATGTCTGTTCTTTTCATCTTCTCTATCCCCTCACCCCCCAGCCAGTTGCAGCAGATGACTGCCCCTCCCTGAGCCTGGTTCTGCTGGAGGTTTCTTCCTGTTAAAAGGGAGTTTTTCCTCTCCACCATTGCCAAGCGCTTGCTCACAGGGGATCGCCTGATTGCTGGGGTCTTTCTGCAACTTTAGGGGTTCCCCCTACAGTTGAAAGTGCTAAGAGATGACTGTTGTTGTGAAATGGCACTATACTGTATAAATAAAGTTGAATTGAATTGAATTGAAATTGAATTGAATTAATATTTAAATTTGTTTGATGATCTGAAATATTTAAGTGTGACAAATGTACAAAAATGAGAAATCAGGAAGGGGGCAGACACTTTTTCACTCCACTGTACGTACCTATGGAAGTATGGAGATGTTTAGGAGAGATGGTAGTGGACTTCTTAACCAGATTGTTTAACCCAATCTTGGAGAGTAAGAAGATGCCTGAGGAGAGGAGAAGAAGTATTTTGGTACCAATTTTCAAGAACAAAGGTGATGCTCAGAGTTGTAGTAACTACAGAGGCATAAAGTTGATCAGCCACACTATGTAGATATGGGAAAGAGTTGTTGAAGCCAGGTTAAGAGGAGAGGCGACAATCAGTGAGCAGCAGTACGGTTTCATGCCAAGAAAGAGTACTACAGATGCAACGTTTGTGCTAAGAGTGTTGATGGAGGACTTCCGGTTATGGCTGCCACGTAGGACGGACGTGTCTCGCTCTGCTCTGCTCCTGGAGAAAAAAATCGGCAAATAACTCTCTCATTTGGGACAGAACGTATCCCAGCATTTGGGCGAGGATATGTCGGCGAAGCCTAAGGCTGGAAAACCAGGAAAAGGAAAAAGCGAGCCACCGAAACAGTCCAAATTAACGGACTTTCAGGTCTGTGACGCAGTAAACAAAACTCCATATATGGCGGAGGAGGCTGGCAACGCTGCGATTTCTGCGGGGAATGGCGCAGATGCGCTGATGGCTGCCATGAGTTCAATGAGAGCGGACTTTTCCTCTAGATTTGATGGGATTATGACAGCGCTGGAAGGAATAAGAAAGGAATTGGGTGACTGTGTAGAACGAACGGCGCAGATGGAGCTCCGTCTCGCTAGTGCTGAAGATGACGTCACCCGTCTTCAATTAAAGGTGCGCACTTTGGAAAAAAAAAATAAATCTCTGGAAGATAATATTTTGGATTTGGAATCTCGGTCGAGACAGAATAATTTGAGGCTGGTGGGTCTTCCAGAGGAATCAGAAGGTCGGGACGTATGTTCCTTTCTGGAAAAGTGGATTCCGGAGGTGCTGGGCAGCGAGGAGTTGCAATCAGCAGTGGTTCTGGAAAAAGCACATCGTATTGGCCCACGGAGAGATAAGGGACCGCCGAGGACCTTAATTATGAAGTTTCTTAGCAACAGAGACAGGATGAAGATCTTCAACGCTGCACGTGCTAAAGGAGAGATTAAACACCAGGACCAGCAGGTGCGGTTCTACCCAGATTTGGCCACAGGAATCCAGCAATTGAGGAAGCAGTTTGATCCCGTACGTAAGGAGCTGCGCAACCTTGGGATTCGTCATGGTGTAATCTATCCTGCGAGACTGCTGACCACGTATGAGGGCAGAACCCACATCTTCAAGACCCCAGAGGAGGCGCAGGAGTTCATCAAGAAGATCAAAGAAGAAGAAGAGACTGGTGGGAGCTAAGCATGAACAAAATATAAGGTAGAATAATTAAGCATTTGCACAGGCATCTGACTGACTTGAAGTAAATAGTAAGTTTACAAAATATAGATTGTATTATATATTAAAATAACAAAACAAAAACAAAACAAACAAACAAAAAAAAAACTATGATGTACAAAGTTGTTAAAAATTTTGGAGTTAAGTTGGAAAACTACAGAGGAGAGTTAATGTTACGTCATTAAAAGCAGTAGAGTTAGGGTGATTGGGAGGATGAAGAAGGAGTGGCTTAGGCTGTTCCCCGTGGGTGTGGAACGGTCGATGGCTATATCGGGAGACAGAATTTTTCTTTTGATTTTGGGGGGTTTGCCACAAGTGTGGGAAGGGGAAATTTGTTTGTGTGTAGTTTGTAGGATGAATGTTCAACCACTCATGTTTTTGCTTCTCTGTATGAGCATGTTTACACTGCAAGGTAACCCCAAACTCTCTATTGATCATGGACCAAAGTGTTAATCTTAATTTAACTTCATGGAATTGCAGAGGTCTACAAAATTTAAAAAAACTTAAACAAGTTATGAATAAAATAAAGGACATGGGTTCAAGAATTGTGTTTTTACAAGAAACTCATCTGATAGAGGAGGATGTTAAAAGAATTAGGAGTAGATGGCAGGGAAGTGTATTCACCTCTTCATTTTCATCCCGAGCCAGGGGAGTTATGACTCTCATACATAAATCAGTTCCTTTTCAAGTGAAAAATGTAATTGGAGACAAATTTGGAAGATATGTAATCATTCAAGGTTCTTTGCTATTAGAAAATATAAATCTTGTGAACTTATATGGTCCCAATATAGATGATCAGAAGTTCTTTGCTAATTTATTTCTCATCTTATCATCACTTACAGGGCAACATATAATAGCAGGGGATTTTAATTGTACATTGAATCCAGGTGTGGATAGATCAACAGGACTGGATTGTACGCACATTGGATGTAGGATGACTATTAATCATTTTATGAAAGAATTGAGATTGTTAGATATATGGAGAGAAATGAAACCACAAGTTAAAGCCTATTCTTGTTATTCCAGTTCCTACAAGACATTCTCACGTATTGATTATTTTTTGATTTCCACAGAATTAAGGTCCAAGATTCAAAACTGCTTTTATGATAACATCGTGATCTCTGATCATGCACCCTGTTGTCTAATATATGTAGATAAAAAATTGACAAAGGAATCAGGTAGATGGCAATTTCAGCATAAATGGCTTCAGGATGAGGAATTTGTCAAGTATATAGAAAAACAGATAGACGAGTTCTTTGACATCAATACTACACAAACATCAGCAGGTGTAAAGTGGGAGGCTTTCAAAGCTTTTATTAGGGGACATATTATTAGTTATACAGGATCAAAATCTAAGAAGACTCGAGAGGAGAGAGCTAAATTGGAACATAAAATAAAAAATCTTCAGGAAAAAGTGTATGCAGGAAGTGACCCAAGGTTGGAGAATGAATTACTGATTTTGAGAGCTGAATACGACAAAAAATCAGCGAATAGAGCTGCCTCGAGTCTTCTAAGATTGAAACAATCTTTTTATGAACAAGGTGAAAAATCAGGAAAATTATTAGCATGGCAGATTAAACAATTGGAAATTAAAACACCAATTACCAGTATTATAAGTAATGGACAGGTAGTTATAGATCCTTTAGAAATTAATAGAGCCTTTAGAGATTACTATGAAAAATTATATGATACCAAAAATGAACCTGATTTAACAAAACTAAATGGGTTTTTGAACGAACTATCTATACCGTGTATTCCAAATGAAAACAGGGAGATATTGGAGTCTAAAATTAGTCAAGAAGAAGTTGGGCTAGCCATTGATAATATGAAATCAGGAAAAAGTGCAGGACCAGATGGTCTTCCAGTTGACCTTTATAAAAAATTTAAGAATAAATTAATAAAACCTTTTTTGGAAATGGTTTTAGAAGCATTTCAAAATAATAATTTACCATCATACATAAATAATGCCTTAATTATACTGCTGCCAAAACCAGGTAAGCCCTCTAATAAATGTGAAAATATGAGACCAATAAGCCTATTAAACGCCGACCTTAAGATAATCTGTAAAATTTTAGCAAGACGAATACAAGAAATTTTACCAAATATTATTAATCGAGATCAGAATGGCTTTATAAAGGGTAGACAAGGCTTCCATAATGTAAGAAGACTATTTAATATTATTTATTTTAATAAAGAAGCACCGGATACAGCTCTCCTATCATTGGACGCCGAAAAGGCCTTTGATAGAGTTGAATGGCCCTTTCTTTTTGAAGTCCTACAAAGGTTTGGACTTGGAAATAATTTCATAAAATGGGTTCAAATAATATACAATAATGCTACAGCAGAAATCCTAACAAATAACAATATTTCAAAACCAATAAAAATCAATAGAGGATGTCGACAAGGCTGTCCACTTTCACCTTTACTGTTTACTATGGCAATTGAACCTTTAGCGATAGCGATACGTTTACATTCACAAATATATGGAATTAAAGTTGGACCAACAGAACATAAAATCTCCCTGTACGCCGATGACATAATTTTGTTTATGTCGAATCTAAAAAAATCAATTCCAACCTTGTTGAATTTAATAAAGAATTTTGGGGAAATATCAGGATATAAAATAAATAAAACTAA
Source organism: Pholidichthys leucotaenia (assembly GCA_020510985.1). Taxonomy (NCBI): domain Eukaryota; kingdom Metazoa; phylum Chordata; class Actinopteri; order Cichliformes; family Pholidichthyidae; genus Pholidichthys; species Pholidichthys leucotaenia. The sequence continues at coordinate 415,879,040 of CM035839.1, read as the reverse complement.
ATCTTCAATATTAATGCTAAATGAGACCCAGAGAAATTACCCAGCCCCTGAGGTAAATCAATTCAATGTTGTAAATCAGTTTAAATATTTAGGAATCCAAATTATGCCTAAGCTAGAATCAGTCGCCAGTGTCAACTATGAAGCCTTAATGTCAGATATCAATGAGTTAACTCAGAGATGGATGTCACTACCAATGTCGATGATCGGGAGAATCAATATACTTAAAAGTAATATTTTACCTAAAATACTTTATTTATTTCAATACATTCCCTTATCACCACCTTTAGATCTATTCTCAAGAATAAAAAAAAAGTTAGTGGAATTTATATGGAACAACAGGAGGGCTAGATTACGTTTGTCTTTATTATATTTACCATTTGATCGTGGAGGTCTGAAATGTCCAAATTTTATGTTGTATTATTGGTCGGCACAACTGAGGTCTATGACATATTATTTTTCATCAAATGATCTCCCTCACTGGACTGAAATGGAATCATACAATTTACCTTTACCTCTTCCCATATTCATATACTCAGATTCGGCAAAAAAATTACAAAAACAAGTTAAAAATCCATTTGTAAAGCATATGATCAAAATATGGTGTGAAGCTAAAAACTATTTAAAAGAACCACAGTTATTGTCACAATTTAGTCCAATATGGGGTAATCAATATTTTAAACCAGGGAGAGCGGACGCTGTATTTAAAGTATGGAATTTAAAAGGGATACAAAAGATTCAGGATTTATATTTGCCATGTGCAGACAACATAATGTCTTTTGAAGAGCTGAGGATCAAATTTAATCTCAATAGAACACATTTTTTTAAATATCTTCAACTTAGAAACTTTATTCGATCAAATCAAAATAAAGCTCTCACTCGACCTATTTATTCATCCTTGGAAAAAATGATGATGAAAGATAGTAAAAGAAAGGGTATTATTTCAGAGTTTTATAACTCACTGACACTATCTTCAAGTGAAAATTCACTGAAAAGATTAAACTACTGGAAAGAAGATCTGCAAATTGAAATTTCAGAGGAACAATGGGAATTGGCTTGTACAGAAGCTCAAACCAAATCAATAAATGCACGCCTTAAATTGATACATTTCAAATGGTTAATGCGGATGTATGTTACACCGGAGGAGTTAAATAGATATAACAAAAATATACCAGATACATGCACAAAATGCATGGAAAGTAAAGGAACCCTATTTCATTGTTTATGGGAATGTAGATTAATAAGAATGTTTTGGGAAGAGGTGAGGGTAACAATTGAAAAAATAATCTCAAAACAAATCATATTGAATCCTAAACTGTTTTTGTTGGGTCTGTACCCAGAAAAGCATAATTTTAATAAAAGTGAAAGAACATTCATAGACCTCAGTTTGCTTAATGCCAAAAAATGTATTGCACTATTATGGAAAAAGACTCATAGACCAGATGTGACTCAGTGGTTAAGACAGATGTTAACAAACCTTCCATTAGAAAGAATAACATATATACTAAAATCAAAGGAAACTGTGTTTGAGAATATATGGAGACCTTTTATTGATTATGTAAAAAATTTAAACATAACTCTTGAAGAAGAAGGTGAATGATGTGTGTGGACCTTGTAAATTCCAAACTGGTGAACATAATATGTATACTTATGTATTGGATTGTCTAGACTAAACAGAGGAGCATTGTTGAAGACTTGATTTTGTTGGTGGTTGTTGGTGTTTTTAGTGCATTTTTTTTTTTTTTGTAGTACTTTAGTGTTAGTGTTTGATTGTTTGTATCATGTTTGTTAAAAAAAAAAGGTTCAATAAAGATATTGTGGAAAAAAAAGAGTGTTGATGGAGAAGTATAGAGAAGGTCAGGAGTTGCACAGTGTCTTTGTGGCTCTTGAGAAAGCATATGATAGGGTGCTGGAGCATCATCTGGCTTTGGCTAAATCTATAAAGTTATTCTTCCTCCAAGACATTGTTTCACCCAGGAAAAGTCTGATCTCACGACTGTTTCTTCACCCCAGAACCACTGTGTCAAACAACATTCCTTTGTTAAGCAAGCCATAAGGAATGCTTTCAACGGATTAACTTACATCATAAATCAGTCCCTCCAGAATTTCACGATGTTGCGATCGCACCAATTCATGCAAAATCAGCCAATCAGCACAACTATTGCATGACCTTGCAACTTTGTCCAATCACCGCAACTTTCACGCAATTTTGGCCAATCCTTGTCAACGTCCGCCAATTTCACCAATCAAATTTGTTTAACTGGCGCTGAAACGCTCAGCCTAACCAATCAAATGCATTGTTGCACCGTGTTCACTTCCGTGATTACAGTGAGTAGTGAATTTATAGTTTACAGTGAGCAACAGAACACATCAGCAAACAGTGTGATTTAAAAAAAAAAAAAAAAACACTCACCCATGAGGTTTTCAACACCATCCCTTCCTCCGTCTCCCCCAGCCTGCCCGTGGATGCCTCGCCACGTCTCCGTCCTGACCGCATGTGCGAAGCGCTGGGTTTGTGTTGAAAAACATGCGCCTGCCCCAAAAGCATCCCATCGCGGGAGCGCGCGTGAGGAGAGTACAGAATCAGAATCAGAATCAGAATGAGATTTATTGCCGTTGTTCATGTAGTACACAAACTAGGAATTTGTCTCGGTGCAATGCTGCAACATTAAACATGGACACTACACTTTTTTTTTTTTTTTCCGGTTCCGGTTCCGCCGGACCGGTGGCGCCACACGAGTAGGCTGCCCGTTGCAACAGCCTTTTTTTTAATCTTCCTTCTTCTTTCTACACCTTTCACTCTGTATATATATCACGGACGCACGGATCGCCCCGGGGGTCTCCCGGGTCGGCGGACGGAGCCACGGTTTGCAGCGGGAGATGCTACAGCGGGGAGGAGCTAGTGCTAGCTAGCACTTGGCCGCCGCCCGGTGCTAATGGGAAACTCGACATACCGGGAGCTGTAGCGAAAACAACGCGGGTGCCGGGCTGGAGTTTAGGCAGCGTGCAAGAAATATAAGACAGAACAATAAAGAGCGATGGCAAGAACCAAGCAGACCGCCCGTAAAATCTACTGGAGGAAGAAGCCCCCCAGGAGACAGCTAGCCACCAGAGCTGCTCGGAGAGGCGCTCCGGCCACCGGCAGAGTGAAGAGGCCTCGCCGTCACAGGCCCGTGGCTCTGAGAGAGATCCGTCGCTGCCAGAAATCCACAGAGCTGCTCATCCGTAAGCTGCCCGTCCAGCGCCTGGTGAGGGAGATCGCTCAGGACTTCAAGACCGTCCTGCGTTTCCTGAGCTTCGCCGTCATGGCTCTGCAGGAGACCAGCGAGGCCCACCTGGTGGTCTCTTCTTCGCTAAGGGGGTCACCATCATGCCCAAAGACTTCCAGCTGGCCCGCCGCATCCGCGGAGAGAGAGCTTAGACTTTCTGTTGCACATTCACCAACCAACCATAATGCTCTGCACTGTGTGTCTATATATATACATTTATAGTAATATGGACATATGTTTACTAGATGTTGTTTTTTCTTGCCTTCTGATTGTTGCTCTGAGTGTTGCTATCCCTGTGCTGTTGCAATCCTGGAATTTCCCCATTGTGGGACTAATAAAGGCTTATCTTATCTTATCTTATCTTACACTACAGCGAGTGTTTGAACATCTTTAGAGGTAAAATCATTACTACATCTGGTCAATGAGCTTTAAAACTGAATCTCCATTGTGGACGGACAAACGCACCCACCCATCCACCCCCCTCCCCCTCGCCGTCCCATTGTAAATGAAAGCTCTGTGTGTGTGTGTGTGTGTGTGTGTGTGTGTGAGAGAGAGAGAGAGAGAGAGAGAGAGAGAGAGAGAGAGAGAGAGAGAGAGAAGCTCGACATGCAGCAGACAGGTAGGCATGGAAAAACAGAAAATATTCACTGTATTTTTTTCCAAAAAAACACAGACTCTAAAAGCCAATAAAGTGCAACAGAATAATTTATTTTTTCCTCTCCGCTTGGTACCGAGTGGTTGGGAACCCTCGGGAGTTTTCAAACGAAGGTGCTGCCAATAATTTCCAAATCTATACTCTTTAACATGCAAGAGTTTTTCTGTATAGCAGAAGTTTCTGCTTAATTTACAAATCACTATAATAGGAAATTTTTGACAATCCTGTGCTTTTCTTGTATTGTTATATAGAATATCACTGCAGTAAACTGGAAAAAAGCATCTGCTTTAAAATTTGTAATTCTTCCCACAACTTTTAGTGCAGAAAACACTCTAAAAACATTGCAACTGTTCCTGCAACTTTTTTAACCCTCAAGCGACCGAGTGGGGTCATTTACGACCCCAGCCATATAATTTAATGTGCCGTCTCTTTATTTTTTATCCAAATTTTCTTTCCTAGCATGAATTTGTCAGTCTACTAATCCTACACACTTTCATAGTTTTTTGCAGGGATCAACCAATTGGTGTGGCGTAGACATCGCAAACTCTTGTGGGGTCATTTATGACCCCGAAGAGAAGCACTGGTTTTTAAACATTGGTTTTATAAATTTTATTCAAATGTTCCACTTCTAATAGTTAGTTAGTTAATCCCTTCACACCTGAAGGTGTATATGGGCGGCGCCTATCTCCGTTTCTCTGACCCTAGGCCACACAGCTACTGTTAGTAGTGAAAGCTACAGCGGGGGGTCAGTCCTCTGGTAGCTCTGTATGTAACTTTACTTTCCCCATTCCATTATGCGGAGCACCACGCTAGAAGGCAGAAAGCACCATTTTTATATGGTCTTTGGTATGACCCGGCCGGGATTTGAACCCCTGCCTCCTGGGTGTGGGGCGGATGCTCTACCAACTGAGCCACCACTCCGGTTTCCACTTCTAATCAGTACTTTATATAGTATTGCAGTGAACCATGGCTAACAGACCTAGGATAGCAAGATTTACATTTGTCTGTTTGTCTGGATTTGTCTGTTTGTCTGTTTGTTAGCAAGATAACCCAAAAAGTTATGGACGGATTTTCATGAAATTTTCACAGATTGTCAGAAATGGGGTATCCTACAGATGATTAGATTTTGGTGGTGATCCGGATCACCGTCCACAAGAAAACCGCCATTACGCAAAATGTCATAATAGGTATCATGATCATCATCGTAACTGTCCCTGTCAAATAAACTAATCTACTACTACTACAATAATAGGTATCATCATCATCGTGATGATGATATGATGACTATGATGACTATGATGATGATGATGATGTTCCAAGAGTGAACTGACAAGGACTGTCTAAATAAATGAAATGTTGTTCTTACAGTCTGCGTTTTGGTTATTTCTCGCAATAAAAGTATTATTAGCAAACACATTTTACATTAGATCATTATAAAATACCTGTCTTAAATACAGGGAGTAGTTTTGGTATAATAAACCTCCAACCAGCCATTTATAATAAGGATCTCTGTACAGAGCACAATGGGGTCATAAATGACCCCACTTGGTCATTTCAGTCCGTAAAATAGCTTGGTCGCTTGAGGGTTAAAAAAGCTCCCGTGAATTCAGGCTTTTTGGCCTGCAACAATCATAAAAACATCCTGCAACATCCTGGAGGGACTGCTAAATAAATTGGAAACCTCCTCCAACTAAGGCAGTTTTATTGGTTATCAGCTATCTTGTGGAGAGCGTGAAAAGATGAGGCTGAGTTTATTTCTCAAATCAGATTTATTCACTTGTCTCCAACATCCTCCAAACAGAAAAAAGAGGAAGCATCCCCCCATGTCTGTCCCTCTTATACCTAGGACATCAAAGCACAGAGTCACATTGTCTTTTTAATCCCAAGACACAATACTTCTTCTTCCAGGTCTTCTCCCCCCCACCTAAAGTCACTGGTGGTCAGGAAATCCCTCAAGGCCCTCTCTTTACATAACAAAGATCACATTTCGCATCCTCCTGTTATCTTCCAGGAGACTCCATCCTATTGTTCATTCTGAGACATGAAGCAACAGTAATATACATATGAAGTCTATGAAACCCCTTATGTGTCCCACATGACCCCCACCCCCCCAAATGTCTTAGATGGAACAATATCATACAGTCTGCATATCATGATAAAATCACAACATCAGTCCACATGCTGCTTGGGCTTCAATCTTCATCCGAACTTGCTGTAAGCAGGCTTTAACACTCCCACGGCGCCATCCTGCTGTGGAGCTGCTACCTGGGGGCGAGAACTGTTAGTCAATCCCTGTGGGAGCTCTGGGGAATGCTCCCTAGGGGGTCTGCCGCGCCGAGGAGCCCTTGCCAACTGCACAGCTTCGTCAGCCATCACAAAAGCGGGTTTGAGCCTGTTTATGCCAATTATTTCCTTTCTGCCCCCCAAATCTAGCAAGAAGTGCTTATCACCTGTTTCCAGCACTCTAAATGGGCCATCATAAGGCGGTCGCAAGGTTGGGCGATGTGCATCGTGTCTGACAAAAACAAACTCCGCATTTTTTAAAGCCTTAGGCACAAAAACGCGCGGAAAACTGTGATGAACGGGGCCAGGAAGCGTGCTCGCTCCCATGTCGCTCTGTAACTGCTGAGCAGGGGAGCACTCTGGCGCAGGATTATCCGGAAGAAACTCCCCGGGCAGCCGGAGTGGCTGCGCAAAAATCAGTTCCGCTGGGGAGGCTTTTAAATCCTTTTTAGGTGCAGAACGCAACCCCAATAAAACCCACGGTAGCCTGTCCACCCAATTTGCACCCGTAAGCGACGCTCTGAGTGCCGCTTTCAATGACCTATGGAAACGTTCGCATAAACCATTAGCCTGCGGGTTGTACGCTGTAGTGCGGTGGATCGTTACCCCCAGGCTGCGGGCCATCACTGACCAAAGCTCGGAAACAAATTGAGGACCTCTGTCGGCCGTAATGTCCGACGGAACTCCAAAGCGCGCTACCCAGGCCATTAAAAATGCGCGCGCCACCTCCTCGGCTGTGGTTGATGCCAGTGGGACCACTTCAGGCCAACGCGTGGTGCGGTCCACCATTGTCAAAAGGTGTGTGGACCCTTGTAACGGCGGGAGGGGGCCTACGAGGTCAACATGCACAGGATCGAACCTCTTAGTCGGGATGTGAAACGGCTCCAAGGGGGCTCTAGTGTGTTTGTGTATTTTGGCTCGTTGGGAAGGCATGCAGGCTGCCGCCCACTCCTTAACTTGCTTGCGCAGGCTCGGCCATACAAATTTCTCTCCTACCATTTTAACTGACACGCGCACCCCCGGGTGCGCCAGAGAATGAATCAAGTCAAAAATGCGGCGGCGCCATGCGGCCAGCACCACGGGACGCGGTCGTCCCGTGGAGACATGGCATATTAGGGGGGGCATACCACCTTGCAGCACCCTGTTCTCCAGCCTTAACCCTGTTGGTCCAGACTGGAGCGCGCACACGTCCGCGTCGCTAACCTGATCCACGGCCATGGCTGCATAATCTACCCCTACGCGGACTGGAGCAGTTACGGCACGCGAGAGACAGTCTGCCACTACATTAAGTTTACCCGCTACGTGTTGAATATCGGTAGTAAACTCGGAGATTGCAGCCAGCTGCCTCTGCTGCCGGCCTGACCACGGTTCTGAAACCTTGGCCATCGCGAAAGTCAGCGGCCTGTGGTTGACGAACGCAGTGAAATGGCGTCCTTCCAGCCAGAACTGGAAGTGGCGAATGGCCAAGTGGAGCGCTAACAACTCCCTGTTGAACACGCTGTATTTTCGCTCGGTATCGCACAAAGTCCTGCTGAAAAAAGCGAGCAGCTGCCAAGCCCCGGCAACTTGCTGCTCCACGACCGCCCCTATGGCCACATCTGATGCGTCAGTAGTGAGCGCCATGCGGGCCGTTGGGTCCGGGTGTGCTAACAACGCAGCGTTTGCCAAAGCTGTTTTGACCTCCGAGAATGCGTGCTCGCGCTCCGGGGACCATTCGATTTTATTTGTGGGTTTTTGCTTTTTAAGCGCGGCATACAGTGGTTGCATGAGCTGCGCTGCGCGGGGGAGGAAACGGTTATAAAAATTCCCCATTCCCAAAAACTCCTGTAATGCTTTGACCGTTTGTGGCTGGGGAAAATTTGTTACTGCGTGCACTTTGTCCGGCAGAGGAACAGCTCCTTCTGGAGAGACGCGGTGCCCCCAAAAATCAATCTGCGTTACCCCGAACTGACACTTCACTGGGTTGGTTATGAACCCGTGCTCTCCCAACCGCCGGAAAACTGCCGTGAGGTGGTTTTCGTGTTCCTCTTCGGACGCGCTGGCTACCAAAATGTCGTCCAGGTAGACGAACACGAAGGGGAGATCGCGCAACACTGCGTCCATCATGCGTTGGAACGTCTGCGCAACGCCTTTAAGCCCAAACAGCATGCGCAAAAACTCGAAAAGGCCAAACGGAGTTATTATCGCTGTTTTGGGTATGTCCTCAGCGCGTACTGGGACTTGATGGTACCCGCGGACCAAGTCTATCTTAGAAAAAATGCGCGCCCCCGCCAGATGAACGAAAAAATCTTGGATATGTGGGATTGGGTAGCGGTCGTGTGCCGTAGCGTTGTTTAACCTGCGGAAATCTCCGCAAAGACGCCACGAGCCGTCAGCTTTAGGGACCATGTGCAGCGGGGAAGCCCAAGGGCTTTTCGAACGTCTGATGATGCCCAACTTTTCAAGGTTGACGAACTCCTCGCGCGCTATGGCCAGTTTAGCTGCATCCAAGTGCCGAGCTTTTGCAAAAACGGGAGGGCCAGTGGTAGTAATAAAATGTTCCACCCCGTGTTTAGCGACGGCCGCTGAAAATGTGGGAACCGTGAGTGCTGGAAACTGAGTGAGGAGTGTGTGGAACTTACCGCTTGCCGTTGCAACGTTGGCTTGTGCTGTGGGCGGGGTCACTCGGGCTGCACAGGGAATAGAGTAAAAAGAAAGTGCATTAACCAGGCGCCTATTAGCAAGATCAACCAACAACCCATGCGAGCACAGAAAATCAGCCCCTAACATGTTGAAGCTCACCGCGGCTATAACAAAAGTCCACTCAAATGTGCGGCCGTGTAGGGACAGAAGCAGAGTCCTCTCCCCGAAGGTCTTAATCCTCGAGCCATTCGCTGCTGATGCTCCGTGACTCCCGGGGCCTGCCAGCCGGTCAGCATAGGTTGGCATGATGAAACTCACTTGGGAGCCTGTGTCCACGAGGAATTGCTTCCCCGAACGCGCGTCCGTCAAGTAGAGCAGCTTGTTCTGTTCTCCGAGGGCCGCGGCTGCTACCGACCCCCGGCTCTGGCGTTTCCCAAGCTCTTGAACTGGCACGGTGGTACACACCTGCGTGCCCTCTCTGCAAAGCGGCGATGGTAGAAACAGAGGTCGTCTCCTCCGTGATGTTTGGCCTTCGCCGCCGCCGTTGTCGTGGGTCTGCTGCTGCCGCCTCTGGCCCCCTGCCATCTCCGGCCATCGCGTCAAGTCCTGTCTCTGCTGTGGTGGCCGCGCACTGTCTGCTGGTGTTGAGAATCCACTGTGCTTCCTGGGCCAGCGCGTGGAAGTCTCGCTGGGTCAACAACGGTGAACCGGCCAGGGTCGCTCTTGTGGCCGACGGTAGGGTTCTCAGGAAAATGTGGGTGAAGAGGAAGTCGTCGTCATCTGAGCCCCTCAGCCTCAGCATGTCCTCCATCAGGTCGATGGGTGTGCTGTCTCCCAAGTTGTTCAGGGCCAGGAGTCTCTCCGCTCTCTCCTGGACTGAGGGAGTGAAGCGCTGGATGAGCGCAGCCTTCAACCCGCCGTATTTGTCGTCGGCCGGTGGGCGCTGCACCAGGCTCTGCACATGTCGAGCCGTGCGGCTGTCGAGCTTGGCAATAACGTGGTAGAATTTCGTGTCATCTGCCGTTATTCCCCGGAGAGCGAACTGAGCTTCGGCCAAGAGGAACCAGGAACACGGGTTGTCCTGCCAGAAATCTGGTAGTTTGACTGAGACTGCGTTCGCCTGGCTGGTTCCTGGCGAGTCCGGCTCGGGGGAATCTCTTCTGTTCATGATATGTCTTAAGGTCACCAGTGTGGAGAGCGTGAAAAGATGAGGCTGAGTTTATTTCTCAAATCAGATTTATTCACTTGTCTCCAACATCCTTCAAACAGAAAAAAGAGGAAGCATCCCCCCATGTCTGTCCCTCTTATACCTAGGACATCAAAGCACAGAGTCACATTGTCCTTTTAATCCCAAGACACAATACTTCTTCTTCCAGGTCTTCTCCCCCCCCACCTAAAGTCACTGGTGGTCAGGAAATCCCTCAAGGCCCTCTCTTTACATAACAAAGATCACATTTCGCATCCTCCTGTTATCTTTCAGGAGACTCCATCCTTTTGTTCATTCTGAGACGTGAAGCAACAGTAATATACATATGAAGTCTATGAAACCCCTTATGTGTCCCACAATCTGACATTTACCAGACTGCATCCCATAAAATTTGACTGTCTTTCATAAGGCCCTAGGATTATCCACAGCTCAACATTGCCACCTTCTGAAAACTCCGGGACATGTTGGATTTAACCAGTGAGCTTTATTCCCTGAAATGACTACCTTTTTACAAAACTCACTTCTCAGATTATCCTCTTTTTCAGGACACCATGAAAAAGCAAGTGAGACTTGGATGTACCATTCTATGTTGGACAATAATTTGGGTTTGAAATGTTTATTAATCCTTGATTTTAAGTATGTGCATGTTAAAATGTTTAAATGAATTTTATTCTTGTATGTTAATTTAAAAGCACTAGTTATAAGGTTGCACGCCCACTGAAGTTAGTCATGAATCACTGAAGTAGCTTAGATTTTCTACATAAGTATATTGATGAATGTTCAGTGTTATTAAGATGTGCATCATCCTATTAAAGTACCAAAGTCATCTGACTTGCTCAACCAATCACTAGCCAGCAGATGCTGGGCAACAATTCTCTCAGTTCTATTGGTTCTTGACAATCAAAGAACTGGTTGCTCATTGGACTAAAGTTCATCACTCCCGCCCATGACGGGAAACAGTTGGTTATCGTTTGTGTCAATCAGTGCTTCAGTGCAAAATTCTGCTCAGTCTTAAGCTGGGGAAAATACCCCAAGCTCAGTAGTGTTACAGAGTTGGAGTTTGTCATTGTCTTGTAAACTTCTATGTCCTGCTTTTAATGTTTTTCTCTAAACGTCTGGGAATTAATTACTCTTCTTTTGAGCCCAAAATTCTTCCAAATGAAGTCAAACTCAATGTTTCTAGGCGTTTCTATTACTGTCTGTATTCTGTTAAACTTTCTTTAAACTCACCATGTGGTGGACACTAGACACAGCGTGGGACATCCTCTCACACCCAGAAGCAGTGAAGAGGGGCAGGGCAATGGACAGATGGACAAAGAGCCCTGGCAGGCAAGCAGACTGAACTGCTAAGTTATGCGCCCCCCGAGGAAGGAAAGAATAACCTGGAGTCGCGAAGACCAGAAGCAGCGGTCAAAGCGGCGCCAGTTGATGTTATGTTAATGATGTGTATTGACTGACAATCGAAATGCTAATGTGCCACACATTCTCTTTGTCTGTGCAACAGGTATAAAAGAGCTATGTACAGGGACCTGATTAGCACAGGAGCTCACACGAGCTATGAAGCGTGTTTGCAGTATGATGGAGAAAATAAAGCCTTGTCTCATTCCAGCTTGTTGCCTCTCGCCCATTCCTTTTTCTCCACATTGGTGACCCTTGACATGCCATGGAGCGTCTCTACCTTTCACCACACTGTGGAATCAAGATCACCATGCTTCGCCTGCATTCCTTTTTCTCCACAGTGGTGACCCGACATGTGAATGGACTGTCTCTCCCTTTCGCTGCACTGTGGATTCCCTCTTCATCCACACTGGAGCACACTTGCCTATTCCTCTCTCCACACAGGCTACCTGAAGGGCCCGAGAGAGCGAGCGGCGCTGTGACCGAGATGTGAGATGAGCAAACCAACAGAAACAGCCTGGAAGGAGAAGATTTGCACCACCTGCATGGTTTCAGTCAAGCTCCCCAACCTTGGTTTTACCTCCCAACAGTGGGGTTTCGGTGCACAGAAGCCCCGTGCACACACTGCAGGATTACAAGGAGCACAACTTACAGCTACATGGCCACTGCGCCAGAGCACGCGCCATGCACCAGGGACAAGCCATCGCCATTCCCAGAACCTTTATGTCATGTGTGGCGAGCACTCACCCCCTCCTTCCTGCTCACCGGCTCCCTCATCAGACGCACCTGTTGATTCCTGCCTGCTAGCGTTTATAAGGAAGCAGTCTTTAGTGATTCAACACTGGCTTGTTTGGGTGTACTGCTCAACCAATGGCTCTATTGTAAGCGGTTACTTGTCTTATGACTTTACCTAACAATCTCCTCTCTTCCACCTTTTCCAGGTTACTGCCAACGGAGCGGTGCATCTGCGGGGATTTGGTGCACTCGCCAGCCTATTGCTCCTCCTCGAAGCAGCCTTCCTTCTCTGCCTGGTCAGACCCATCCACCCAACCCGTCCGGCAGTTCCACCTGCTGGTTCCTCTCCTTCGTTGGGTTCTGTGTTGGTCTCCTCCTATCTCTCACGTGAGTGGCATTATCTATTTTCCCATTAAATCTCCATTCCCCCCTAATCAGCCTCGTCTGTTCTCCGTAGGGCTCCTGCTTATCTAGCGAGTGATTGGCATTTTCTCTTCAAGATTGCTGTGTTTGAACATTCTAATAAAGGGTCAAATGTTTTTTGTGTGCTCGCTTGGTGATTGCACATTGCACTCAGGTGGCTTGTCCAGCCAATATGACACTTTAGGCTTTGCGCATTGCACCTAAAGCAGCCGGGCAGCCTCGCCCACAGGACTTATATTGTATTTTTCACTGCCGCGATGCACCCTTGGGGAATTTGGGCCATTCGCCTTCCCCAGATCCTGCCAGGACCGGGCCCACATGGGGAGCAGATGTCAGAGACTTATTTTTTTCATAGCCGCTGCGGCTCACCGGAGGGTTTCCCGGAAAAGTCTCTCGCCCGAGGCTGATCTGCGCGCAATTTCTGCGTGGCCCAGATGCTTTTGATGTCCCGGGCCGACACTCCATTGTATCCCCCCACCTCCCCCTCGTCCTCCACATTGTTCTGCCCGCACCTCTGTCCCAAAGACCTGCCATTTGCCAGCTTTGTTCCGTCAGCATGATGTGCACCGACCCCGGTGCGCCGACAAACCACGGCCGTCACGTGTCAGAACTTGGAGTGAAGCAGAAAGTGCTTTTCACCCCTCCCCCTTTCCCCCCACGAACTGACACGCCCTCCGACAAACCTCACCAGCAGGACAGTTCGACCGGAGCGGCAACCCCCCGCTGCAGCCGCCACAGGTGCCAACTTGAACCCAAAGGACCGGGGGGTTACAGCCCCTTCTGGATGTTCGGGGGGGGCTGTGTGGTGGACACTAGACACAGCGTGGGACATCCTCTCACACCCAGAAGCAGTGAAGAGGGGCAGGCCCATTCCTTTTTCTCCACAACCATGTGTTTTTTCAAAGGACTGACTGACCACTCGTCTCCATGCTGGAAGCTATTTCAGCCAACTCCACGAAGTCAGAAGAATCTCTTTAAAATTTTGTTATTCGGATCAGATTTGTAATTATTCCCAAATTCCCTTGCAGAAGCCGCCGACCCATGAAAGCCTGGATGCAGCTCGCCATTACAGCTACCCTGAAGGAGCTCCGACACAGATGGAGTGAAGACAAAAGAGCCTTATTATCGCAGTCAAAATCTCATCTTGTGACTGCGGACTTTGAACACTGCTGGACTGTGGGAAATATATCTGCGGGCAGATATAATCCACGAAATCTTCAGTTGAGAATCCAGGCGAAAGGACAACGCAAGGAGTCACGTGACCTGTATTCTTTGTTCCATCTGCTGAAAGTGAATAAAATGTCGGAGATTTGGAAATAATTTAAAATCTGATCAGATACAAAATTAAAAGAGAATTAAATAACTCTTCTTTTTATTAAAATCCCATTTTTACTTTCTTAGAATAATTCAGAATTTTGCCTATAGTTAGTTTAATTTTTTACTCAATAATCAGTTATGCAAGTTGAATGTGATGGTTTAATGTTGATCATTTCACCTGCTTACAAATTATTGGAATGTGATGTCATTCAATCAGTTTCATTTAAATAAATCTGTAAAATGAGAGAAGTTGCTGAGTAATTTATTCCTATTTCTGTGAATGTTCTATGTCCCTCCAAGTCCCAGTCCATGGTCCTCAGCCGGAAAAAGGTGGATTATCCTCTCTGGGTTGGGGACAGGCTCCTGCCCCAAGTGGAGGAGTTCAAGTATCTTGGGGTCTTATTCACAAGTGAGGGGAGAATGGAGGAAGAGATTGACAGACGGACTGGAGCAGCATCTGCAGTGATGCAGACGTTGTACCGGTCCGTTGTCGTGAAGAGAGAACTGAGTTCTAAGGCAAAGCTGTCGATTTACCAGTCAGTCTACATTCCTACTCTCACCTATGGTCACGAACTTTGGGTAATGACCGAAAGAACGAGATCGCGGATACAAGGGGCTGAAATGAGCTTTCTCCGTAGGATTGCTGGATTCACGCTTAGAGATAGAGTGAGGAGCTCAGTCATCCGGGAGAGGCTCAGAGTAGAACCGCTGTTCCTCCACATTGAGTGGTATGGGCATCTGATCAGGATGCCTCCTGAACGCCTCCCACTTGAAGTGTTTCAGGCACGTCCCACTGGGAGGAGACCCCGGGGCAGACCCAGGACTCAGTGGAGAGACTATGTCTCTCAGCTGGTTTGGGAACGCCTTGGTATCCTCTCTGAAGAGCTGGAGCAGGTGGCTGGGGAGAGGGAAGTCTGGGCTTCTCTGCTTGAACTGCTGCCTCCGTGACCCGGACCTCCGGAAAAGCGGTAGAAGATGGATGGATGGATGGGTTCAAAGTCCCCAGTAGAACTTATGAATATTTTGAGACTGATTGATTAATTGATTGATCAATTTCAGATATAAAGATTAATTATTAATTGTTCACAATAGTAAACAATTATATATTATTATTATTATTATTATTATTATTATATTGTTTTTTTGGTGTGTGTGTGGACTTACTGGCAAACTCCCATTTCCACATACACTTCCAAGTCTAAATTAAATAATTTTTATACCTTATCATAATTATAAATTAAATATTGCTACAGTGCCAAGAGAGGAAGTGTGATATTGTATGAGAAAGTCAAGAGTGGCCGAGAAGTATGTGAGGGTGGTGCAGGACATGGATGAGGACAGCAAGACGGTGGTGAGGTGTGCTGTAAGAGTGACTGATGGATTCAAGGTGGGGGTGGAATTACATCCGGCTTCGGCTATGAGCCCCTTCTTGTTTGCCATGGTGATGCACAGGCTGACAGTTGAGGTCAGGCAGGAGTCTCCGTGGACCATGATATTTGCAGACAACATTGTTATCTGTAGTGAGAATAGGTAGCAGATGGAAGAGAACCTGGAGAGGTGGAGGTATGCTCTGGGGAGAAGAGGAATGAAGTCAGTAGAAGCAAGACAGAATACATGAGTATGAATAAGAGGGAGGCAGGTGCAACGGTGAAGATGGAAAGAGTAGAGGTAGTGAAAGTAGATGAGTTTAAATACCTGGGGTCAACCATTCAAAGTAGGGGTGTCCAATCATGTGCCATGGAGGGCCAAGACCCTGCAGGTTTTCTCTTCTACCCAGTCTCTTCAGCAGGTGTTTTCACTGATCAGCAATCAGTGGGAAGAAGTTCAGTGAAATATGCTGTTGAAGACATTGGTTGGAGGTAAAGCCTGCAGGGTCTTGGCCCTCCATGGCACATGATTGGACACCCCTGATCCAAAGCAATAGAAGATGCACAAGAGAGGTGAAGAAGAGAGTGCAGGCATTGTGAAGTGGGTGGAGACGAGTGCCAGGGGTAATTTGTGACAGACAGGTAGCAACAAGAGTGAAAGGGAAGACTTACAAGACGGTAGTGAGGCCTGCTATGATGTTTGGTTTGGAGATGGTGGCACTGACAAAAAGACAGGAGGTGGAGCTGGAGGTGGCAGAGTTAAAGATGCTAAGATTTTCATTGGGAGTGACTAGGAGGGACAGTGTTAGAAATGAGTATATCAGAGGGACAGCTCAGGTTGAGCGGTTTGGAGACAACGTAAGAGAAGCAAGGCTAAGATGGTTTGGACATGTGCAGAGGAGGGATAGTGGATATATTGGACAAAGGATGTTGAAGATGGAGCTGCCAGGCAGGAGGAAAAAAGGAAGATCACATAGAAGAGTCATGAATGTTGTAAAGGAAGACATGGAGAGGGCTGGTGTTAGAGAGGAAGATGCAAGGGTTAGGGTGAGATGGAGACAGATGAGCCGCTGCGGCAACCCCTAAAGGGAGCAGCCAAAAGAAGAAGAAGAAGAAGAGGAGCTTCTAACTAATGGAAATCAATTAAGAACTGGTCAGTTTGTTCATACTTTTAAGGGTAGAGATGATTAGGAAAGCTACCTTCAGCAGAAACACTGACTTCTGCCTTGACAGTTTCAAAATAAAACAGCAAATCTGTCAACAATATTAAAAATAGTAGTTTTGCAGAGAAATTAACTCCCTCTTTACAATGAAACTAGCACTGATGTCCATTGAATGCAGTGTTTCAGGGTGGTGAAACTACAATAGCAATAGTAAGCAAGTTTTGTCCACATATACATGCAGACATACACCAGACATACACCAGTGACACAATACATCTGGCATTCATTAAGCATGATGATACAGAAAGCAATAGCAAGGTTATCACATAGAAACTTGATGCACCAGTGAACATTTTAGACATCTGCTGAGATGTTAAGTGTCTAATTTGTACTCACTCACTTCAATCATTCCCATCTTAAGCAGTGACCCTGCAGAACGGTCCATGGAATCACATGAAATCCTTTTTCTATTGTTGGATCAGTGATTTCATATATAATACTGTGTTCTGAGTTTTGGACACCGACATCATGGAACAGTGTTCCATTGAATGTATTGTTGTCAGGCTCCCTGGGTCTCAAGGCATGGAATTAAAGGTTATAAAAAGAAGGTGCTCAGAGACCCAGTTATAGTTGTACTGTACTTGATGTTGGGGGAGGAATAAAGTCTGTGTGTTGTCCAAGCTCGCTGCCTCGTCTGCTTCCCTCCTCCACATTGGCGACCCAAGATGTGACATGGAGAATGAGCCGAGCACCGTCCCGGAGACTACCTGGAGGGAGAGCACCGGTGCCAAGTGCGCTGTCTCAGTCAAGCTCCCAGACTTCTGGCTTCACAACCTGACCACATGGTTCCTGCATCTCGAAGCCCAGTTAGCACTCCGCAGGATAACAACGGACGACACAAAATATTACTATGTGGTCGCTGCGCTGGATGCGCATGCCACGCAACAGGTGACGAGCCTGCTCCAGGAGCCGCCAGCCCAAGGGAAATATGAAGCACTCAAGTGGATGCTACTCCAGCGTTATACCTTGTCTGACAGTGAGAGGGGAGAGAGACTCCAAACATATTCAGAGTTTGGTGACAGATCAGCCGTGGAGCTTATGGAGAGCATGTTGGCACTGAGAGGAAGGAATGATGAATCTTTCCTGTTTGCCCACCTGAACCTACCTGCCACAGCAAGGGCGATCCTGGCCAACTCGCCGTGGCTGACAACGACTACTGTGCCCTGGCGCAGGAAGTGGACTGCATCATTTTAGCAACCAGAGCTCTCAGCATGCATGCAGTGGCACTGGCATCCATGAGGGACTCCAGCGAGGTCGAGGAGCTGTGGTTGGTAGCCAGGATGGACACCAAGAGACGCAGAAACGGAGCGATCCATTTCTATCATCGCCGCTTTGGCTCGAATGACCAACGCTGCCTGCCACCATGCCAGTTCAAGAAGCCAGGAACACGGCACGACCAGCAGTCAGTGGCAGCTCCAACCGCTGGCAACAGGAACAAGCTACTTTATATCACGGACACACATTCGGGGAAATGGTTTTTGGTGGACTCCAGCTCTCAGAAGAGCCTCATCCTGCCAGTCAGCGCAGACAGGTCGGCAGGAGGCAGCGGCCCCAAGCTCACAGCCACCAACGGATCCACCATCAGGACGTTTGGTGAACGGACACTGACGATATGCTTGCACAGACGCAATTTCCGGTGGGACTTTGTGGTAGCTGCATGTCTTGCCCCCATTTTAGGCACAGATTTTTTATGTGCTTATGGGTTATTAGTCAATGTGGCCAACAGACATTTAATGGACGCTGTTTCTTTCACCTCCCTGCCTTGCACAGCTCAGGGAGCTGGGTCAACAACACTGGCTAATGTTATAGCTCCAGGGGGTAAGTACCAGCATTTACTTGCACATTTCCCAGCACTCACGGTCCCGACTTTTTCGGCTACGGTAACCAAACACAGGGTCGAGCATTTTATAACCACAAAAGGCCCGCCGGTGTTCGTGCATCCTTTGTCATGGTTCGAGCGCCGATCTTGTCCGCGCTCGGACCACGTAGTATTTTTTCCAATCTGGCGTGTGTGTTCCTTTTGGCTCTCCGAGCTTTTATTATGACAGCGCTCGGGGGGGCTTCCGGCTGTCAGAGCTGACAGCTGAGCTGCATTATTCACCTCATCAGCTGCCCCACTTGGAGCCTTACTTAAGAGGGCAGTTGAGAGGCGAAAGGTGGGGCAGTCTTGTCAAACTTTCCCTGGTCTGACATCGTTGAGCATCCCTCGCCAAGATTCCTGGTCAGACGTCATCTACCTTTTCATCCTTGTCCTTTATTGTAAATGTGTGTCATTCTGTATTTGTTCCTCCGTGTCATAGACTGAGTGTAATAGTTATCGTGTGTGTTAGCCCCCCGTGGCTTGTTATTTTGTTCCTTTCCCTTTCCTGTAAATAAACTGCAAACTCACTGGTGATATGTGGAGTCTTATGATGGCTCGTGAGGGCCATCCATGACAGTAGACTGCCGCCAGACTGAGACGCCTGTCGCCGTGAGTTTTGCCTAAATTGGACTTGTTTTTCCCTGTCTGGGTGCCTGTGCGCTGGGAGGTCATGTCATCATTCAGGGGCTGCGTTCGAAGCCTGGGCTACGAGCTGGCGGAGGCCCTGGACTACGTAGATGGAACTCTCGTCACCGCTACCCTCTACGACTCTCCCAGCGATGTACGCCGGCACCTGGACCTTGCTGAGGACATCCTTAATTGCCTTACTCGCTACTCCGACAACCTTGAAGTCATTGCGAGGAAGGCAGACATCGCGGTGCTACGGGAGATACTCCGTGGGCTGGAGGGAAACTCCGGCAGGAAGCCGAAGAGGAGGCATCCTCGCTCCTCGCTTCGGGATCCCATTCCTGTCCCCGCTCCAGGCCAGGAGGTCTCACCACCAGCCGCTAACTGTCGTCGCCATGCCACAAATAGGCCCCAGCGAGAATCCCGTCCGGATCCAGCTCCGGGTCGTCGGAGGAACCCAGCCTCCCAGTCAGCTGTATCTCCTACATCACAACAGGAGGGAATCCCCGCAGTCGCTTCCCTCGGGTCATCTGTCTCAGCTGTTCCGTCAGCTCCTCGTGCCCAGACCGCCTCGGCTGTCGCCCCCTCCTCCTTGACGTCATCGCCGGCTGCTGTGAGTGCTGTGAGTCATGCTTCGGCAAGGCCCGTCAGCAATCGCCCACGAGCGGCTCCTCCTCGTCTTCCCGAGGGGCCTACCATCACCATCCAGAGGGGAAAGGGAGGAACAACGTTCACTACAGCAGGCACCATCGGTCCTCCGGGAAGCAGGCAAGTGCAATTTCATTCTTCTCCTCATTGTGGTGATTTGCCTTGTCTGACTCCTGGGGGTGGAGTTCGGGGTTCGCAGTCCCCCGAGCTCTCACCACCTGCTGTAACCTTTAACATTAAACCTGCTGCCTCTGTGTCTCCCTCCGCTGAGCGGTCCACGACACAAGGTCTACGTCGTCGGATGAGGAAGGGGCCTGCGGTTCTGGAGAGCCTGGTTCCAGCCCCGCAGCCATGTCATGGGCAGAGGAGGAGAGCGGACTGCAGCGTGGAGCCTGTGCTGATGACAAAACGTCCTCGGGTCTCCACCGATGAGCGATTCGATCCAGTGGGTCGAGGATCCCCTGCCACCATGCCGTGCGGGTCGTCAGCGTGGACATCAGCGCTGGAGTGTCCTCAGGCTGCGGAAACCATCATGCCGGCTGCGGAGCCCGCCGTAGTTGAGTGGGAGCCAGACGACGACCTTCTTCGTCCTGAGCCCGGATTGTCAAAGTCCTGGACGGCAACAGAACTCGAGTGCAGGCAAGTGCTCTACTTTGTTTTCCTTCTTTCTATTTTGGAGCATTTTTGCCTGTCTCTCAGGGAGACGAGCCAGGGGCAGCTGTCCGCTGCACCCGAACTCGTCTCGCTGGGCTCTGTCGCTACCGGTGATCCTGATCCCGGTTCTTTTCCCTCTCCTGAGCCTTCTCCCAGGGTCACCAGTGCAGAGCCAATCCCTGTCACTGTGCTGGAGGTTCCAGGTTTGGGGTTGGTGGTCGTTTCTGGTGCTGCGCTGACCCAGTCGGGGTCCATCAGGGGTGCAACCGAGACCCAATCGGGGTTCGACGTTGGTGCAGCCGAGACCCAATCAGGGTCCATCGCAGGTGCTGTTCCAGCCCAATCGGGGTCCGTCGTGGGTGCAACGACTCTCCCTCATCTTTCCCCTCTCCAGGGAGGCCGTCTTCAATTTTCCCCCCACGGTCCTGGTGGCTGAGTGATGCGAGTCGACTGCCTGGTGAGCTCTTTTGCCGGTTCGGCGTTCTGGGTCAGCCACCCGACGTACTGTGCTTCCTGCTGGGCGACCTGGTTCGGCCGCCGGAGATTCCATCTCTCCGGGCCTGGGACTGGGGTAGGCCACCCGAACATTCCTTTTTTCCCTTGTTGACCATTTGGACATTGGACGCAGGGAGACCACCAGAACAGTTCCGGCCTCACTGGACTCTGCCTGCCGTCATCCCTGTGTGTCTCTTATTTTCATTAAATATTAAGGTCACTCGGGTGTATTGTCATTTGCTCTATGTTGATCTGTGTATTCACCGCTGTTTAGCATGTCTTTTTTTTTTTCTCTCTCTCCTCCCCTGTCTGAAGGATGATTTGTATCTGTCACATTATTTCTTGTAGGCCTGTGTGTTTAGTTCTAGGTCTCCAACTGTTATCTGCATTTTTTTTTTTGTCCGGTTCTATGTACCATCTGTGTGTTATGGAGTATTGTGTTTTTCTTTTAACCGTACTCTGTAATTGCTTCATTTGTTCCCTGTCATCGTCATGGTGTTTTTTTTGCTCTTTCTGGTTCTCGCCCTCCAGGCCTTTTTCCCCCATCCGCCAACCCTGGGGGGGGGGGGGGGGGCTTGGGTGTCATACGGCGCTCGTAGTTCGCCGCCTCGGGGGGGAGGTACTGTCATGGTTCGAGCGCCGATCTCATCTGCGCTCGGACCATGCAGTATTTTTTCCCATCTGGCGTGTGTGCCCCTTTTGGCTCTCTGAGCTTTTATTATGACAGCGCTCGGAGGGGCTTCTGGCTGTCAGAGCTGACAGCTGAGCCACATTAATCACCTCATCAGCTGCCCCACTTGGAGCCTTACTTAAGAGGGCAGTTGAGAGGTGAAAGGTGCGGCAGTCTCGTCAAACTTTCCCTGGTCAGGGATTCCTGGTCCTGATTCCTGGTCAGACGTCATCTACCTTTTCATCCTCGTCCTTTATTGTAAGTGTGTGTCATTCTGTATTTGTTCCTCCGTGTCATAGACTGAGTGTAATAGTTATCGTGTGTGTTAGCCCCCCGTGGCTCGTTATTTTGTTCCTTTCCCTTTCCTGTAAATAAACTGTGCAAACTCACTGGTGATATGTGGAGTCTTATGATGGCTCGTGAGGGCCATCCATGGCATCCTTGGCACCTGGATGCGGCTAAACTGGCTAGCGCACGCAAGGAGTTTGCCAGCTTGGAGCAGCTGGGCATCGTCAGGCGCTCCAACAGTCTGTGGGCGTCCCCTCTACACATGGTGCCTAAGGCCGACAGGTCATGGCGACTGTGGCGATTTCCGGCTCTTGAACAACACCACGGAACACGATTGGTATCCCATCCCACACATCCAGGATTTTTCCGTGCACCTGGCCAGAACGCGTGTTTTTTCAAAAGTGGATCTGGTCCAAAGTTACCACCAAGTCCCAGTGAGCGAGGAAGATGTTCCTAAGACAGCAGTAAAAACTCCTTGGCCTTTTCGAGTTTTTACGCATGCCGTTCGGATTAAAGGGGGCAGCACAAACCCTTCAGAGAATGATGGACGCAGTGGTCCGTGACTTGTCCTTCGTTTTTGTCTACTTCAATGACATCCTGGTGGCTAGCGTGCCCAAAGAGGAGCACCTCGCCCATCTCAAGATAGTTTTCCAGAGGTTGGAAGCGCACGGGCTTATAGTGAACCTGGCGAAGTGCCAGTTTGGGGTGCCAGTGATTGATTTTTTGGGCCACTGCATTTTGCTGGAGGGTGTGATTCCCCTACCAGATAAGGTGCGCGCCGTTTCAGACTTTCCACGTCCGCAGACCATGAGGGCCCTACAGGAGTTTTTGGAAATTGTCAACTTCTATAACAGTTTCCTCCCCTGGGCAGCCCAGCTGATGCAGCCATTGTACACCGCGCTTAAGAAAAAGAAGCTCGCGGAAAACATTGACTGAGCCCCCGAGCAAGTCCAGCCTTTCGCAGACGCCAAAACAGCGTTCACTGATGCCGCTTTGCTAGTCCACCCTGACCCGTCGGCCCGGATAGTGCTCACCATGGATGCGTCTGACGTTGCCATATGGACAGTGGAGGAGCAGTATGTCTCCGGTTCATGGCAGCCACTCGCATTTTTCAGTCAAACATTGCGCAACAACGAACGCAAACACAGCACATTCGACAGAGAAATTGATAGCTCTCCACCTGGCGACGCACCATTTCCAGTTTTGGTTAGAGGGGCGCAAGTTCACCATGTTCGTTGACCATAAGCCGCTGATGTACGCAATGTCCAAGGTCTCGGAACCGTGGTCGGCCCGGCAGCAATGGCATTTGGCCGCGATTTCGGAGTTTACGATCGACATTCAACACGTTGCCGGTAAGCTCAATGTTGTGGCCGATTGTCTGCTGCGCACATTACTCTCCCTGGTCTACATGAGAATAGATTTCCCTGCCATGGCTGTGGAGCAAGCTGGGGACGCGGACATTTGCGCGCTCCAGTCTGCGCCTACTGGGTTAAAGGTTGCAGAGCAGGGTGGTGCGAGAAGGGTGCCCTCCTTTGCTCTGTGACGTCTCCACCGGTCAACCGCGCCTGGTGGTTCAACGCTCTTGGGACCACCGCATTTTTGAGTCAATCCACTCCCTTTCGCATCCAGGCATGCGTGCTTCGGTTAAACTGGTGCAGGCAAAATTTTTCTGGCCACGCTTGCGCAAGGACATGAAAGAGTGGGCTGCAACGTGCGTCGCATGCCAGCGGGCCAAAGTGCACAAGCACACCAGAGCCCCCCTCGAGCCGTTACAAATCCTGGCCAGGAGGTTTGACCATGTCCACGTGGATTTGGTGGGACCCCTCCCGCCATCCCAAGGTTTCATGCACCTTTTGACAATCGTGGACCGCACCATACGCTGGCCTGAAGTGGTCCCGCTGGCTTTCACCTCGTCCGCGGAAGTGGCTTGTGCTTTTTTGTCAGCTTGGGTTGCACGGTTCAGATCCCCATCAGACATAACTTCCAACAGGGGTCCGCAATTCATTTCGGAATTCTGGTTCGCGATGGCCCAGAGCCTGGGGTCAAAATTCACTGCACTACCACGTACAACCCCCAAGCTAATGGGTTATGCAAGCATTTTCATAGTTCGCTTAAGGCAGCGCTCAGAGCTTCACTCACGAATGCAAATTGGGTCGACCGCCTGCCCTGGGTTCTTTTAGAGTTGCGCTCAGTGCCTAAGGAGGATCTGGCAGCCTCCCGGGCAGAACTCGTTTTTTCACAGCCCCTGCGGATCCCCGGGGAGTTTCAACCAGAAAACCCTGTGCCCGGGGCCAATCCGCCCATGCAATTTTTGCACAGTACAGAGGCTTTTAACGTGCTGGGCCCAGCCCACCATTGTTTTCCCCACACCTTCGCCCCAAAAAGCTTACAGAACGCCAGTTTTGTTTTTGTCAGGCACGATGTGCACCAGACCCCGCTGTGCCCACTGTACGACGGACCGTTCAGGGTGCTGGAACCTGGGGCAAAGCATTTTGTGTTAGACTTGGGGGAGCGTAGAGAGACCGTCTGCATCGACAGGCTGAAGCCCACTTTTGTGTTGGCAGACGAGCAGGTGGTATTAGCCCAAGCTCCCCGGCGCAGACGCCCACCATCGGTGGCTCCACAAGTTGGTGTTTCCTCAGTAGAGACCTGTGCTCTTGAAGCTAACATGTTTCCCCCCCCACCCTTTTTCCCTCCACAGACTGACGTGCCCTCCTGTACACCTCGCCAGCAGGGTTTTTCGACTGGATCGGCAACCCCCCGTTACAGCCGCTACGGGCGCCGGCTCAAGCCCAAAGGATGGGGGGGGGGGTAGTGCCCTGTCTGGGTGTTTGGGTGGGGGGGGCTGTGTGGTGGCACGGTGTGGGGGATTCTCCACCCAGAGTCAGGAGCCGGGGGGAAGAGGGAATAATGGACTGAAGGAGGAAGTGGTACCGGGGGGTCTCAGACAGGACAGAAAGGACTATTCATCCCCGGCGGAGTTCAGGAGAAGCCAGAACCGCTGGAAGAAGAGAGGGTGTGAGAAGCGGTATTGGCGTTATGTGATGTTAATGTGCCACGCATGTCTTTGTTCCACTGAATGTATTGTTGTTGGGCTCCCTGGGTCTCAAAGCATAGAATTAAAGGTTATTAAAAGAAGGTGCTCAGAGACCCAGTTATAGTTGTACTGTACTTGAAGTTGGAGGAGGAATAAAGTTTGTGTGTCGTCCAAGCTCGCTGCCTCATCCTCCACAATAGTAGGTAAGCATATGCATGATGGGTACCTGTCACTGTTCTTAGTTAGAATGAAGCCTGTAAGCTTTAAAAGCCTTTGAGCTTTATGGCTTCAGCTGGCCATCACTACTAAAGAGCTGTAGCATTTATTGTTGTTTAAAACCAGCCTACTATGTACATTTACTGCTGTTTACAGCCTGTTAATGCTTACTTTACTCCTGCTCCGAACAACACAGACTCCAGTGCACACCACTCCCTCACTTGCTCTCTTGCTCCACCACTTGCACAGAGTGTCACTTCGGTTTCGATTAGCGCTCCCTCTGCTGGAAGACATTATAATTGCATTTAAGAATGCAGTTTCAAATACGATCAAAATTATCAATTTTTGGTGAAGCGGTCAGTGAAACTTGTCAGGTGTACTCTTCAGGTGTTGTAGCATCACCATGCAAGAGATGAGAGCCTGGGGTGAAGTGGTTTCTGAGTTAGTAAGGGGACAAAATTTACATACCCACACCGCAGTATCTGTGGTGTGTGAGATGTGTGTGTCTGGGATGCTGTGCCCACCCACAGAGTGATGTCAGGTGAGCACAGCCCACTCTGTATATAAACCCCAAGTTCTGTGTAATAAAGTTAGTTAGTTGCTACATGAAGACTCACCTCCATCCTGGTTATTTCTCAAACATAACATTTGGCGATGAGGAGTTTAATGGAGGCGTGCTAGTTGCCTCAGCCGTTGACGCCATTTCTGGAGCATGAGGAGGAGCCAGTAATCCTCTGGATGGAGTGGAGAGCCTCGTTTGAGGAGTATATTGGGGAACTGGGCCTACACAGGCTGGACGAGAGACTTTGGCAGGTGCTCCTGGCCCACAATCTAGGCATGGAGGGCCGAAGGATCCTCGGTGCTCTGGGTGGCGCGGACCTATACGAGGATGCTGTTGAGCGGTTGGCCAGGCACTTCGACGGTCAGACGAGGGCCGTGAAGCTGCGTGTGATGGAGCTCTTGGCGCCAGGAACTGACGGGCTAGGGGATAGGCTAAATGCTCACCAAGATGAGGCTAAAGGTGCCAAACTGGGCCTCGAGGCGGGACCGGGACCATGAGTAGAAGAGTCCCTGGTCGCAGAGGTCAGCAAGCCAGCCATGGAGCCCAGTTTGACCTGGGACCGTGGCACAGGCGGGTTGGACGCCGCGGTGTGTGAGAATGGCGGAGAGGTGGTGCAGCAGGGCGCAGAGGTGACGCAGCAGGAGTCGGCCCCGCTGTTGGAGGCTGTACAATGGGCAAGCGGGACCGTGCAGGCCGAGAGCTTCAAGGAAGAGCCACAGCCGGACATGATGACGGGGCAGCGGAGCACCGGGACCAAGAGCGCTGGATGCAACTGCAAGTAGCCCAGGTCGGTGAATGAGCCTGGCGAAGGTGATGGTGCAGGTCCTGGAGGTGAGCAGCAGCAGCTGAATACAGAGGCGGAGCAAAGAAGCACCCTGGAGGAGGGTGCTGGGTGTTTTAAAGAGGTGCCCGAGGCAGTGGACGAAGCTGAAGAGCGAGCTTTGGTTTTACCCGAACTGCAGCCACTGGGGGTCGGAGTGTCTGGAGCCATGATGGCAGTGCGTAAGGCAGTCGGGAGCAGCTCACCAGGCATGGAAAGGCAGCGCACCAAACGTCAGCATGACAGGCCCAGAGGGAAGAAGCGCCGACGGCTGGGTGTACAGACGCCATGGGGCTATCCTGGGCCTCCGGTTAGAGAGATTTTTTGCCAGGGAGGGGGACTTTGACCCTGGGGGTAGACAGCGACTGGGTGCACATATGCCATGGGGCTGCCCAGGTCCTCTGTGGCAGGCTAGAAGATGGTGGCTGGCCCGAGACATTGGGGTCATGTGAAACATGTATTTAATGTAAATATTTGTGTTGTAGACGCTGGGATAATCATGTCAGACTGGATGTGGGGGGGGGGGGTAAAAAGATGAGGACAATAGGTATTGAGATGGGAGAGATTATGGTGATGTAGCAGGAAGGAGTAGCTGGGGAACAGTGGGGGGAGAATGGTTGAATGTATTGCGATGTGAGATTTCATGGAGCAGGGAGATGAAGGGATGATATAAAAGGAGAGACCCTGGTGTATTGAGAAAATGCTTTTCTGTGTATGACTGAAAGGAGAGTGAATAAAGTTGTCTGCTGTGAAAGTCTGGCTCCGTTATTTGCACTCTCCACAACGGTGACCCTTGACAACTTATGGAACACGAGGCAAGAACCCCAGAGTCGGCCCGGACGGGAAGCCCCAGCAACGCGGCAAGCATCCCAGAGACGGCCCGGATGGAAAGCCCCAGCAACGCGTGCGCTGTTTCAGTCAAACTACCGGACTTTTGGCTGCACGACCCGTGGTCTTGGTTCCACCACACCGAGGCTCAGTTCGCCCTTCGGGGAATAACGGCAGATGACACCAGATATTACTATGTGGTCGCAGCGCTGGACGCTCGCACGTCTCAGCAGGTAACGAGCCTGCTCCAACAGCCTCCAGCCCATGATAAATACGGGGCTCTCAAGGCTGCGCTGACCCGGCGCTACACGGTCTCGGACTGTGAGAGAGCAGAGAGGCTCCTGAGGCACTCCAAGTTAGGAGATGGGTCGGTGGTCAAACTGATGGAGAAAATGTTGGCGTTGATGGGCACAGACGACGGGCATTTTCTGTTTGCCCACCTTTTCCTCCGGAACCTCCCAACAGAGGCAAGAGCGGTCCTGGCCAACTCGCCGTTGCTGGCAGCGTGTGACTACCGTGCGCTATCCCAGGAGGCATATCGGATCATCCTCACCACCAGAGCCCTCACAGTGAACATGGCGGCGTTGGAACCCAGCGAGACGACCAGCGGAGGCGAGGAGCCGGCGACGGTAGCGGCAGCGGGGGCCAGAAAGCACCAGAGAGACACACTCTGCTTCTACCACTGCCGTTTTGGAGAGAACGCACGCAGATGTGTGCCACTGTGCCAATTCAAGCGTTTGGGAAACGCCAAGGCCGGCAGTCAGTAGCAGCTGTGATCGCCGGTGAAGAAAACAAGCTGCTCTACGTGACGGACTCTCGCTCGGGGAGACGGTTCCTTGTAGACACCGGCTCCCAAAAGAGCCTCATCCTGCTGTCCTATGCCGACCGGCTAGCGGGAGCTAGCGGCCCCGAGCTGGTAGCCGTAAACGGCTCGGACATTAGGACTTTTGGTGAGAGAACACTGACTTTATCCCTACACGGCCGTATGTATGAGTTGACTTTCGTCATAGCGCCGTTGATTTTCCCAGTCTTGGGAGCTGATTTTCTGTGTGCACACGGGTTGCTAGTTGATGTTGCTAACAGACGCCTGGTTAATGCAATGTCTTTTGATTCTCTCCCCTGTACAGCTCGAGGGGCCGGGCCAATAACACTAGCCAACGTCACAGCTCCAGGCGGTAAGTTCCACACACTGCTCAGTCAGTTCCCAGCACTCACGGTCCCGACGTTTTCGGTGGCCATCACTAAACACGGGGTGGAACACTTTATCACCACCACTGGGCCGCCCATTTTCGCACGACCTCGGCGCCTGGACACAGCTAAACTGGCCATAGCGCGTGAGGAGTTTGCCAACTTGGAAAGGTTGGGCATCATCAGGCGCTCAAACAGCTCATGGGTATCCCCACTATACATGGTCCCTAAGGCTGAGGGATCGTGGCGACCGTGCGGAGATTTCCACAGATTGAATAATGCCACAGCGCACGACCGCTACCCGATTCCCCATATTCAGGATTTTTCCGTTCACCTCGCCGGGGCACGCATTTTTTCTAAAATAGACCTGGTCCGTGGTTACCACCAGGTCCCGGTGCGCGCGGAGGACATACCCAAAACAGCGGTAATAACTCCATTTGGCTTGTTTGAGTTTTTACGCATGCCCTTCGGATTAAAAGGCGCGGCACAGACACCTCAGATGTGGTTATAGGGGCCGTCGTGGAGCAACGTGTCGCCAGTTCTTGGCAGCCGCTCACTTTTTTCAGCAGGGCTTTGCGCGACAGTGAGCATAAATACAGCGCGTTCGACAGAGAGTTGCTGGCTCTCCACCTGGCCGTACGCCACTTCCAGTTCTGGCTGGAAGGGCGCAGCTTCACTGCGTTCGTGGACCACAAGCCACTAACGTACGCGATGGCCAAGGCTTCGGAACCATGGTCGGGCCGGCAGCAGAGACAGCTGGCCGCGATCTCGGAGTTTACGACCAATATCCAGCATGTGTCAGGTAAACTGAATGTGGTGGTGGACTGCCTCTCGCGCGCAGTAGTGGCCCCAGTCTGCGTAGGGGTAGATTATAAAGCCATGGCCGCAGAGCAGATTGGCAATGTGGACATGTGCGCGCTCCAGTCTGGACCAACAGGGTTAAGGCTGGAGAGCAGAGTACTGCAAGACGGCAGCCCCCCCTAATCTGCGACGTCTCCACAGGACGCCCGCGCCCGGTGGTCCCGGTTACTTGGCGCCACCGAGTGTTTGAGTCATTTCACGCTCTGGCACACCCAGGAGTGCGCGCGTCAGTCAAAATGGTGGGAGCGAAGTTCATTTGGCCAGGCCTGAGCAAACAAGTGAAAGAGTGGGCTGCAGCCTGCGTAGCGTGCCAACGAGCCAAAGTACACAGACACACGAAGGCCCCTTTGGAGCCATTTCGTATACCGGCTAAGAGGTTCGACCATGTTCACGTGGACCTCGTGGGCCCCCTCCCGCCATTGCAGGGGCACACGCACCTTCTGACAGTGGTGGACCGCACCACACGCTGGCCAGAAGCAGTCCCGCTGGCGGCAACCGCGTCCGTGGATGTGGCGCGTGCCTTTTTGACAACATGGGTGGCATGTTTTGGCATCCCGTAGGACATCATGTCCGATAGGGGCCCGCAGTTTGTTTCCAACCTCTGGTCCGCGATGGGGCATAGCCTGGGTGTCGCAATTCATCGGACAACCACGAACAGCCCACAGGCCAATGGGTTATGCAAGAGTTTCCATAGGTCACTGAAAGCAGCGCTCAGGGCTTTGCTGACAGATGCAAATTGGGTGGACCGGTTGCCGTGGGTTTTGTTAGGGTTGCATTCCGCACCAAAAGAGGATTTGGAGGCTTCCCAGGCGGAGCTTGTTTTTTCTCAGCCACTGCGGCTCCCCGGGGAATTTTTACCAGATAATCCCCCACCAGACAACTGTCCATCTCAGTGTTTGCAGCATAGCGCAGATACAGGCACGCTGCCGGGCCTGGCCCACCACTGTTTTCCATGCGCTTTTGTGCCAAAGACTTTAAAGAACGCGGTGTTCGTGTTTGTCTGGCACGATGCCCACCGCCCCCCATTGCGCCCACCCTACGATGGCCCGCTCTGAGTGCTGGAAACAGGGGACAAACATTTTTTGTTAGACTTGGGGGGTCGTCGGGAGAAAATATGTATAGACAGACTTAAGCCCGCCTTTGTAGTGGCGGATGAGCAAGTGATGTTGACTCAGGCCCCTCGGCGTGGAAGACCCCCACGGAGAATGCCTCAGGTAAACGATTCATCAGAGCAGCCACACGGGCAAGTCGAATGTCCCCACCCCCCTCGCCATTGCCCACCTGCAGACAGACACACCCCAGGAGCCCCCCACCGGCACAGCAGTGCCGCGGAGGCGGAGAACCCCCGTTACAGCAGATATGGGAGGAGACTGAAGCCAAAAGGAAGTGAGGATTGAAACTCAGTCTGAGATTCTGGGGGGGGGGGGGGGGGGGGGTGTAGACGCTGGGATAATCATCTCAGACTGGATGCAGAGGGGGGGTAAACAGATGAGGACAATAGGTATTGAGATGGGAGAGATTATGGTGATGTAGCAGGAAGGACCCTATTGTACCCTATTACTTATTACCCTATTACCCTATTACCCTATTACCCTATTGTAATGCGAGATTTCATGGAGCAGGGAGATGGAGGGATGATATAAAAGGAGAGACCCTGGTGTATTGAGAAAATGTTTTCTGTGTATGGCTGAAAGGAGAGTGAATAAAGTGGTCTGCTGTGAAAGTCTGGCTCCGTTATTTGCACTCTCCACAGTGTACATATTTGGGAAAAAGTGCACTCTGTATATAGGTGCTGTGTATGTGTGTGAGTGAATGTATGTATAATATGAGATTATTTTGTATTCTAAAGAGACATGGTCCGATTTTGAGTTGATTTGTGTGAATGTGACAGGTTTGTTCTAACATACCTGTCAAGGCATACCTCATGCCTCCCTTATTGGGGGGGCTTTCACACCTGTACTGAGTACTTAAAAACTGTATTTATTGGCAGATGTGTAGGAAACTCGAAATGAAGAGACTGAATGATTTTTCAGTATTGGTTTATTCCATCCCAAGTCCTACAGCTCCTCTCTCAATCAGGGAATGAAGAGGATGAGCTGAGTTAAACCACATACCTTTATACTGTTACGTCAGACACAAATCACATCCACATCAAACACAGAATTCCATTCATATCTAATCCTCCTATTGTCCTCTCCGCTTCTCTGTCTGACCCTAGGAGTCAGACAGTCTCTTCAGGTCCACTCTCAGATCTTCTCACTTCGTCTCTAGTCCGCAGGGGATCCAGACTCGATGTCCGTTTGAGGCGTGCTGTCAATACACATTGCGAGCTCCAAGTTCCCTCATGTCTGGGTCTCTGCCAAGGAATATGTGAGCTACATAATGTTACGCCACAGATGAAAGAAAACTGAAGCAAAAAAAACAAAACAAAACAAACAAAAACCAAACAAACAACTGTGGGGCACATATATGCACATTTGTATATGACTGCATGATTCATACGTATACCACCTTAGGCTTCACATCTGAGACGGAACAAAGGACTAAGCCGCTCTGGAGATAACACGAGGGTGGGAAGTTTAGCCTTTGGCATGCAAAGAGACAGCCTTGGGGGATTTCGCCCAGCAGCCAGAGACTGAGAGGTGGAGTGTGTTAAGATCGGGGGGAAGTTACATTGGGACTGGGATTAAGTGCCATGTGACTGTATGTTTGATGTCCTGAGTATAAAAGGGACAGATGTTGGAAGATTCATTCTCTTTTCTCTTTCTGTGTTTGGATGATGTTGGAGAATGTGAATAAATCTGACATGAGAAATAAACTCAGCCTCATCTTTCCCCATTCTCCACACAACAACAATTGCAACATGAACTATTTCAAACATGTTTTTTTTCCCACAATATCTTTATTTAACCTTTTTTTTTAACAAACATAACACAAACAATCAAACACTAACACTAAAGTACTACAAAAAAAAATGCACTAAAAACACCTACAACCACCAACAAAATCAAGTCTTCAACAATGCTCCTCTGTTTAGTCTAGACAATCCATTACATAAGTATACATATTATGTTCACCAGTTTGGAATTTACAAGGTCCACACACATCATTCACCTTCTTCTTCAAGAGTTATGTTTAAATTTTTTACATAATCAATAAAAGGTCTCCATATATTCTCAAACACACTTTCCTTTGATTTCAGTATATATGTTATTCTTTCTAATGGAAGGTTTGTTAACATCTGTCTTAACCACTGAGTCACATCTGGTCTATGAGTCTTTTTCCACAGTAATGCAATACATTTTTTGGCATTAAGCAAACTGAGGTCTATGAATGTTCTTTCACTTTTATTAAAGTTATGCTTTTTTGGGTACAGACCCAACAAAAACAGTTTAGGATTCAATATGATTTGTTTTGAAATTATTTTTTCAATTGTTACCCTCACCTCTTCCCAAAACATTCTAATTATTCTACATTCCCATAAACAATGAAATAGGGTTCCTTTACTTTCCATGCATTTTGTGCATGTATCTGGTATGTTTTTGTTATATCTATTTAACTCCACCGGTGTAACATACATCCGAATTAACCATTTAAAATGTATCAATTTAAGACGTACATTTATTGATTTGGTTTGAGCTTCTGTACAAGCCAATTCCCATTGTTCCTCTGAAATTTCAGTTTGCAGATCTTCTTTCCAGTAGTTTAATCTTTTCTGTGAGTTTTCACTTGAGGATAGTGTCAATGAGTTATAAAACTCTGAAATAATACCCTTTCTTTTACTATCTTTCATCAACATTTTTTCCAAGGATGAATAAATAGGTCGAGTGAGAGCATTATTTTGGCTTGATCGAATAAAGTTCCTAAGTTGAAGATATTTAAAAAAATGTGTTCTATTAAGATTAAATTTGATCCTCAGCTCTTCAAAAGACATTATGTTATCTGAACATGACAAATATAAATCTTGAATTTTTTGGATCCCTTTTAAACTCCATACTTTAAACACAGCATCCTCTCTCCCTGGTTTAAAATATTGATTACCCCATATTGGACTAAATTGTGACAGTAAGTGTGGTTCTTTTAAATATTTTTTAGTTTCACACCATATTTTAATCATATGTTTTACAAATGGGTTTTTAACTTGTTTCTGTAATTTTTTTGCCGAGTCTGAATATATGAATATGGGAAGAGGTAAAGGCAAATTGTATGATTCCATTTCAGTCCAGTGAGGGAGATCATTTGATGAAAAATAATATGTCATAGACCTCAGTTGTGCCGACCAATAATACAACATAAAATTTGGACATTTCAGACCTCCACGATCAAATGATAAATATAATAAAGACAAACGTAATCTAGCCCTCCTGTTGTTCCATATAAATTCCGCTAACTTTTTTTTAATTCTTGAGAATAAATCTAAAGGTGGTGGTAAGGGAATGTATTGAAATAAATAAAGTATTTTAGGTAAGATATTACTTTTAAGTATATTGATTCTCCCGATCATCGACATTGGTAGTGACATCCATCTCTGAAGTAACTCATTAATATCTGTCATTAAGGCTTCATAATTGACACTGGCGACTGATTCTAGCTTAGGCACAATTTGGATTCCTAAATATTTAAACTGATTTACAACATTGAATTGATTTACCTCAGGGGCTGGGTAATTTCTCTGGGTCTCATTTAGCATTAATATTGAAGATTTAGTTTTATTTATTTTATATCCTGATATTTCCCCAAAATTCTTTATTAAATTCAACAAGGTCGGAATTGATTTTTTAAGATTCGACATAAACAAAATTATGTCATCGGCATACAGGGAGATTTTATGTTCTGTTGGTCCAACTTTAATTCCATATATTTGTGACTGTAGACGTATCGCCATCGCTAAAGGTTCAATTGCCATAGTAAACAGTAAAGGTGAAAGTGGACAGCCTTGTCGACATCCTCTATTGATTTTTATTGATTTTGAAATATTGTTATTTGTTAGGATTTCTGCTGTAGCATTATTATATATTATCTGAACCCATTTTATGAAATTATTTCCAAGTCCAAACCTTTGTAAGACTTCAAAAAGAAAGGGCCATTCGACTCTATCAAAGGCCTTTTCGGCGTCCAGTGATAGGAGAGCTGTATCCGGTGCTTCTTTATTAGAATAAATAATATTAAATAGTCTTCTTACATTATGGAAGCCTTGTCTTCCCTTTATAAAGCCATTCTGATCTCGATTAATAATATTTGGTAAAATTTCTTGTATTCATCTTGCTAAAATTTTACAGATTATCTTAAGGTCGGCATTTAATAGGCTTATTGGTCTCATATTTTCACATTTATTAGAGGGTTTACCTGGTTTTGTCAACAGTATAATTAAGGCATTATTCATGTATGATGGTAAATTACTATTTTGAAATGCTTCTAAAACCATTTCCAAAAAAGGTTTTATTAATTTATTCTTAAATTTTTTATAAAGGTCAACTGGGAGACCATCTGGTCCTGCACTTTTTCCTGATTTCATATTATCAATGGCTAGCCCAACTTCTTCTTGACTAATTTTAGACTCCAGTATCTCCCTGTTTTCATTTGAAATACACGGTATAGATAGTTCGTTCAAAAACCCATTTAGTTTTGTTAAGTCAGATTCATTTTTGGTATCATATAATTTTTCATAGTAATCTCTAAAGGCTCTATTAATTTCTAAAGGATCTATAACTACCTGTCCATTACTTATAATATTGGTAATTGGTGTTTTAAATTCTAATTGTTTAATCTGCCATGCCAATAATTTTCCTGATTTTTCACCTTGTTCATAAAAAGATTGTTTCAATCTTAGAAGACTCGAGGCAGCTCTATTCGCTGATTTTTTGTCATATTCAGCTCTCAAAATCAGTAATTCGTTCTCCAACCTTGGATCACTTCCTGCATATACTTTTTCTTGAAGAATTTTTATTTTATGTTCCAATTGAACTCTCTCCTCTCGAGTCTTCTTAGATTTTGAACCTGTATAACTAATAATATGTCCCCTAATAAAAGCTTTGAAAGCCTCCCACTTTACACATGCTGATGTTTGTGTAGTATTGATATCAAAGAACTCATCTATCTGTTTTTCTATGTACTTAACAAATTCCTCATCCTGAAGCCATTTATGCTGAAATTGCCATCTACCTGGTTCCTTTGTCAATTTCTTATCTACATATATTAGACAGCAGGGTGCATGATCAGAGATCACGATGTTGTCATAAAAGCAGTTTTGAATCTTGGACCTTAATTCTACGGAGATCAAAAAATAATCAATACGTGAGAAAGTCTTGTAGGTATTGGAATAACAAGAGTAGGCTTTAACTTGTGGATTCATTTCTCTCCATATATCTAGCAATCTCAATTCTTTCATAAAATGAATAATGGTCATCCTACATCCATTGTGCGTACAGTCCAGTCCTGTTGATCTATCTATACCGGGATTCAATGTACAATTAAAATCCCCTGCTATTATATGTTGCCCTGTAAGTGATGATAAGATAAGAAATAAATTAGCAAAGAACTTTTGATCATCTATATTGGGACCATATAGGTTTACCAAATTTATATTTTCTAATAACAAAGATCCTTGAATGATTAAATATCTTCCAAATTTGTCTCCAATTACATTTTTCACTTGAAATGGGACTGATTTATGTATGAGAGTCATAACTCCCCTGGCTCGGGATGAAAATGATGAGGTGAAAACACTTCCTTGCCATCTACTCCTAATTCTTTTTACATCCTCCTCTATTAGATGAGTTTCTTGTAAAAACACAATTTTTGAACCCATATCTTTTATTTTATTCATAACTTGTTGAAGTTTTTTTAATTTTTGTAGACCTCTGCAATTCCATGAAGTTAAATTAAGATTAACGCTTTGGTTTATGATCAATAGGGAGTTTAGGATTACCTTGCAGTATAAACATGTTCATACAGAGAAGCAAAAACATGAGTGGTTGAACATTCATCCTACAAACTACACACAAACAAATTCCCC
This sequence comes from Pholidichthys leucotaenia, assembly GCA_020510985.1. Classification (NCBI taxonomy): domain Eukaryota; kingdom Metazoa; phylum Chordata; class Actinopteri; order Cichliformes; family Pholidichthyidae; genus Pholidichthys; species Pholidichthys leucotaenia. Next base: position 415,842,774 of record CM035839.1, on the reverse strand, counting down.
CTTCCCACATTTGTGGTAATCCCCCCAAAATCAAAAAAAAAAAATTCCGTCTCCCGATATAGCCATCGACCGTTCCACACCCACGAGGATCAGCCAAAGCCACTCCTTCTTCATCCTCCCAATCACCCTAACTCTGCTACTTTTTTTTTTTGTAACTTAGATTTTTATTCATTTTTCATCATATATAATGCATTCAGATCACATTCTACATTTAAAACACAAAGGGGTTAGGGTAGGGAAAAAGAAAAAAAATAAAAATAAAAAATAAAAAATAAAAAATAAAAAAAATAAAAAATAAAAGGGGGGGGGGACAAATGTTGGAGCATCAAGTTTTTTTTTTTCCACAATATCTTTATTGAACCTTTTTTTTTTTTTTAACAAACATGATACAAACAATCAAACACTAACACTAAAGTACTACAAAAAAAAATGCACTAAAAACACCAACAACCACCAACAAAATCAAGTCTTCAACAATGCTCCTCTGTTTAGTCTAGACAATCCAATACATAAGTATACATATTATGTTCACCAGTTTGGAATTTACAAGGTCCACACACATCATTCACCTTCTTCTTCAAGAGTTATGTTTAAATTTTTTACATAATCAATAAAAGGTCTCCATATATTCTCAAACACAGTTTCCTTTGATTTTAGTATATATGTTATTCTTTCTAATGGAAGGTTTGTTAACATCTGTCTTAACCACTGAGTCACATCTGGTCTATGAGTCTTTTTCCATAATAGTGCAATACATTTTTTGGCATTAAGCAAACTGAGGTCTATGAATGTTCTTTCACTTTTATTAAAATTATGCTTTTCTGGGTACAGACCCAACAAAAACAGTTTAGGATTCAATATGATTTGTTTTGAGATTATTTTTTCAATTGTTACCCTCACCTCTTCCCAAAACATTCTTATTAATCTACATTCCCATAAACAATGAAATAGGGTTCCTTTACTTTCCATGCATTTTGTGCATGTATCTGGTATATTTTTGTTATATCTATTTAACTCCTCCGGTGTAACATACATCCGCATTAACCATTTGAAATGTATCAATTTAAGGCGTGCATTTATTGATTTGGTTTGAGCTTCTGTACAAGCCAATTCCCATTGTTCCTCTGAAATTTCAATTTGCAGATCTTCTTTCCAGTAGTTTAATCTTTTCAGTGAATTTTCACTTGAAGATAGTGTCAGTGAGTTATAAAACTCTGAAATAATACCCTTTCTTTTACTATCTTTCATCATCATTTTTTCCAAGGATGAATAAATAGGTCGAGTGAGAGCTTTATTTTGATTTGATCGAATAAAGTTTCTAAGTTGAAGATATTTAAAAAAATGTGTTCTATTGAGATTAAATTTGATCCTCAGCTCTTCAAAAGACATTATGTTGTCTGCACATGGCAAATATAAATCCTGAATCTTTTGTATCCCTTTTAAATTCCATACTTTAAATACAGCGTCCGCTCTCCCTGGTTTAAAATATTGATTACCCCATATTGGACTAAATTGTGACAATAACTGTGGTTCTTTTAAATAGTTTTTAGCTTCACACCATATTTTGATCATATGCTTTACAAATGGATTTTTAACTTGTTTTTGTAATTTTTTTGCCGAATCTGAGTATATGAATATGGGAAGAGGTAAAGGTAAATTGTATGATTCCATTTCAGTCCAGTGAGGGAGATCATTTGATGAAAAATAATATGTCATAGACCTCAGTTGTGCCGACCAATAATACAACATAAAATTTGGACATTTCAGACCTCCACGATCAAATGGTAAATATAATAAAGACAGACGTAATCTAGCCCTCCTGTTGTTCCATATAAATTCCACTAACTTTTTTTTTATTCTTGAGAATAGATCTAAAGGTGGTGATAAGGGAATGTATTGAAATAAATAAAGTATTTTAGGTAAAATATTACTTTTAAGTATATTGATTCTCCCGATCATCGACATTGGTAGTGACATCCATCTCTGAGTTAACTCATTGATATCTGACATTAAGGCTTCATAGTTGACACTGGCGACTGATTCTAGCTTAGGCATAATTTGGATTCCTAAATATTTAAACTGATTTACAACATTGAATTGATTTACCTCAGGGGCTGGGTAATTTCTCTGGGTCTCATTTAGCATTAATATTGAAGATTTAGTTTTATTTATTTTATATCCTGATATTTCCCCAAAATTCTTTATTAAATTCAACAAGGTTGGAATTGATTTTTTTAGATTCGACATAAACAAAATTATGTCATCGGCGTACAGGGAGATTTTATGTTCTGTTGGTCCAACTTTAATTCCATATATTTGTGAATGTAAACGTATCGCTATCGCTAAAGGTTCAATTGCCATAGTAAACAGTAAAGGTGAAAGTGGACAGCCTTGTCGACATCCTCTGTTGATTTTTATTGGTTTTGAAATATTGTTATTTGTTAGGATTTCTGCTGTAGCATTATTGTATATTATTTGAACCCATTTTATGAAATTATTTCCAAGTCCAAACCTTTGTAGGACTTCAAAAAGAAAGGGCCATTCAACTCTATCAAAGGCCTTTTCGGCGTCCAATGATAGGAGAGCTGTATCCGGTGCTTCTTTATTAAAATAAATAATATTAAATAGTCTTCTTACATTATGGAAGCCTTGTCTACCCTTTATAAAGCCATTCTGATCTCGATTAATAATATTTGGTAAAATTTCTTGTATTCGTCTTGCTAAAATTTTACAGATTATCTTAAGGTCGGCGTTTAATAGGCTTATTGGTCTCATATTTTCACATTTATTAGAGGGCTTACCTGGTTTTGGCAGCAGTATAATTAAGGCATTATTTATGTATGATGGTAAATTATTATTTTGAAATGCTTCTAAAACCATTTCCAAAAAAGGTTTTATTAATTTATTCTTAAATTTTTTATAAAGGTCAACTGGAAGACCATCTGGTCCTGCACTTTTTCCTGATTTCATATTATCAATGGCTAGCCCAACTTCTTCTTGACTAATTTTAGACTCCAATATCTCCCTGTTTTCATTTGGAATACACGGTATAGATAGTTCGTTCAAAAACCCATTTAGTTTTGTTAAATCAGGTTCATTTTTGGTATCATATAATTTTTCATAGTAATCTCTAAAGGCTCTATTAATTTCTAAAGGATCTATAACTACCTGTCCATTACTTATAATACTGGTAATTGGTGTTTTAATTTCCAATTGTTTAATCTGCCATGCTAATAATTTTCCTGATTTTTCACCTTGTTCATAAAAAGATTGTTTCAATCTTAGAAGACTCGAGGCAGCTCTATTCGCTGATTTTTTTGTCGTATTCAGCTCTCAAAATCAGTAATTCATTCTCCAACCTTGGGTCACTTCCTGCATACACTTTTTCCTGAAGATTTTTTATTTTATGTTCCAATTTAGCTCTCTCCTCTCGAGTCTTCTTAGATTTTGATCCTGTATAACTAATAATATGTCCCCTAATAAAAGCTTTGAAAGCCTCCCACTTTACACATGCTGATGTTTGTGTAGTATTGATGTCAAAGAACTCGTCTATCTGTTTTTCTATATACTTGACAAATTCCTCATCCTGAAGCCATTTATGCTGAAATTGCCATCTAGAGCATCAAGTTTTTAGTTTCCATCTCTTAATTCTTCTGGTTTTTTCAGTGTCTTTGGTTATTCTTTCAATTTCTGCCTCGTTGTTGCACTTTGTAGTGTGTCCATTTCCGCCATTTTTTCTCCCATAGTCCTTCTTGCATTCTTCGTCGATATGTTAGTTTTTCCATCATACGTATGTCCTCAACAATGTCAGTCCATTGTTCTTGGTCAGGAAGAACTTCTGATCGCCATTTTTTTGTGATAGTTTTTTTACATGCAATCAACAAGATTTTAACTAGATATCTGTCCTCAGCCTGTATAACATTGTCTTTTTTAAGATCACATAAGTACATCAGGTTACAGTTCATTGGTATATTATATCCTAATATCCTCTGTATTGTCACATGCATAGATTTCCAAAATGATGATATTTTGTAGCATTTCCAAAACATATGTGAGTGGTCTGCATTTTGAGCCCCCT